>OZ018330.1:77321031-77683531 GCA_963969495.1 Ceratothoa steindachneri | reverse complement strand
TACTAAGAAAGCACGCAGGTGACCCAATGGCTCGATATGGCCAAGCCACTTAAGGGTGATAAAGGATGGCAGGGCCCATCAGTGTGTGCCCCCTTCTCTTCCCCGGCAGATGCTAGCTCAAGACGAGACAAAAGGTTCCTCAAATGGGATCCGTGATGTTTTGAGGAAGGGGGGGATGGCCACATGGAGGCACCCCCTGAGATGGACATGGTCCATAAGTTGACCAGGCCCCAAATGGTAGGATCCTCAATGGGGTTGAACCCATGCTCGGTGCAGGAGAAAGAACCTTAGTCCGCCCCTATGCAAGCTCTTCCTCAGGCAGCTCTGGTCCCCAAGGCCTCAGAACAAGAGGAGGCATCTCGTCCCCTGGCTGGTGCTCCTGTGACAGTCAAGACCTTCTCCATTTCAGAGAATGATCTTGCTGAGGTTGGTCCATCTGGCCTAGGGGCTCCCTGCGGCGAAAGAGAGAAGCGGGTTCATTCCCGCCTTCCTCTGCTAAGAAGAAAAGGCACTAAAAAAAGACAAAGAAGACTTGTGGCTCCTCTTCCTCCGCAGGAGCCTCAGGGATGGATGGGGCAGCTGCCGTTTCGGTATGCGACCAAGCCAAGATCGGCACGTCCAGTCCCGGTGCTCTTCCTGGAAGGGAGTCCCAGATAATGACAAAAATTGCGTTTTCGAGATCGCTGGCTTCAAACGCTTCCTAGTTATTTGCTCCACTAATGGCAGCCTGTTGGTCAAGGGGAACATAATCCATCAGACGAGAGTTATAGCTAGCGTGATTTAGAGAGCCAAAGATGATCCATTTCTCGGAAGTGAGCCTTCTTATGAATGCGTCGAATCCCTCGGAGGCGGCCATGATTAGTGCCGCACGACGGTGAGTGTGACGCCGCACTCTACCATGAACTTCGTGAAAGGCACCTCGTGTACTACTCCATAGATGACATCATCTTAGAGCTGGTCGACCATTTAGCGGTCCACGGTCGACTGTGTGATGACAAAACAGAGAGGGACCCACCTCTACACTCTTCGTCACGTTCGACCCTGACAGGCTGCCTGAAGCGGTGTGTGCCTGTTGGTATGGATACCGCGTGAAGGCATTAGTGTCACTGCCGAGGAGGTGCTACTACTGCCACCGCTTCGGCAATACGAATCGCTCCTGTACACGTTCAAAGTTGGGGTTACTCGAAGTCTGTGTAAGTTGCTACAAGTCCACACACGACGTCCAAATCGTGTGTGGCCAAGTGTGTCAATTTTTGGAGACCAGCACCGTTTCTTCGAAACAATGTAGGGCGTATCTCCTTGAGAAGGAAATCCTGGCTGTTTAGGTCCAAGATCGTCTCTCATTTCTCGAGGCTAAGGACTTGGTCCTGGCGCTCCCGGCGCGGCTTGCGACGTCTTGTGGCTCAATGTTAAGAAGACACCCCTGCTCCGTGCCCCTCCAAGCCCCTCCAAGCCTACTAGCACGGTCGTTTCCGCCCCCATTCGGAACCCTTCTGCCGGTTATACCCACCCCCGGCGCTCTCCTGTTAGAGCTGGCGGCACAAAGGGTTCACACCGAGCCCTAGCTAAAACCACGGCTTCCCCCTCTTTCCCCAGCTGACCGTTTCCCGTAAAGCGAGTCATTAGACTCACATGAGGCAACACCCCTTTAGTTGGTCGTGAGGCCATCTTCCTGAGTTCCTAATGCTACCCCCGAAAGGAGGACAGCACTAAAGGAGCTTCGGCTCCAATGCCCACCCCGAGTGCTAGGCTGGGTTATTCTAATGCCGTGGATCTCCCAAAGGAGGGACCCCCACCTGAGAAGGCGGGGAGAGGAAGACAAGTCTGGCCAGCCCAACCTCCCACGAATGGGTCCTCGAAGGCGACAGCGCCTTATCCGGCCAAATGAGCCCTTGAGTTCTGCCTTCGGGAAACGTACAACCATTCCCGTGAGGCCCATCTCTTCGAAGAGGGGCTTCGCATCTTCTGCGCACTAGGCCTTGAGGGCATATTCCTTCAATGTTATTGCCGCGGAATCCGGGCAAACTGGGAGTTGCTGCGGAGTCTCGTCTCCACCCGTTTTCCCATCGCTACCTCTTTGCAGGACACCACGATTTTGCGCCCCCACCACAACGCGATGGGGGCCGGGCAGGAGTTATTCGCCATTTACATCCGCCATGTCGTCTCCGTCGTTCTCTTTGCTTTGAATACGTCCTATCAGGCAGTAGCCTTGCAGCCGCACGTGTATGAGAGGTATATTGTTATTTCTGCTTACAATCCACCGTCAGTCGACTTGGAAGCGGTGGACTTCCGCCGCATCGTGGCTCGGTTGCTGAAGCCCTTTCTCACGCTCGGGTATCTGAACGGTTGACACCCCCTCCGGGGAGACTAATCAATCAATCCCAAGGGTCAAGTCGCTTGCTGACCTGATCAACGAGTTGGAGATAGGTGTCCTAAATGTGGATGAATTTACGCATCACTGCCCGAGATCCGTTCTCCGGATGCACAGCCTGATTTGGGGCCAGGGTTAGTGGATGACTTCCATGGTAGTGATCAGTTTCCCATTCAAATATCATTTTCCAGGCCGCTGACGCCTGAGAGCCCCCCCCCCCCTCCCCGGCGGGGCTTGTCGTCGGCGCGGGGTTCCGCATTTAAGGAAATGACAATTCCTTTGTCTCAGTCGACGAGTTTAGGCGGTAGATGAGACCGTTGAATTCTTCTTCTGCAACCTCGTCACCGTGGTAGGCCTAACTACTATTCCTAGAAACGTCTGGCCGATTTCCACGCTGACCGCTTCCGTGGTGGTCAGCCGAGTGCGAGGTGGCCCTCAAACAGAAGCGTTATGCCTACATGCGATTTAAGCGTCGTCAAACGATTTCACAGTCGATGAGGTTCGTCGAGCTAGGGATAGGTGCCGGTATATTTCGGAGCACGCCCCCCTCTCTTTCTGGCGGGCATACGTGTCTTCACGTAACGGGAAATCACGTCCAGCTGAGGTGTTGAAGAGAGTAAAAAGGATTAGGAGCAAGTTCTCGCCCCCCCCCCTCTCTTCCGTTCTCTAGGAGAATGTGACCGCAATCCCGGGGCCCGGGTCCGTACCGGAATCCTTCGCGACCCCTTTCTCTACATTCTGTAGCCGGGATTCTGCTCCGCCAGCATTTAATGTACGTCGTGATGTCGCAGAAGGACGCCGACTGGACTTTACCTCCAGAGGCGGAGAACCTTTCAACGACAGGTTTACTTTGAGTGAATGCGTTCCGCTCTTGCTTTCTGTGCGGATACCGCACCTGGTCTAAACCATGTCCCCTACCCCATGCTTCTTCAGCTGGGTGAGAGATGCATTGCCTTTCTCTTAGATTTGTTCAACAGGCTCTGGGTAGTGGGTATCTTACCAGACTCGAATCGTTACTGTGTTCGCTTTTCGCAAACCGGGGAGAGACTACTCTACCCCGGCCGGTTTCCGCCCAATCTCTCTAACCTCCTGTATGTGAAAGTTCTGGAGACTGCAAACGATGGGGGCGAGGGGACGCCTACCAATCTGTATATCTGAATTTTTGCGAGATCGTCGATTCCGTGTACGGGTTGCGGGGCGCCCTCTCAGGTCCAATGAAGCAGGAATAGGGTCTCCGGCAAGGAAGTCTCATCAGTGTCGCACTCTTTGCCCTGAGGTTCAACGGCATCACTTCGGTGCTTTCGGTCTACGTGGACGACCTCTCGATCTCTTTTGGCGAGGCCCCGATGCCAACTGGAGCGTGGACTCCAACAGGCATTGAACCGTGTCTCGCTATGCTTCGGTTTTCCTTTGCCAAGACTAAGGTGGTGCACTTCTGCCTCCATCCACGACTCCACCCTGACCCAGACTTGTTTGTGAATGGAGTTTGCCTGGAAGTGGTGGACTCGCACCGTTTCCTTGGTCTCTTACCAGCGCCATGGATATTCTTTTCGTGACGTTCAGCGCATGGGGCGCTGATAGGGCTACTGCCTTACTTTTTTATCGATCCTCTGTTCGTTCGAATCTCGACTACGGATTCTAGTTTTAGGCATCGGCAGCTGAGCGTGTATTACGGAAGGTGGACCCGATCCACCACACGGGAAGTAACCTGGCGACCGGTTCCTTCCGCACGCCCTCCATTGAGAGCCTATTTGTCGATCCTGGGGAGATTCTACTTGTTCTGCGCCGAAAACTGCATTTCTCGCCTCTACATGCGAGCCCAGCGCCTCCCTCAGTCGCCAAAAGCTCTCACTGCATTCGCAGCTGATCTCGATGGTGTCTATGCCGCCGAGAGACGCCAGCCATACCCTAAACCCTCTGTGCTTAGGGCTAGGAAACTCCTTTGAAATCTTGATATAGCTTCGCGCCAGTGGCTCCATGGTTCTGCCCAGGATGCTACCCGGAAGGTTGCCACCTTTGACTTTTTTCTTCACCCTTCTGCTCCCAAAGCTCCTACAGCGCCGGGAGTATTGCGTACTGCCTTTTTGGAGCACTTTTCGTTTCATGCAGGAAACCGTGTCAGTGTATACGGATGGCTCCAAGTCTCAAGAGTGGTTCGGTTTCCACGCCGTATTGTTTTTGAAGTCAGCGGGGCTCTGCCAGGCGCTGCGTCTTTCTACACGGCCGAGCTAGTTAAATACATCGCTCGGTACGGGAAATAAGGTGACGTGCTCGGTTGGAGACCATATTGTGATTTATAGCGACTCTCAAAGCGCTCTAAGTGCTTTAGGGGTATTGGAATCTCCGCATCCCCTAGTTCGCGATATCCGTGAGGCCACGGCTTGGGCGACCCAGCGGATGTTTAGAGTATCTTATGTTTGGTTCCTGAACATGTAGGAATTGCAGGAAATGATGGCGCTAAAGAGTCTGCAAGGACTTGACGACCAGACCAGCGTTTCGCTCTTTCTCACACTGATTATTGGCAGGAATATGGGCATCTCTCCGGGCTGCTTGACAAAGAAGATGGCAGACGGTCTAGCGGAACTTAATGTTGCGTGCCATTCCGCAGCGACGGCTTCAGTTTGCTTTCCCTCGTCTCCGAATTGGACACACTTGCGGGGCTCACCTCCTATTGATGGAGCGCTCGCCTGCACCTTACTGCGATGACTGCGTTATCTCCCGGACTGTTCGGCACATTCTTGTTGAATGTTCTAGCCTGGGTGATATTCGCGCACGCTATCTGTCCCGGTGCGGAGTCGCTACTGCCTGTCCCGTGTACTCTGGACTGGTTCGTGCACACACACATTTGTGGACTATACGACTTTTTTTTTAACCTCATCCACTTTATTCGACTGTTTTTCTGTATGTCTCATATTCCTTGCCTGGGGAGGAGTGGCCTAACCCAGATGCCACAGCGCGCTTCATTCCTTTTACCATTTTGCTTTCTTTTCTATTTTTTTGTTATTCCTTTTTTACCCTGTGCTTACTTAGCCTTTGTCTGTTTTTTATTTGTCTATGCATTACTTGTTTTTTTAATCTAGCCTAGTTGTAGGCTCTGTTGTGAGTACGGCTACTTTTGCCCTAGTAGGTAGTTGCCATATGGGTTCTCAAAATTCTTAAAAAAAAAAAATGTTCCAAGCCCCAATTTTTCCGGGTGCTGGCGCCTTTCATAAATGGCATTGCAACATGTTCCAGGCGACACCGTGCCACACCACTGACCTTAGTCGAAATGCGGTTGTGGTGAGCAGCAGCAGTCTCGTGGCAGGTTACTACCCTTACGTCTCCCAGCCTCCTTCTTCCACTGAGGAGGGAATTGGGATACACCCTCAGATGTTGCCTCTTCCGCCGCAACAGGCACGGCCCACATCCCATGGTGGCGGTATCCAAATGAACATCCCAACCTCTGGATTTACCTTCACTCAGGACTCCCATATGCGCATCATTCTGGGCTCACGTTCGCCCGAGTCCCGCCTGAAACGAAATGGCATCGTTACCAACCCCAGCCTTAAAGCCGCCCACGCCAAGGCTGCCCACATCCTTCGTAATGGCCTACCTGGTGGCAGGCCGCGGCAGAATCCCCTGCGGCCCAACGGGCTCAACCTTAAGAAAGAGACCCCGCTCTGACCGATTGATGCGCCTTAGGTAAGGTCCTTTTCCCAGTCCCGGGCTCCATCCCATCGGAGCTCGGAGGCTGTGCTTGCAAGCACCCCCTCCTCTTTGCTCGCAATTTTACGGTTTGTGAAGCCTATACTTCCTTCACAAAGCCTACTTCTCTTCTTCCCCCTATTTTTAATTTTGGTTTCAACTATTGTACTTTCATAGCTATCAGGTGAGGGAGTCAGAATGCCATGGTCATGTTGTCAGCTGCACATTGTAGAAGGCAACTCAATGTGATTGCACTGGTGTGTGACAGGGAGGGTAATGATGGGTTAGGAATCTGCTCTCTTTTGTATGTGTATCATAACTCCTGTCTCTGCAGATGTTGGCGTGTATATTTTACTTCCCCACGAATTGGTGTCAGTGCTACCCATCAATTCATTCTCTAGCTCTCAAATCAAGGCTGGTTGGCAAATCCACAACTGAGTTCAAAGCACTCAGCACCCTGTCCGGCCCCAGCTTAGCCTCTTCTCCTTCTTTCTGACAGCCTGTGTTTTTGCCCTACTTCCTCATTTTCCCTATAACTTCTCCCACAACTTTCTATGATCAGCCTCTAATTTCACAGGGTAGACGCCAACCAGCTTCCTCTGACTCTCGGCCAACCATCCCAGATCAGGGCTGAAGGGGAAGGAGACAATACCACCTTCACCTTCCTCACACCCCCTTTCTCCTTTAACTCTAGCGATCTTATGCTATACCTAAGGTGGAGCCGCTATCTCCAATGGGCTGCCAGGCTACTAGACGGGAGGAGTGGCCCCAGATTGTAGGATCTTCTATGGGGTTGAAACTAGGCTCAATGCCAAGCACTAAACTAGAGTCCAGCCCAGGGTTGGCAAAAATCCCCCAAACCTCGGGTTTAAAATTAGTTTAATAATTACATTAAGGTAAAAATAGATCACAGTAACAGATCACTGATCGAGAATTGTGGGTACCCATGATAGCCATAACTTGTACAAGGAAAGATGGATTATGAGTCAGTATCAGAGAAAGTATCTTAATTTGATACATATTTTTTGAAATTATAAACATAAATATTTACTTTGAATCAATTAATAAGTAGCATTCATTTCTTTTTTTAAAAAAAGAAGTTATTTTGAAAAGAAAACCCCAAACACTGATTTTATTTATTTTTTATTTTCAAAAAACAAATGCTACAAGCATTAGAATAATGTAGAAAAAGAATAGTTATCTCTATTTTTATAATATTAATAATTATATAGTAAGAACAGATCACTAATCAATAATTCTGGGTACCCATGAAAGCTATAAACCTGTAGAAGGAGAGATGAATTATGAGTGTATCAGAGAAATAACCTTAATTCGATACATATTTTTTGAAATTATAAACATAAATATGCATTTTGAATAAAATAATAATAAGTAGCGTTCATTTCTGAAAAAAATATCACTAATAAAACCTGGGGGTTCTAGGGCTGTTTTTTTTTTATTTGCCAACCCTGGTCCACCTCTGTGCAAGGTCCTCCTTAAATGGCTTGGGGCTCCTAGGCCTTACAAGCAGAAGAGATCTCCTGAAGGATCTTGCTGAGGCCGGTTAATCTGGGCTAGGGGCTCCTGCCGGCAGAGAAGCAAGTTAATTACTCGCCCTCCTCTGCTGAAAAGAAATAGAAAGACAAAAAAACGGGGAAGGGGGAGCCACGGGGACGGACGGGGCCGCTGCCGTTTCAGCAAGCAACCAAGCTAAGATCGGCATGTCCGGGCAGGGTGGACCCTAGAATACGTCGGGGCCCCTCATTCAGAGCCTACCTGGCATTTTTTTTAGCCCAGCAGCTTCAAACGTTTCCTCGTTATTCGCTCCACTGATGGCAGCATGTTAGCTAAGGGCAACATGATCCATCAGAGGAAAGCTCTAGCTAGTGTGTGGTAGAGAGCCGAAGGTGACCCGTTTCTCGGACGGGAGCCTTTTGGCGAATGCGTCTAATCCCCCCCGTAAGGGGCGCGGCGATTTGCCATCCTGGCCGCCGTGCTGACGGGATCCAGCGCTCCGTCCGGCCCCAGCTTAGCCTCTTCCTTCCTTCAGATAGCCCGATTTCTCCCCTACTTCGTCGCTTTTCAAACAACCTCTCCCACAGCTTTCTCTGGTCAGCCTCTAATTCCACAGGGTAGAAGCTGACCTTCTTCTCAGCCAACCGTCCCGGATCGGGGCTGAGGGGGAAGGTTACAATGTTCCCTAACCCCTGAGCTTCGGTTTGGGGTGGTTGGTTTTTAACAACCTGATTCATCCCCACCCATACCTTCCTCACATCCCTTTTCCTCTCGTCTTCAAAATCTATCTTTTTTACGCCGTGTTCAAGGTGGAGCTGCCATGCTGACTGACTGCCAGGCCACCAGGCGGAAGGGGTGGTCTGAAATGGCGGTGCCTGGCTCTGCCGGGCCTGTAAGCACCTCTTGCAGTGTGGGCTACTGCGAGAGGTGGTGAGCAATTGCGTCCCGTAAAACAAAGAGGGTCACCATGCCCAATGATGCAAAAAAAAAGACATCTTCCCTTAATTCCGTCTATAACAACGACGGAGCCGCCGTCGTGCAGCTCCACCGAAAAAATGGAGGTCTTCCCCCTTGTGCTTGCGTAGGGGACCCTCCATACTTCTTTAACCGGAGAGGAGGCTTACTCCTCTCCTACGCCTATGGGTGTAGGGGACTCCCCCTCACTCCCTTCTCTGGAGGTGCTTTCGGGCACCTCCCTATTTCCAGCGGCAGTCCCTCCTTTTCTTTCTAAGGGGACTGCCAAGAAAGCCAGCAGGCAGCCCATTGCCGACCGCCCCTCTTGTAAGCGGCTCGGTAGGGCAAACCCCCTTAGGGGGGAGAGGGAAGCCAGGCCCCTTCGGTCGTTTCCCTCAAAAGACTTGCTGGCAAGAATATTGAACCTTGCCGGGGTCAAGGCCTGTGCCTTCCCACACAAGACTAGTGACAATAAAGCCAACGGGACCTGCGATGTCTTGGGAGGGGATGGCCAACTGGAGGCCTTTCCTGTGACACACATGGTCCTTGAGGAACCCCAGCCTCAGACGGTAGGGCCTTCCATGGGGGGGAATCCGGGCTCGGTGCCAAACACCAATAAGACTCGGGGCTCCTCTCCATCCGCGGGGGCTGCGGGGAAGGATGGGTCTGCTGCCACTTTGGTAGGCGACCAAGCTAAGATCGGCACATCCGGCCCCTCTATTTTCCTGTGTGCGGAGCCCCTGACTAATACTAAGACCAAGAGTGCACAGGGCTGAGCCTCGATGACATTAGGGCCCCTCATTCAGAGGTTACCTGGCGTTTTCGAGCCAGCTGGCTTCAAGTGCTTCCTCGTTATTCGCTCCACTGATGGCAGCATGTTGTCCAAGGGCAACATGATCCATCAGAGGAGAGGATTAGCTAGTGCATTTGGTAGAGAGCCGAAGTTAACCCGTTTCTCGGACGGGAGCCTTCTGGCGAATGCGGTGAATCCCGCCGAGGCGGCCAAGATAAGTGCTCTTCGGACACTTCATGGCACCCCGGTGAGTGTGACGCCGCACTCTACCATGAACTTTGTAAAAGGAGTAGTTTATGCGAGGGAACTCGTTGACTACTCCATTGAGGACATCACCCTAGTGCTGGCCGACCATGGGGCGGTCAAGGTCGAACATGTGATGAGAAAATGGAGGGGCCTCGAGACCCACCCCTACACTCTTCATCACCTTCGACTGTGACAAGCTCCCTGAGCGGTGCATGCCGGTTGGTACCGCTACCGCGTGAAGGCATTCGTGACACTGCCGCGGCGGTGCTATTACTGTCACCGCTTCGGCCATAAGAATCGCTCATGCAGTTGTGCAAAGTCGGGGTCACCCGAAGTCTGTGTAAATTGCTCCAAGGTCGCACATGATAAGTCCAAATCGTGTGTGGCCAAGTGTTTCAATTGCGGAGAGCCGCACTCCGCTTCTTCGAAGCAATGTGGTGCATATCTCCTTGAGAAAGAAATCCTGGCCGTTCAGGCCCAGGATCGACTCTCTTTCCGCGAGGCTAAGGACTTGGTCCTGGCGCGCCCGGCTCTGCCTGGGACATCATATGCCTCAATAGTTAGAAAGGCACCCTCTGCTCCTGGCCCATCCAGGCCAACGAGCATGGTTGTTTCCGCGCCCATTCGGAGCCCTTCTGCGGGCTCTACCCAACCCGGGTGCTTCCCTGGTAAAGCTGGCGGCAAAAATGGTTCATTCCCACCCCTGGTTAAAACCGGGGCACACCCCTCTTCCCGCAGCGTGACCGTTTTCCGTTAGGCGAAACCACCACGCGCCTCCACCGAGTCGTTAGACTCAGAGGAGGCAACACCCCTAAAGTTGGTCGCTAGGCCATCTTCCAGGGTTCCTAAAGTTGTCCCCCGAAAGGAGGACAGCATCAAAGGAGCTTCGGCTCCTTCGCCCACGCCTAGTGGTGGAGGCGGTGGTTCCTCAAAAAGAGGGCCCCCCGCCCCTGAAGCCGCAACGCCCACCTAAGGTTTAGAGGCGGAGGGAGGAAAAGACACGCATACGGAGCCCAACGTCCCTCAATAAGTCCTCGAAGGCGACAGCGCCTTCAGCGCTTTGTCCGGCCAACAGTGCCTGGGGTTTTGCCCCCGGGAAGCGTATGGCCATTCCCGTGAGGGTCTTCTGTTTGAGGAAGGCCCCCGCGTCTCCTCCGAGCTAGGCCTGGAGGGCATATTCCTTCAATGAAATTGCCGTGGACTCCGGGCCAACTGGGAGGAGCTGCGGAGGCTCGTCTCTTCCCGTTCCCCGTTAGCTATCTTTTTGCAGGAGACCATGCTAGGCGCGTCCCCCTGTCCCGCCCTCCCGGGGTATAACGGTCTCGCGACCCCACCACTGCGGGATGGCCGGGCTGGGGGATGCGCGGTTTACACCCGGCATGATGTCTCCGTTCTTCCTTTCTCTTTAGATACCTCCTTTCAGGCAGTGGCTGTGCAGCTGCATCTTGATAGGAGGTATACTATCATTTCTGCGTACATGCCACCGTCAGCTGACTTCGACTCGGGGGGACTCCCGCCGCGTCGTGGCACGGTTGCCGAGGCCCTTTCTCTTGCTTGGAGATCTGAACGGCAGGCATCTTTTCTGGGGAGATTACTCCATAAATCCCAGGGGACAAGTCCTTGCCGATCTGATGGAAGAGCTTGAGATGGGTGTACTAAACGTTGATGAGTTTACGCATCACTGTCCGAGAACCGCTTCATTTTCTTGCCTTGACCTATCTTTGTACTCTTTGGATGCACAGCCTGATTTTGATTGGGGGGGTGGTCGATGACCTCCATGGTAGTGATCACTTTCCCATTCAAATATCATTTTCAGGGCAACTGCCGCCTGAGAGCCCACCTCGGTGGTGCTTAGCGCGGGCGCGGCGGCCTTCATTTCAGGCAATGACTGAATTCTCTATCTCAGTCGACGAGTTTAGGTCGGTAGATGAGGCCGTTGAGTTCTTCTCCGGCAACCTCATCGCCGTGGGACTGACTACTATTCCTAGGACGTCTGGCCATTTTGCACCCCGACCACTCCCATGATGGTCGGCCGAGTGTGAGACGGCCCTCAAACAGAAGCGTTATGCCTACATGCGCTATAAGCGCTGCCTTAACGATTTCACTGTCGCTGAATTTCGTCGGGCTAGGGCTAGGTTCCGGTATATTTCGAAGCACGCCCGCCGCTCTTCTTGGCGGGCATACGTGTCTTCACTTAACGGGAAGACCCCTTTAGCAGAGGTGTGAAGGCGAGTCAAAAGGATTCGGGGCAAGTTCTCGCAGGACCCCCTTCCCGTTCTCCAGGAGAATGGGACCGCAATCTCGGACCCTGCGTTCGTGGCGGAATCCTTCGCGACCCCTTTTTCCGCATTCTCTAGCCGTGATGCTGCTCCGCCAGCATTCAATGCACGTCGTTATTTCGCGGAAGGCCGCCGGCTGGACTTTACCTCCAGAGGCGGAGAACCCTTAACGACAGGTTTACTGGGAGCGAGTGGCGCTCCGCTCTCGCTTCGTGCGCGGACACCGCCCATGGTCCGGACGATGTCCCGTACGCCATGCTTCGACACCTGGGTGAGCGAGGCATGGCCTTTCTGTTAGATTTGTTCAACAGGATCTTGGTGGAGGGTCTTCTTCCAGATTCCTTGCGAATCGCTACTGTGCTCGCTTTTCGCAAACCGGGGACAGATCACTCTACTGCGACCGGTTTCCGCCCAATCTCTCTAACCTCTTGCGTGTGCAAGTTGATTAAGAAATTGGTAAATGTTAGATTAGCCTTTTTTCTAGACAGCGGAGGCCATCTGTCTTCCGCACAGTGCGGCTTCCGCAAGTTCCACTCCCCGTCGGATGCTCTGCTCCGACTGGAAAATGCCGTCTGCGACGCTCTCCTTCGTAGACAGCACTACGCCACAGTCTTTTTCGATCTGGAGAAGGCCGATGATACCGCATGGCGATACGGTATCATGGAGACTCTCCACACGATGGAGTCGAGGGGACGCCTCCCAATTTTTATATCTGAATTTTTGCGAGATCGTCGATTCCGCGTACGGGTGGGGGGAGCCCTCTCCGGCCCAAAGGAGCAGGAAGAGGGTGTCCCGCAGGGAAGTGTCCTCAGTGTCACACTCTTTGTGCTGAGCATCAACGGCATCACCTAGGTGCTGCCGGAAGGTGTTCTCGCTACGCTCTACGTGGACGACCTTTCGATCTCTCTTGGCGCGGCCCAGATGCCAACTCTGGAGCGTCGACTCCAACAGGCATTGAACCGCGTCTCTCGCTATGCCGAAGCGCACAGGTTTCAGGTTTCTTTGGCCAAGACTAAGGTGGTGCATTTCTGCCGCCATCCACGGCTCCACCCCGACCCAGATTTGTTTCTTAATGGGGTGCGCCTGGATGTGGTTGAGTCGCACCGTTTCCTTGGTCTTGTATTCGACCGACGCCTCACCTGGGAGTCTCATATTCGCAGCCTTAGGGTCTCTTGTACCCGCGACATGGACATTTTCCGTTCCGTGACGTTCAGCGACTAATGTCTAAGTTGGCAGTCGCCAGATGAGCTCTTAAAAAAATAAAAAAAATTTCGTCTAATCCCTAAGAGGAGGCCATCATTAGTCTCCTTCGGACACTTGATGGCACGCCGGTGAGTGTGACGCCGCACTCTACCATGAACAACGTGAAAGGAGTGGTTTATGCGAGGGAACTCATTGACTACTCCATAGAGGACATCACCTTAGAGCTGACCGACCATGGGGCGGTCAAGGTCGAACGTGTGATGAGAAAACAGTGAGGAGCCTTGAGACCCACCCCTAGCTGCTTGCCCACCCCGAAAGGAGGATAGCACTAGATGAGCTTCCATTTGTCCCTGTTTCGGGACGAGCAGGTTCGCTTCCGGTTGTCCTTTGTACTCGGGATGTATTCGTGCACACTGACCTGAGACTTTACGACTTTTGGGAGGAGGCTGGCGCTGGCCTCACCCTTAATTTGACTTGTTTATTCTGTAGGTTGCATGTTCCTGCACCTCCTTCTTGCTTTTTCTTGTCATCTCTTTTAGCCCTTGTCCTCTTTAGCGTTATTTGTTATTTACATAGTTATTTGTTTTTTGTTACTTGTTTCTTAATATAGCCTTGTAATAGGCTCTGTCGCGTACGGCGACTTATGGCCAAGGAGTCAGTCGCCAGATGAGCTCAAAAAATAAAGGAGCTTAGGCTCCTACGCCCAGATCCAGGGGTAGGCTTGGAGACGGCAGATCCTCCAAAAGAGGAATCTCCCTCCTGCCTAAAGTTTCGAAGCATAGGAAGGCAAAGACTCGGATGGCGAGAGGGAGGATGCGCGAATTACACTCGGCATGATTTCTCTGTTCTTCTCTCTGATTTAGATACCTCCTTTCAGGCAGTAGCCGTGCAGCTACACTTAGATAGGAGGTATACCGTTATTTCCGCGTACATTCCACCGTCAGCCGACTTCGACGCGGGGGACTTCTGCCTCGTCGTGGCACGGTTGCCGAGGCCCTTTCTCTTGCTCGGAGATCTGAACGGTAGACACCACCTCTAGGGAGACTACTCTATTAAGCCCAAGAGTCAAGTCCCGGCTGACCTGATGGATGAGCTGGAGATAGGTGTCCTAATTGGGGATCAATTTACGCATCACTGCTTCAATTTCCTGCCTCGATCTATCTTTGTGCTCTCCGGGATCCGGATGCACATTCTGATTTTGGGTGGCGGGTAGTCGATGACCTCCATGATAGTGATCACTTTCCCATTCAAATATAATTTTCTTGGCCGCTGCCGCCCAAGAGCCCGCCCCAGTGTTCTGCTTTTCAGGAAATGACTGAATTCTCTATCTCCGTTGAGGAGTTTAGGTCGGTAGATGAGGCCGTTGAGTTCTGCGGCAACCTCATCGCCGTTGGCCTAACTACTAGTCCTAGAAGGTAGAAGGTCTGGCCGTTTTGCACGCCGACACTCTCGTTGTGGTCAGCCGAGTGTGAGAGGGCCCTCAAGCAGAGGCGTTGTGCCTACATGCGCTATAAGCTCCGCGCAAACGATTTCACTGTCGTTGAATTTCGTCGGGCTAGGGCTAGGTTCCGATATATTTCGAAGCACGCCCGCTGCTATTCTTGTCAGGCATACGTGTCTTCACTTAACGGGAAAGACCACTCTAGCAGAGGTGTGGAAGCGAGTCCAAAAGGATTCGGGGCAAGTTATCGCAGGACCACCTTCCCGCTCTCCAGGAGAATAGGACCGCAATCTCGGACCTCGCGTCTGTGGCGGAATCCTTCGCGACCGCTTTCTCTGCATTCTCTAGCCGGGATGCTGCTCCGCCAGTATTCATTGCACGTCGTGATGTCGCGGAAGACCGCCGGCTTCACTTTACCTCCAGAGGCGGAGAACCCTTCCTCTACAGGTTTACTGTGAGCGAGTTGCGTTCCGCTCTTGCTTCGTGCGCGGACACCGCCCATGGTCAGGATGATATCCCGTACGCCATGCTTCGACACTTGGGTGAGCGAGGCATGGCCTTTCTGTTAGATTTGTTCAACAGGATCTGGGTGGAGGGTCTCCTCCCGCATTCCTGGTGAATCGCAACTGTACTCCCCTTTCGCAAACCAGGAAGAGATCACTCTACTCCGGCCGGTTTCCGCCCAATCTCTCTAACCTCTTGCGTGTGCAAGTTGATGGAGAAATTGGTAAAGGTAAGATTAGCCTTTTTTCTGGACATCGGAGGCCACCTGTCTTCTGCACAGTCGGCTTCCGCAAGTTCAGCTCTACGTCGGATGCTCTGCTCCTACTAGAAAATGCTGTCTGCGATGCCTTTCTTCTTAGACAGCACTACGCCACGGTGTTTTCCGATCTGCAGAAGGACTCTGATACCGCATGGCGATACGGTATCATGGAGACTCCACACGATGGGGACTAAGGAACGCCTTGCAATCTTTATATCTAAATTTTTACGTGATCGTCGATTCCATCTACGGGTGGAGGGAGCGCTCTCCGGCCCAATAGAGCAAGAAGCGGATGTCCCGCCAGGAAGTGTCCTCAGTGTTGCACTCTTTGTGCTGAGCATCAACGGCATCACCTCGGTGCTGCTGAAAGAAGTTCTCGCTACGCTCTACGTTGACGACCTTTCGATCTCTTTTTTCCGGCCAAAGTGCCAACTCTGGAGCGTCGACTCCAACAGGCATTGACTCGATTCTCTCGTTATGCCGAAGAGCACATGCTTCGGATTTCCTTGGCCAAGACTAAGGTAGTGCACTTCTGCTGCCATCCACCTCTCCACCCTGACCCAGACTTGTTTCTCAATTGGTAGCGCTTTGAAGTGATGTGCTCTTACCGTTTCCTCGGTCTTGTATTTGACCGACGCCTCACTTGGGAGGCTCATATTCGCAGCCCTAGGTTCTCTTGTGCCCGCGCCATGGTTATCCTTCGTTTCGTGCGGCATGACTAAGGATGCGAGTTTTATGGATTAGCAGCCGATCGTGTGTTGTCGAAAGTGGACTCGATCCGCCACACCTACCTTTACCAGCGACCGGTGCCATCCGCACCACCCCCAGTTAGAGCCTACTTGTCGATACTGGGGAGATACCACTCGCTCTGCGCTGTGCATTATTCGCTTGTATAGTTTCCACGCCGTGTCCCCTCTGTTTAAAGCCAACGGTGCCCTTCCAGGCGCTGTGTCGGTCTTCACGGCCGAGTTGGTTGCAATACATTGCTCTGCACGGGACATAACGCGAAGTGCCCGGTTCGGAGACCCGATTGTTATTTATAGCTACTCACAAAGTTCCCTTAGTGCACTCAGGGAATTGTAATCTCCTCATCCTCTGGTTAGCGATATCCGTAACGCCACAGTTTTGGCCAACCTGGAGAATGTCAGATTGTCTTCTGATGGGTTCCTGGACATGTAGGAATTGCGCTCATTGAGGACGCCAAAAAGTCCCTGAGGACTGGTTGACCAGACCAGCCTCTTGCTCTTCCTCGCACCGGCTACATGGCAGGAATACGGGCTGCCCTCCGGGCGGCTTGACCAAAAAAATGGGAGATGTTCAAGGGGAAATTATAGTTACGTGCATTGCGCCGCGACTGTTCCCATGGACCTACCCCCCTAATGCCCCGACGGCTTCAGGTTGCTTTCTGTCTTCTCTGAATAAGACACACTTGCGTCACGCACCTCCATTTGATGGATCGCTCGCCTGCCCCTTGCGACGCCTGCGTTGTCTCCCAGAATGTTCAGTACATTCTTGTTGAATCTCGCAATCTGGGTGATCTTCGCGCACTTTCCTTGTCTGGGGACTGGGAGGAGCGGGGTTGCTCCCGCTTGTCGCTAATACTCTGGACGCGTCCGTGCACACCGACTTCTTGACGGAGGCTGGCTTCCTCCACTCTATTTGACCTTTTTTATGTCGAATATTCCTTTACTGGGTGGCTTCCGGCCTTCCCCCGATGCCGGACTGCTCTTCCTTTCCCTTTTGCTTTGTTTTTTTAGCCTTTGCCTCTTTTATCATTGTTCTTTGTTATCTACAGATTGTTATTTGTTTTTTAATATATCTTAGTAGTAGGCCGTGCTGAGTACAGTGACTTATGCCCAAGTAGGCAGTCACCAGGTGAGCTCATGAAAAGAAGTTTAAAGCCACTAAACTCACTCATGGAATTACTATACAAATGTGTAGGTTATCAGCCCAATGAGGTTGATGACTACCATTATCACCTGACATGACCTTTTCTTTCTTCAACCTCGTCCCATAACATCTTGGAGAGTAGTCAAAACCCTCATTTCTGACCATCTCCCACTCATCACCACCACCAAAACTAGAAAACCCCAGCTGGCCACACACTCGTACACAAATTACAAAAGTGCCACAGCGAGACAGCAGCATCCTGGTAGAAGCAGAAATACTAAAAAAATGACACTATCCCCACAGCCTTCATTAACATGAGGTAAGGTGTTGTAATCAAACCGGACTTGATGCTACTACTGATACACCTACGGCCACTCCATCAGGGCCTGCCAGAAAAACAACAACATGGTTTTGCACCTACATGCCTAGTGTGTAGCAATTCTTACCACATCGATGACAATATAACCTGGACTCCAAGATGTGTAAATTGCAGAGAACCACAACCCACATCTGGTTGAAAATTTAATGCATATAGATTCAAAGAATCAATTAGAGAGGCAAGAGAAAAAGCACCAATCCGTGTTGGACACAGAGGCCTGTCCTACGCTTCCATTGTCAAAAGTACTCAAGGCACAAAAACACCATTCCATGAGGTAAAACTAAGGGTGCAATGACCCCCACAATAGACAGGCTCCCATTCAGGAGACCCAAAATTGGGTTCTGTGAGGGAAGCTGTCTCACCACCTGCCCTAGCTGCACAATGGCTGAGCCTTATGCACGCACCAGTAAAGAATTAAAGCTGCCATCTTATGCTGACTCACAAGAAGAGATGATCCAACCTAAAACACCAGAGGATCATCAAGTCCATCCAGAACCTGAACCTCAACCAAAGGGGTGGCTAACTACAAAAGAAAATGTTAGTTAGTGCCAATCCTTCCATGATACTGGGAGGATCACTGACTGGCTAATGATTTTTTTTTATATAGGGTCAGTATGACAATCGCTGGTCGGGCCGAGGGCTCCAGCAGCCGGTGCTCTTTGGGGGAGAGGTGGCAGGAAGTATTATGGTTTGACACGAAACAGCGTTCAGGTGGAAGCCTTCGTCACCTCGGGGAAGAGGGACTTGTTCCGCGTCAGAGGTACGTGGATATAGATACCCTATCGGCAGGATTCCTTGGAAAAGAGTGTGTGTGTTGTGCTGTGAAGGCGGGAGAGGAAAGAAAGCAGTGTTGTGATTGGCTATTTGTGAGGTGATAGGTGTAAGATCTACCCGCCCAAAAATGGGGTGAGCACAGCGCGTCCACCAATCGGTAGCCAGATCTCTCCGTGCGCTGACGTTTGTGTCCTCTCTAGCGAAACAACAGAAAAAAATAACATGAAAATAATACAGTGGAATTAAATCTCTCTGGGAGGAACTTCGAGAGTAGCAGACAAGGATCTCACCATCATCCATTTACGAAAAACCATGCTAGGAGCACGCAAACCATGGGCATTACCAAACTAAACACAGATAGTGACACCAGCTAAATTATATGGGACACCTCAGGTGGATGTGCCCTCTAGTCTACACTGAGCGAGGCACGCCATTCATTATAGAGCGACTTAAAAACACCTTTCCATACTGTAGTAATTAAGGTTCAACAGCGGCGCAAATATACTAACTCCCACTATCAGAAATACTTCCATCTGCACAGATCCGCCATCTCATATCGGCGATTTCCTCGCCTTTTATCCTAGCCGGCGACTTTAATTGTCGTGTAAGACAAAACGGCCGCGCTCCTCCACCGAGTCGTTGGACTCACAGGAAGTAACACTAACTCCCACTATCAGAAATACTTCCATCTGCACAGATCCGCCATCTCATATCGGCGATTTCCTCGCCTTTTATCCTAGCCGGCGACTTTAATTGTCGTGTAAGACAAAACGGCCGCGCTCCTCCACCGAGTCGTTGGACTCACAGGAAGTAACACTCCTGAAGTTGGTCGCGGGGCCGTCTTCCGAGTTTCCTAAACCTGCTTCCCGAAAGGAGGATAGCACCAAAGGAGCTTCGGCTCCTTCGTCCACGCATAATGGTGGGCTGAGTGGCTCGGCGACGGTGAATCCTCCAAAAGAAGGACACTCGCCTGCCTAAGGTTTCTAGAGGGAGGGAGAGAGGAAAAGACGCATGGTGAGCCCAGCCTCCCTCGATAATTCCTCGAAGGTGGAAGCGACCAGAGTTCTGTCCCCGGGAAGCGTACAAATATTCCATGAGGGTCTTCTCTTCGAAGAGAGCTCCCGCATCTCCTCCGAGCTAGGCTCGAGAGCATATTCCTTCAATGGAATTGCCACGGAGTCCGGACCAACTGGGAGCAGCTGCGGAGGCTAGTCTCCTCCCGTTTTCCCTTGGCTATCTTTTTGCAGGAGACCATGCTGGGCATGTGCTCCCTGACTACCCTCGTGTAGTATAAGGGTTTTGCGGGCCGGGCAGGAGGATTCGCCATTTACACCCGGCATGATGTCTCTGTTCTTTTCTTTGCTTTGAATACCTCCGTCTGCCGACTTCGACGCGAGGGACCTCGGCAGAGTCGTGGCGCGGTTGCCGAGGCCCTTTCTCTTGCTCGTTTATCTGAAGGGTAGACACCCCTCTCTCAGGAGACTAGTCAATCAATCCTAGGGGTCAGGTCTTTGCAGACATGATCGACGAGCCTGACATAGGTGTCCTAAATGTGGATGAGTTTATGCATCACTGCCCGAGAACTGCTTCATTTTCTTTTCTCTATCTATCTATTTTTGTGCTCTCCAGATTCACAGCCTGATTTGGGGTTGGGGGTGGTCGATGACCTCCATAGTAGTGATCACTTGCCTATTCAAATATTATTTTCTTGGCCGCTGCTGCCTGAGAGCCCATCCCGGTGGTGCTTGACGCGGACGCTTTGCTCCGCATTTCAGGAAATGAGATTTCTCTGTGTCAGTCGAGGAGTTAGTTCAGTGGATGAGGCCATTGAATTCTTCTCCGGCAACCTCATCGCCATAGGCATAACTGCTATGCCCAGAACGTCTGGCCGTTTTGCACGCCGACCGCTTCCGTGTTAGTCAGTCGAGTTTGGGGTGGCCCTCAAACAGAAGCGTTATCCCTACATCCGCTATAGGCGCCTCCCGAACGATTTCGCTGTGATTTTCGTCGAGCTAGAGCTAGGTTCCGATATGTTTCGAAGCACTTCAGCCGCTCTTCCTGGCAGCACTACGTGTCTTCACTTAACGGGAAAACCCCTCTAGCAGGGGTGTGGAAGCGAGTCAAAAATATTTGGGGCAAGTTGTTGCAGGACACTCATGTTCTCCAGGAGTGGGGCCGCAATCTCGGACCCTCCATCCGCGGTGTAGCCTTTCGCGACTTCTTTCTCCGTATTCTTTAGCCTGGATGTTGCTCCGCCAGCATTCAATGCGCGTCGTGATGGCGGCAAACTGGACTTTACTTCCGGATGCGGATAACCATTAAACGACAGGTTTACATTGATTGAGTAGTTCCGTTCTCGCTTCATGGTCGAACCCCTCACCCCCTTGTCCATTACGCCATGCTTCAACACGTGGGTTAGCCTTTCTGGTAGATTTGTTAAACAAGATCTGGGTAGAGGGTATCCTCTCAAGCTCCTGGCGATTCGATATTTTTGCAAACCGGGGAGAGATATCTCTACCCCTTTCGGGTGCCCACAATCTGTCTAACCTCATGCGTGTGCACGTCGGTGTCGGTGGAGAAATTCATCAATTTAGGTTAGCCTTTTTTTTCTGGACCGCGCCCCCTTCTCCCCCCCCGTCTTCTGCACAGTCCAGCTTCCAAAAAGTTCCACTCCTCTTTGGATGCTCTCCTCCGACTGGAAAATGCCGTCTGCGAGGCATTTCTTCGTAGACAGCACTAAGCCACGTGTTTTTCGATCTGGTGAAGGCCTTATGATACCCCATAGTGATACATTAGCATGGAGCCTCCACACGATGTGGGCGAGGGGACGCCTCGCATTTTTTATCTCTAAATTTTTGCGAGATTGTTGATTCCGCGTACGGGGGGGGGGGGAGCAGGAAGAGGGTGTCCCGCAGTTAAGTGTCCTCAGTGTCACACCCTTTGCCCTGAGCATCAACGGCATCACCTCGGTGCTGGCGGAAGATGTTCTCGCTACTCTCTACGTGGACGACCTTTCGATCTCTTTTGGCGCGGCCCACATACCAACTTCAGAGCGTCGACTCCAACAGGCTTCGAACCGCGTCTCGCTATGCCGAAGCGCCCAGGCTTCAGTTTTCCTTGCGCAAGACTAAGGTTGTGCACTTCTGTCGCAATCCACGGCTCTACCCTCCCCCGGGCTTGTTTCAAAATGGAGGTTCCCTGGAAGTGGGGGACTCGCACCGTTTCCTTGTTCCCTTATTTGACCTAGTCGTCACCTGGGAGGGTCATATTCTTTAGCCCTAGGTCTCTTGTACCCGCGCCATGAATTTTCTTCACTCTGTGACGTTCAACACCTAGGGTGCTCTTAGGGAAACTGCCTTACGTTTTTATTGATCCTTTGTTTGTTCGAAGCTCGAATACGGAGGCGAGTTTTAGGCATCCGCATCCGGGCGCTATACGCCGCGTGCAGTGCATCACTCGACTCTACGCGCGAGCCCGGTGCCTCCCTCAGTCGCCAACAGCTTTCACTGCATCGGCAGCCGATCTCGACGGTGCCTATGCCGCCGAGAGATGCCATTCATACCCTAAGCCCTTTTGATTTAGGGATAGGAAACTCCGAGACCTCGGTATTACTCTCGGGCCTGTGTCGCCGGGTGTATATAGTTCGGCCTTTTTGGAGCACACTCCGTGTCACGCTGGAACCTTGCCAGTGTATACGTATGGCTCAAAGTCTCAAGAGTGGTTCGGTTCCCATGCCGTACCCATCTCTTTGAAGTCAGCGGATCTCTGCCAGCCACTACGTCTATCTTCACGGTCGAGCTGCTTGCAATAGTCTCCTGGGTACGGGAGATACTCGACGTGCCCGGTTCGGAGACGGATTGTGATTTATTAAAACTCAAAGTGGCCTGCCTGCTCTCAGGACATTTGAATCTCTGCATTCCCTGGTTCGCGATATCCGTGACGCCACGGTTTTGGCGAGCCGGGTGGATGTAGAGATTAATTTCTGCTGGGTTCCTGGACATATGGGAATGAAGGCGCCATGAGTCCGTGAAGACGGCGACCAGAGGAGCGTTTCGCTCTTCCTCGCACTGATTACATGGCAGTGAATACCGGCTGCTTAGCAAAGAAGATGGGAGACGGTCGAGGGGAATTAAAGTTGCGCCGCGATTGTTCCCATAGACCCCACCCCAATGCCCCGACGGCTTCAGGCTGCTTTCTGTCGTCTCCGAATTGGACTCACTCGCTGGATGGATCGCTCGCCTGCGCCTTATTGTGACGACTTCGTTCTCCCCTAGACTGTTCGGCGCATTCTTTTTTAATATCCCAGTCTGGGTGATCTTCACACACATTACCTCTCCCGGCCTGGGACGCTTGGGATCGCTGCCGCTTGTCCCTTGTACTCGGGACTTGTTCATTCACATAGACATGCAGACTATACGACTTTTCCACTTTATTTGACTGTTTGTTGTAGGTCGCATGTTCCTCCGGCGGGGGGGAGGCGGGCTGATGCCGGAGCCCACTTCCTTGTTGATTTTAGCTCTTGGCCTTTATTTATCATTATTTTGTTTTTAATATTGCCTAATAGTAGGATTTGGTGAGTACGCCAGTCGCCAGGTAGCTGATAAATTAAAAAAAAAAAAATTCTCCCAAGGGGTAGAAAGGAGCAGAGGCCTTCTGCTCCCTGAGAGCTATTAACAACATATGACATCATATTGTGGTGCATGTTGTTTTCCTTAGATCCTTCAAGTTATTGCTTACCTTGTTTACTATTATGCTGAGAGGATATTGAGTTTGCGTAGTGTGTCTGATGGGAAGTAGGTGCTAGGTATGAATAAGAAGTGTGCACTACATTGATGTTTGAAACTTTGTATTTTGGAAACATGTTTCACCTCCTGTCTTGTGGCTCACCTTTAATCCCCATAGTGTCATGCCCCTCTCCATGGGCCAAACTTATTTGTAGAAACTTGATTCCAAATGCACCTTGGCTGGTTGATAAAGAGCTTGGTGGCATTCGTGGCATTATAGTAAGTCTGATTTTCTTTTTTGCTCTCCTCTTCAGTGTGTTGGTCCGCCTCAATTTCCTGTCTGAGTTCAGAGTCTGTAATTAATATCGGCGAAGCATCAATACTTATTTGCTTCATGTCAACATCGTGTAAGTTTAAATTAAAACTAAATGATACAATGGATCTCACTATAAAAAGAAATCTATTAAAATATCATTGCTAAGGTATTATGTATTAAAAAGCTTTAGTTTTTTTGTTTTTATCATAATCACATTTATATGCTTTATCTTTTTATATTTTTTTTGCAATCTTCTCTTTCATTTCTAATTCCCTCTACATGCTTCTTTCTCTTCTTTTTTTTCTTCTTCCTCTTCTTCCACCGTTCTCTTAGGAAATGACATATAATGACTAGTCTGAGTAAAGGGGACTCCTCTCTAACACTCACCCCTTTAATGATTTGCCTGCAGTGGTTATTATAAGTGGTCCCTTCCCTCTTCCATATTTTTGTGTAAAATTCAAAGATGGCGGCAAAAACTATTTTTATATATTTTATGTGGCTGCTAGGAAGGGGGGAGGGGGGGGGGGTTGAATTAGCTTGCGTTATAAAAGTGTTGCAAAAACAAAGCTGCTTGAGAGATTACGAGGTCCCTTCCAGTATTCAGTTCAGTCCTGTGGCACCCTTACTCACGTAGGTGGAGGAAGTACGCATCTAAATGATTGAGCACACATGAAAGCTGCCCAGAATTATAAGAAATGGAGGAGTCCCAATATTTTTGTTGTGATTGAAGAGTAATTAATGATGGAGGAATGAGTCGCATTCCATTCTTTCTTTGAGACGTCTTTGTAAGTTCACTCAAGTTTAGTCAAAGGTTAAGATGCCCTTTCAACTAATTTTCTCAGCAGAGCGTTTTCTTTATATTGTGGTGGTCATGTTTGTGTGCTTACAAGAAAGTGAGGTTTTCTTTCTCATTTAATCATATATACGCATAATGGTCATTCGTCTGAAAAACGCATATGTACACAAAAAGGCTGTTGTTATTTACCTTATCAATATTTAGTTTTCATTGGTAGTTATTCCATGTAATATATAATCGTAAATAAGTCATTAGTAGTTTCTTATAAGTTCCTAGTTTAATGCTGTTTATGCATCTTGCGCATCCCTCTCTCTCATAAAAGGTAAGAAGCCTTTCCAAAGTTACCCCCATTCATGTATCATAATTATCAGCACTCAGCCTATGTATTATTGTTCTGTATATAACTTAAATTAATTTGGAGGAACAGATTTTATACACGTGTAAGTTTATATATTTCTCTGCAGTTTCACTGTATAATTAACTACAAACCTCAGTTTTCAAGGTCTGGATCAATTATTTTAAATAAAGAATATTATGTCCTAGAATATCGATACTTTTGTCTTCTAGTCACATTATGGAATTCACCAATTTAACGTTAATATAATTGTGAAAATTGTATTATATACGCAAGCTCTATCATAGGCAGCATTTTCGTCGATCCTGGAGGAAGACATGTGTTCAATGATGTGGGCAACAACTACCCTGTCAAGAGTCTGTGGGGATAGGAACGGAAGTTTCTTGAAAGATAGGCCGATAGTTTCATGGATTATTCGGGTCAAGATTGTTTCTTTAAGATCTGACATCAGCAGCAACTTTCAAGTAAGAAGGCACCTTCCCTATTGACAGGGAGTTGTTTAAAATGGAATAGCAAGTTGAAGGAAATCTAATGTTGCTATAACTGGTGATGAAGGGATGTGTTCGGTGATACCCTTCGCATTGCATTGAGGCATCCTCCCTGTTTCATTTGAACACACCGTTGTCTTTGTTTGCTCTTGTAAGCTATTAGTTGTCTTTTATAGATTTAAATCTCAGGCTTGTTTTGAACCAACTTTTAAAAGGTTTCTTCCGATGTTCCAAATACTGTTTGATAGAAGAATTATCGATTCATTGGATTTGAATTGTGATTTGTTTCTCAATTGCATCATTTGTAAAATATCGTTCTATTGTTTAAAAAGAAAAGTTTATTTATTTTTAATTAACAAAGTTGTAATTTATTTTTTCATTATTTTTTTATTGGGATTTTAATATAATTATATATGATAAGTACAGGTGTTTCTCCCAAATCTTGACAGACTTTTCAGTTTGAGCAAAGTTAAAGTCACAGTTGGTATGGTTGGTGGCTGGATGGAGTTCCAATTTGTGTCAACTTCTCAGCAGCTGCTATACACAATAGTGATTCATTAGTCTGAGATAGGGATTTATAAAAGTTGGTTGGTAGTTACATTAGGATAATTATTAACAAGTACAGATTGGTTGATCGAATAATTAAATTACAAGTATATTTAATGGGACTGCAGTTGAATCTGAATTTAGTGCAGGTTTTCTTAATGTTATGAAAATTGATTCCTAAATCCTAAGTGCCTCTTCATTTTTACCTTTAGCCATTATCTTAGAATTATCTATATTCATATCTGTTTTATCTTTTATGATGTGACTGTATATGGGGAAATTTCCTTTTTGCATTATGGTGTTCCTTGTTCTGTAGCTGATACCCAAGTGAGCCAAAACCCTCCCCTTCAATGTATGTGTAGGTTTCTGTAATAGAGAAAGGACAAGTGAATTTGGATATGGCATCACTACACAAGCCTAAAGGGAGTTTGTTTTTTGCCCTGAAAACCTAACTATTGTTCTTTTGTTAATAAATTGGTTGTATATTAACATTATAAAAATGAGTTCTGAAGATTTGGGTGAGGCTAGGTTTTTGACATTTGTTAGGATGCCCTATATCAGGCTATAAGAGGTAGTTTTTCTTTTAGGGTAGTAATAGGTTTACTAATGGGTTTGTATATTCTGTTTAAGACTGTCTTGGTGGTATTTTCAACAGTCAACAGGTCGAATAGGAAATGGATTGTTGGCAAAATAATTTGTTAAGAACTTTTTTATGCATTGCAAATAAGTTGGATAATATTTCTGCACTGATTAAGATCCCAACCACACATATCTACAGCATATGGCAGCTGCCGAGAAGTTTACCTGAATCAGACTCCATCTGATGAGTAACCAAACCTGTTGTTGCTTAACCTCGCTAATATAATATATATATATATTTGTAATAATTGAAAATCACATGATGCATGATATATAGATGTATTTAAAGGCCCAAGTAAATGGAAAATTGGTAACACAACCCGGAAAAACACTAAGGAGAATATTATATGTACCAATGAAAGCTTAAAAAGGAAAATGGGAGAAGTAGAGAATGGAACGATAGGGCAAACTATTTTAACCGTTATGAAAATGAAAATAAAGAAGTTGGATTCGAACCTGTGTCATCAAGATCTCATAGCCAGAGCTACCATCCTCAACCCCTATATATTATATACAGTGAAGTGACACAACTATTTCTACACTTAAATTTGAATTATTTCTCATATTTCATCTGGTTATAAAACTAAGAGGAAACTCAGTAAGCATATATTTAACCAAAGAACTACATACAAAAAATATTTTCTTTGTATATAACAACAATTGCTAATAAACAAAATTTACCAGGTGGCAAGTATTAAACCATTTAATAATTTATCATTTAATATTTCATGGCATAACCTTGGTTTACAAAAACAGCAAAAAGATAATTTCATAGGTTCACCTGCCTTTTCAAGATGCTCTCTGGTAAACTTTAAATGGTTCTTTACACGATCTTAGTTTAATCCTTAAAAGGTAGCCTTTTGCAAGGAACACTACAGGTAATGTGGGATCATATTGACCCCAATCTTTAAAAATTAATGAAAAAAATAGGGATTTTTAACATTTTTTTTTATTATATTTGGTAATTGTTATGCTTTATAAAGCAAGTGAACATATTTACATAAACTTATGAATTTCTAATTAAATTAGGGGACCTTAAATAAAATAGGTGAAAATGACATGTAATTTAAACTTACTTTATGAAATTGCTTGTAACTTCTAAACTATTACGAATATTTTGTTAAATATTTGGCTCGTTGTAGCTAATATATATATATATATATATATGTTAATTTACCCCAAGTAGGACACATATATACTAAATAATAATAAACAAAGTAGAAATTTACTTACCAAAATTTTGTTGTCTTGTTCTTTTGTTTCCTATTGATTTCTTGTTCTATTTATTATTTCATTTTTTACACAAAAAATCCCCCTTTTTTAATAAAAATTCCTTGCCAACATAAAAAAATCTTTTTTTATATTAAAGTTCCTTTTTAACAAAAATGCTTAACTACAATTAAACTATTATATTATTTTTTCACTTCTGAGCCATTCTGTCTATGCACAGTCGAAGTACACTGAATATGAGTGAACTGTACAGACAGGAACCCGACATGTATAGTACATGGTCTTAGTTTTCCTCCCCAGCTTAGCCTCTCTTCCTTCCTTCAAAACACTTGTTTCCTCTCTTTTCATACAACCTCTCTCACAACTTTCTCTGGTCAGCCTCTAATTCCAGAAGGTAGATGCTGACCTTCTTCTCAACCCAACCGTCCCAGATCGGGGCTGAGGGGGGAGGGGACAATGTTCCCTAACTCATGAGCTCCGGTTCGGGATGGGTTTTTTTTAACAACCTGATTCATCCCCACCCATACCTTCCTCACATCCCTTTTCCTCTCCTCTTCACATTCTATCCATTTTTACGCCGTGTCTAAGGTGGAGCCGCCATGCCGATGGACTGCCAGGCCACCAGGCGGGAGGGGTGGTCCGAAATGGCGGCACCTGGCTCTGCCAGGCCTCCCCGTAAGGGGCGCGGCGATTTGCCATCCTGGCCGCCGTGCTGACGGGATCCAGCGCTCCGTCCGGCGACAGCTTAGCCTCTCTTCCTTCCTTCAGATAGCCCGATTTCTCCCCTACCTCGTCGCTTTTCATACAACCTCTCCCACAACTTTCTCTGGTCAGCCTCTAATTTCACAGGGTAGATGCTGACCTTCTTCTCAGCCAACCGTCCCGGATCGGGGCTGAGGGGGAAGGGGACAATATTCCCTAACCCCTGAGCTCCGGTCTGGGGTGGCTGGCTTTTAACAACCTGCTTCATCCCCACCCCGTAAGGGGCGCGGCGATTTGCCATCCTGGCCGCCGTGCTGACGGGACTCAGCACTCCGTCCGGCTCCAGCTTAGCCTCTCTTCCTTCCTTCAAAACACTTGTTTCCTCTCTTTTCACACAACCTCTCCCACAACTTTCTCTGGTCAGCCTCTAATTTCACAGGGTAGATGCTGACCTTCCTTTCAGCCAACCATCCCGCATCGGGGCTGAGGGGGTGGGGGACAATGTTCCCTAACCCCTGAGCTCCGGTCTGGGGTGGCTGGTTTTTAACTACCTGCTTCATCCCCACCCATACCTTCCTCGCATCCCTTTTCCTCTCGTCTTCAAAATCTATCATTTATACGCCGTGTCTAAGGTGGAGCCGCCATGCCGATGGACTGCCAGGCCACCAGGCGGGAGGGATGGTCCCAAATGGCGGCGCCTGGCTCTGCCAGGCCTGTAAGCACCTCTTGCAGTGCGGGCAACTGCGAGAGGTGATGAGCTATTGCGTCCCGTGGCAAAAATAGGGTCACCATGCCCATGGATGAATCAAAAAAACCTCAAACCACTTTAACTCCCCCTTGCTCATCGACGGAGCCGCCCTCGGGCAGCTCCAGCAAAAAAATGGAGGTCCCCTCCCCTGTGCTTGCACAGGGAACCCTCCATATTTCTCTAACCGGAGAGGAGGCTTACTCCTCTCCTTCGTCTACGGGTGCAGGGGACTCCCCCTCACCCCCTTCTCTGGAGGTGCTTTTGGGCACCTCCCTTTTCCCAGCGGCAGTCCCCTCTTTTCTTTCCAAGGGGACTGCCAAAAAGCCAGCCGCTCCGCATAAAAGCGGCTCGGTAGGGCAAACCCCCTTAGGAGGGAGAGGGAAGCCAGGCCCCTTCGGTCGCTTCCCTCAAAAGACCTGCTGGCAAGAATTTTAAACCTTGCTGGGGTCAAGGCCTGTGCCTCCCCACACAAGACTGGCGACACTGCCAAGGGGACCTGTGATGTCCTGGGAGGGGATGGCCAACTGGAGGCCCCTCCTGTGATAAACATGGTCCTTGAGGAGACCCAGCCTCAGACGGTAGGGCCTTCCATGGGGGGAATTCGGGCTCGGCTATAAGCTCCGAACCCGAATCCGCCCCTATGCAAGGTCCTCCTCAAATGGCTGAGGGCTCCGAGGCAGTAAAAGGAGGGGAGGGATCTCCTCCGACAGGTGCCCCTACGACAACCAGGACCTTCTCCATTTCGGAGAGGGACCTGGCTGAGGCCGGTCCATCTGGCCTGGGGGCTTCTGCCGGCGGAGGTGAAAAGCGGGTTCATTCCCCGCCCTCCTCTCCAAAAAAGAAAAAGACAAAGAAGACTAAAAAGACTCGGGGCTCCTCTCCATCCGCGGGGGCTGCGGGGACGGATGGGTCTGCTACCACTTTGGTAGGCGACCAAGCCAAGATCGGCACATCCGGCCCCTCTAACCCCTCGTGTGCGGAGCCCCTGACAAAGAAGACTAATACCAAGAGTGCACAGGGCGGAGCCTCGATGACATTGGGGCCTCTCATTCAGAGGTTACCTGGCATTTTCGAGCCCGCTGGCTTCAAACGCTTCCTCGTTATTCGCTCCACGTATGGCACCATGTTGTCCAAGGGCAACATGATCCATCAGAGGAGAGGATTAGCTAGTGCAATTGGTAGAGAGCCGAAGGTGATCCGTTTCTCGGACGGCAGCCTTCTGGCGAATCCCGCTGAGGCGGCCAAGATAAGTGCTCTTCGGACACTTCATGGCACCCCGGTGAGTGTGACGCCGCACTCTACCATGAACTTTGTGAAAGGAGTAGTTTATGCGAGGGAACTCGTTGACTACTCCATTGAGGACATCACCCTAGAGCTGGCCGACCATGGGGCGGTTAAGATGGAACGTGTGATGAGAAAACAGGGAGGGGCTTCGAGACCCACCCCTACACTCTTCGTCACGTTCGACAGTGACAAGCTCCCTGAGTCGGTGCAGGCCGGTTGGTACCGCTACCGCGTGAAGGCATTCGTGCCACTGCCGCGGCGGTGCTATTACTGTCACCGCTTCGGCCATACGAATCGCTCATGTAGACGTGCAAAGTCGGGGTCACCCGAAGTCTGTGTAAATTGCTCCAAGGTCGCACACGATAAGTCCAAATCGTGTGTGGCCAAGTGTGTCAATTGTGGAGAGCCGCACCCTGCTTCTTCGAAGCAATGTGGTGCATATCTCCTGGAGAAAGAAATCCTGGCCGTTCAGGCCCAGGATAGACTCTTTTTCCGCGAGGCTAAGGACTTGGTCCTGGCGCGCCCAGCTCTGCCTGGGACGTCATATGCCTCAGTAGTTCGAAAGGCACCCTCTGCTCCTGGCCCATCCAGGCCAACGAGCACGGTTGTTTCCGCGCCCATTCGGAGCCCTTCTGCGGGCTCTACTACACCCGGGCGCTCCCCTGGTAGAGCTGGCGGCAAAAAGGGTTCACCCCAGCCCCGGCTAAAACCAGGGCTCCCACCTCTTCCCCCAGCGTGACCGTTTCCCGTAAGGCTCACAGGAGGCAACACCCCTGAAGATGGTCGCTAGGCCATCTTCGGGGGTTCCTAAAGCTGTCCCCCGAAAGGAGGACAGCAACAAAGGAGCTTCGGCTCCTTCGCCCACGCCACGAGGTGGAGCGAGTGGCTCGGAGACGGTGGTTCCTCGAAAAGAGGAACCCCCGCCTCCGAAGCCGCAGCGCCCGCCTAAGGTTTCGAGGCGGAGGGAGGAAAAGACTCGCATGGCGAGCCCAACCTCCCCCAATAAGTCCTCGAAGGCGACAGCGCCTCCAGCGCTTTGTCCGGCCAACAGCGCCCGGGGTTCTGCCCCCGGGAAGCGTACGGCCATTCCCGTGAGGGTCTTCAATTCGAGGAGGGCCCCCGCGTCTCCTCCGAGCTAGGCCTGGAGGGCATATTCCTTCAATGGAATTGCCGTGGACTCCGGGCCAACTGGGAGGAGCTGCGGAGGCTCGCCTCGTCCCGTTCCCCGTTAGCTATTTTTTTGCAGGAGACCATGCTAGGCGCGTGCCTACTGCCTGCCCTCCCGGGGTATAAGGGTCTTGCAACCCCACCACCGCGGGACGGCCGGGCTGGGGGATGCGCGGTTTACACCCGGCATGATGTCTCCGTTCTTCCTTTCTCTTTAGATACCTCCTTACAGGCAGTGGCTGTGCAGCTGCACCTGGATAGGAGGTATACTATCATTTCTGCGTACATTCCACCGTCAGCTGACTTCGACGCGGCGGACTTCCGCCGCGTCGTGGCACGGTTGCCGAGGCCCTATCTCTTGCTTGGAGATCTGAACGGCAGGCATCCTCTCTGGGGAGATTAGACCATAAATCCCAGGGGACAAGTTCTTGCCGATCTGATCGAAGAGCTTGAGATGGGTGTCCTAAACGTGGATGAGTTTACGCATCATTGTCCGAGAACCGCTTCATTTTCTTGCCTTGACCTATCTCTGTGCTCTTCGGATGCACAGCTTGATTTTGATTGGGGGGTGGTCGATGACCTCCATGGTAGTGATCACTTTCCCATTCAAATATCATTTTCAGGGCAACTGCCGCCTGAGAGACCACCTCGGTGGTGCTTGGCACGGGCGCGGTGGCCTGCATTTCAGGAAATGACTGAATTCTCTATCTCAGTCGAGGAGTTTAGGTCGGTAGATGAGGCCGTTGAGTTCTTCTCCGGCAACCTTATCGCCGTGGGTCTGACTACTATTCCTAGGACGTCTGGCTGTTTTGCACGCCGACCACTCCCATGGTGGTCGGCCGAGTGTGAGATGGCCCTCAAACAGAAGCGTTATGCCTACATGCGCTATAAGCGCCGCCCGAACGATTTCACTGTCGCTGAATTTCGTCGGGCTAGGGCTAGGTTCCGGTATATTTCGAAGCACGCCCGCCGCTCTTCTTGGCGGGCATACGTGTCTTCACTTAACGGGAAGACCCCTTTAGCTGAGGTGTGGAAGCGAGTCAAAAGGATTCGGGGCAAGTTTTCGCAGGACCCCCCTCCCGTTCTCCAGGAGAATGGGACCGCAATCTCGGACCCCGCGTCCGTGGCGGAATCCTTAGCGACCGCTTTCTCTGCATTCTCTAGCCGTGATGCTGCTCCGCCAGCATTCAATGCACGTCGTGATGTCGCGGAAGGCCGCCGGCTGGACTTTACCTCCAGAGGCGGAGAACCCTTCAACGACAAGTTTACTGTGAGTGAGTTGCGTTCCGCTCTCGCTTCGTGCGCGGACACCGCCCATGGTCCGGACGATGTCCCGTACGCTATGCTTCGACACCTGGGTGAGCGAGGCATGGCCTTTCTGTTAGATCTGTTCAACAGGATCTGGGTGGAAGGTCTTCTCCCAGACTCCTGGCGAATCGCTACTGTGCTCGCCTTTCGCAAGCCGGGGAGAGATCACTCTACTCCGACCGGTTTCCTCCCAATCTCTCTAACCTCTTGCATGTGCAAGTTGATGGAGAAATTGGTAAATGTTAGATTAGCCCATTTCCTGGACAGCGGAGGCCATCTGTCTTCTGCACAGTGCGGCTTCCGTAAGTTTCACTCCACGTCGGATGCTCTGCTCCGACTGGAAAATGCCGTCTGCGAGGCTTTCCTTCGTAGACAGCACTACGCCACGGTGTTTTTTGATCTGGAGAAGGCCTATGATACCGCAAGGCGATACGGTATCATGGAGACTCTCCACACGATGGGGGCGAGGGGACGCCTCCCAATGTTTATATCTGAATTTTTGCGAGATCGTCGATTCCGCGTACGGGTGGGGGGAGCCCTCTCTGCCCCAAAGGAGCAGGGAAGTGTCCTCAGTGTCACACTCTTTGCCCTGAGCATCAACGGCATCACCTCGGTGCTGCCAGAAGATTTTCTCGCTACGCTCTACGTGGACGACCTTTCGATCTCTTTTGGCGCGGCCCAGATGCCAACTCTGGAGCGTCGACTCCAACAGGCATTGAACCGCGTCTCTCGCTATGCCGAAGCGCACAGGTTTCGGTTTTCTTTGGCCAAGACTAAGGTGGTGCACTTCTGCCGCCATCCACGGCTTCACCCTGACCCAGATTTGTTTCTTAATGGGGAACGCCTGGATGTGGTTGAGTCGCACCGTTTCCTTGGTCTTGTATTCGACCGACGCCTCACCTGGGAGGCTCATATTCGCAGCCTTAGGGTCTCTTGTACCCGCGCCATGGACATTCTCCGTTCCGTGACGTTCAGCGCTTGGGGCGCTGATAGGGCTACCGCCTTACTTTTTTATCGATCCTTTGTTCGCTCGAAGCTCGACTACGGATGCGAGTTTTATGCATCCGCAGCCGAGCGTTTATTGCGGAAGGTGGATTCGATCCACCACACCGGCCTTCGCCTTGCGACCGGTGCCTTCCGCACTTCCCCCATTGAGAGCCTGTTGGTCGATGCTGGGGAGATGCCACTCGCTCTGCGCCGCGTGCAGTGCATCACTCGCCTTTACGCGCGAGCCCGGCGCCTCCCTTAGTCGCCAACAGCTCTCACTGCATCCGCAGCTGATCTCGATGGTGCCTATGCCGCCGAGAGACGCCAGTCATACCCTAAGCCCTTTGGGTTTAGGGCCAGGAAACTCCTTCGAGAGCTAGATATAGCTCTCGGGCCGGTGGCGCCCCTGGTTCTGCCCAGGACGCCACCCTGGAGGGTACCACATTTGGCTATTTGTCGCCACGCCTCTGCTCCCAAAGCCCCGTAAGGGGCGCGACGATTTGCCATCCTGGCCGCCGTGCTGACGGGATTCAGCACTCCGTCCGGCCCAGCTTAGCCTCTCTTCCTTCATTCAGATAGCCCGATTTCTCCCCTACCTCGTCGCTTTTCATACAACCTCTCCCACAACTTTCTCTGGTCAGCCTCTAATTTCACAGGGTAGAATGCTGACCTTCTTCTCAAGCCAACCACCCCGGATCGGGGCTGGGGGGGGAGGGGACATTGTTCTCTAACCCCTCAGCTCCGGTTCGGGATGGGTTTTTTTTTAACAACCTGCTTCATCCCCACCCATACCTTCCTCACATCCCTTTTCCTCTCCTCTTCACAACCTATATTTTTTACGCCGTGTTCAAGGTGGAGCCGCCATGCCGAAGGACTGCCAGGCCACCAGGCGGGAGGGGTGGTCCCAAATGGCGGCGCCTGGCTCTGCCGGGCTTGTAAGCACCTCTTGCAGTGCGGGCAACTGCAAGAGGTGATGAGCTATTGCGTCCCGTGGCAAAAATAGGGTCACCATGCCCATGGATGAATTTTCAAAACACCAAACCCCTTTAACTCCCCCTTGCTCATCGACGGAGCCGCCCTCAGGCAGCTCCAGCAAAAAAATGGAGGTCCCCTCCCCTGTGCTTGCACAGGGAACCCTCCATATTTCTCTAACCGGAGAGGAGGCTTACTCCTCTCCTTCGTCTACGGGTGCAGGGGACTCCCCCTCACCCCCTTCTCTGGAGGTGCTTTTGGGCACCTCCCTTTTCCCAGCGGCAGTCCCCTCTTTTCTTTCCAAGGGGACTGCCAAAAAGCCAGCCGCTCCGCATAAAAGCGGCTCGGTAGGGCAAACCCCCTTAGGAGGGAGAGGGAAGCCAGGCCCCTTCGGTCGCTTCCCTCAAAAGACCTGCTGGCAAGAATTTTAAACCTTGCTGGGGTCAAGGCCTGTGCCTCCCCACACAAGACTGGCGACACTGCCAAGGGGACCTGTGATGTCCTGGGAGGGGATGGCCAACTGGAGGCCCCTCCTGTGATAAACATGGTCCTTGAGGAGACCCAGCCTCAGACGGTAGGGCCTTCCATGGGGGGAATTCGGGCTCGGCGCCAAGCTCCGAACCCGAATCCGCCCCTATGCAAGGTCCTCCTCAAATGGCTGAGGGCTCCGAGGCAGTAAAAGGAGGGGAGGGATCTCCTCCGACAGGTGCCCCTACGACAACCAGGACCTTCTCCATTTCGGAGAGGGACCTGGCTGAGGCCGGTCCATCTGGCCTGGGGGCTTCTGCCGGCGGAGGTGAAAAGCGGGTTCATTCCCCGCCCTCCTCTCCAAAAAAGAAAAAGACAAAGAAGACTAAAAAGACTCGGGGCTCCTCTCCATCCGCGGGGGCTGCGGGGATGGATGGGTCTGCTACCACTTTGGTAGGCGACCAAGCCAAGATCGGCACATCCGGCCCCTCTAACCCCTCGTGTGCGGAGCCCCTGACAAAGAAGACTAATACCAAGAGTGCACAGGGCGGAGCCTCGATGACATTGGGGCCTCTCATTCAGAGGTTACCTGGCATTTTCGAGCCCGCTGGCTTCAAACGCTTCCTCGTTATTCGCTCCACGTATGGCACCATGTTGTCCAAGGGCAACATGATCCATCAGAGGAGAGGATTAGCTAGTGCAATTGGTAGAGAGCCGAAGGTGACCCGTTTCTCGGACGGCAGCCTTCTGGCGAATCCCGCTGAGGCGGCCAAGATAAGTGCTCTTCGGACACTTCATGGCACCCCGGTGAGTGTGACGCCGCACTCTACCATGAACTTTGTGAAAGGAGTAGTTTATGCGAGGGAACTCGTTGACTACTCCATTGAGGACATCACCCTAGAGCTGGCCGACCATGGGGCGGTTAAGATGGAACGTGTGATGAGAAAACAGGGAGGGGCTTCGAGACCCACCCCTACACTCTTCGTCACGTTCGACAGTGACAAGCTCCCTGAGTCGGTGCAGGCCGGTTGGTACCGCTACCGCGTGAAGGCATTCGTGCCACTGCCGCGGCGGTGCTATTACTGTCACCGCTTCGGCCATACGAATCGCTCATGTAGACGTGCAAAGTCGGGGTCACCCGAAGTCTGTGTAAATTGCTCCAAGGTCGCACACGATAAGTCCAAATCGTGTGTGGCCAAGTGTGTCAATTGTGGAGAGCCGCACCCTGCTTCTTCGAAGCAATGTGGTGCATATCTCCTGGAGAAAGAAATCCTGGCCGTTCAGGCCCAGGATAGACTCTTTTTCCGCGAGGCTAAGGACTTGGTCCTGGCGCGCCCAGCTCTGCCTGGGACGTCATATGCCTCAGTAGTTCGAAAGGCACCCTCTGCTCCTGGCCCATCCAGGCCAACGAGCACGGTTGTTTCCGCGCCCATTCGGAGCCCTTCTGCGGGCTCTACTACACCCGGGCGCTCCCCTGGTAGAGCTGGCGGCAAAAAGGGTTCACCCCAGCCCCGGCTAAAACCAGGGCTCCCACCTCTTCCCCCAGCGTGACCGTTTCCCGTAAGGCTCACAGGAGGCAACACCCCTGAAGATGGTCGCTAGGCCATCTTCGGGGGTTCCTAAAGCTGTCCCCCGAAAGGAGGACAGCAACAAAGGAGCTTCGGCTCCTTCGCCCACGCCACGAGGTGGAGCGAGTGGCTCGGAGACGGTGGTTCCTCGAAAAGAGGAACCCCCGCCTCCGAAGCCGCAGCGCCCGCCTAAGGTTTCGAGGCGGAGGGAGGAAAAGACTCGCATGGCGAGCCCAACCTCCCCCAATAAGTCCTCGAAGGCGACAGCGCCTCCAGCGCTTTGTCCGGCCAACAGCGCCCGGGGTTCTGCCCCCGGGAAGCGTACGGCCATTCCCGTGAGGGTCTTCAATTCGAGGAGGGCCCCCGCGTCTCCTCCGAGCTAGGCCTGGAGGGCATATTCCTTCAATGGAATTGCCGTGGACTCCGGGCCAACTGGGAGGAGCTGCGGAGGCTCGCCTCGTCCCGTTCCCCGTTAGCTATTTTTTTGCAGGAGACCATGCTAGGCGCGTGCCTACTGCCTGCCCTCCCGGGGTATAAGGGTCTTGCAACCCCACCACCGCGGGACGGCCGGGCTGGGGGATGCGCGGTTTACACCCGGCATGATGTCTCCGTTCTTCCTTTCTCTTTAGATACCTCCTTACAGGCAGTGGCTGTGCAGCTGCACCTGGATAGGAGGTATACTATCATTTCTGCGTACATTCCACCGTCAGCTGACTTCGACGCGGCGGACTTCCGCCGCGTCGTGGCACGGTTGCCGAGGCCCTATCTCTTGCTTGGAGATCTGAACGGCAGGCATCCTCTCTGGGGAGATTAGACCATAAATCCCAGGGGACAAGTTCTTGCCGATCTGATCGAAGAGCTTGAGATGGGTGTCCTAAACGTGGATGAGTTTACGCATCATTGTCCGAGAACCGCTTCATTTTCTTGCCTTGACCTATCTCTGTGCTCTTCGGATGCACAGCTTGATTTTGATTGGGGGGTGGTCGATGACCTCCATGGTAGTGATCACTTTCCCATTCAAATATCATTTTCAGGGCAACTGCCGCCTGAGAGACCACCTCGGTGGTGCTTGGCACGGGCGCGGTGGCCTGCATTTCAGGAAATGACTGAATTCTCTATCTCAGTCGAGGAGTTTAGGTCGGTAGATGAGGCCGTTGAGTTCTTCTCCGGCAACCTTATCGCCGTGGGTCTGACTACTATTCCTAGGACGTCTGGCTGTTTTGCACGCCGACCACTCCCATGGTGGTCGGCCGAGTGTGAGATGGCCCTCAAACAGAAGCGTTATGCCTACATGCGCTATAAGCGCCGCCCGAACGATTTCACTGTCGCTGAATTTCGTCGGGCTAGGGCTAGGTTCCGGTATATTTCGAAGCACGCCCGCCGCTCTTCTTGGCGGGCATACGTGTCTTCACTTAACGGGAAGACCCCTTTAGCTGAGGTGTGGAAGCGAGTCAAAAGGATTCGGGGCAAGTTTTCGCAGGACCCCCCTCCCGTTCTCCAGGAGAATGGGACCGCAATCTCGGACCCCGCGTCCGTGGCGGAATCCTTAGCGACCGCTTTCTCTGCATTCTCTAGCCGTGATGCTGCTCCGCCAGCATTCAATGCACGTCGTGATGTCGCGGAAGGCCGCCGGCTGGACTTTACCTCCAGAGGCGGAGAACCCTTCAACGACAAGTTTACTGTGAGTGAGTTGCGTTCCGCTCTCGCTTCGTGCGCGGACACCGCCCATGGTCCGGACGATGTCCCGTACGCTATGCTTCGACACCTGGGTGAGCGAGGCATGGCCTTTCTGTTAGATCTGTTCAACAGGATCTGGGTGGAAGGTCTTCTCCCAGACTCCTGGCGAATCGCTACTGTGCTCGCCTTTCGCAAGCCGGGGAGAGATCACTCTACTCCGACCGGTTTCCTCCCAATCTCTCTAACCTCTTGCATGTGCAAGTTGATGGAGAAATTGGTAAATGTTAGATTAGCCCATTTCCTGGACAGCGGAGGCCATCTGTCTTCTGCACAGTGCGGCTTCCGTAAGTTTCACTCCACGTCGGATGCTCTGCTCCGACTGGAAAATGCCGTCTGCGAGGCTTTCCTTCGTAGACAGCACTACGCCACGGTGTTTTTTGATCTGGAGAAGGCCTATGATACCGCAAGGCGATACGGTATCATGGAGACTCTCCACACGATGGGGGCGAGGGGACGCCTCCCAATGTTTATATCTGAATTTTTGCGAGATCGTCGATTCCGCGTACGGGTGGGGGGAGCCCTCTCTGCCCCAAAGGAGCAGGGAAGTGTCCTCAGTGTCACACTCTTTGCCCTGAGCATCAACGGCATCACCTCGGTGCTGCCAGAAGATTTTCTCGCTACGCTCTACGTGGACGACCTTTCGATCTCTTTTGGCGCGGCCCAGATGCCAACTCTGGAGCGTCGACTCCAACAGGCATTGAACCGCGTCTCTCGCTATGCCGAAGCGCACAGGTTTCGGTTTTCTTTGGCCAAGACTAAGGTGGTGCACTTCTGCCGCCATCCACGGCTTCACCCTGACCCAGATTTGTTTCTTAATGGGGAACGCCTGGATGTGGTTGAGTCGCACCGTTTCCTTGGTCTTGTATTCGACCGACGCCTCACCTGGGAGGCTCATATTCGCAGCCTTAGGGTCTCTTGTACCCGCGCCATGGACATTCTCCGTTCCGTGACGTTCAGCGCTTGGGGCGCTGATAGGGCTACCGCCTTACTTTTTTATCGATCCTTTGTTCGCTCGAAGCTCGACTACGGATGCGAGTTTTATGCATCCGCAGCCGAGCGTTTATTGCGGAAGGTGGATTCGATCCACCACACCGGCCTTCGCCTTGCGACCGGTGCCTTCCGCACTTCCCCCATTGAGAGCCTGTTGGTCGATGCTGGGGAGATGCCACTCGCTCTGCGCCGCGTGCAGTGCATCACTCGCCTTTACGCGCGAGCCCGGCGCCTCCCTTAGTCGCCAACAGCTCTCACTGCATCCGCAGCTGATCTCGATGGTGCCTATGCCGCCGAGAGACGCCAGTCATACCCTAAGCCCTTTGGGTTTAGGGCCAGGAAACTCCTTCGAGAGCTAGATATAGCTCTCGGGCCGGTGGCGCCCCTGGTTCTGCCCAGGACGCCACCCTGGAGGGTACCACATTTGGCTATTTGTCGCCACGCCTCTGCTCCCAAAGCCCCGTAAGGGGCGCGACGATTTGCCATCCTGGCCGCCGTGCTGACGGGATTCAGCACTCCGTCCGGCCCAGCTTAGCCTCTCTTCCTTCATTCAGATAGCCCGATTTCTCCCCTACCTCGTCGCTTTTCATACAACCTCTCCCACAACTTTCTCTGGTCAGCCTCTAATTTCACAGGGTAGAATGCTGACCTTCTTCTCAAGCCAACCACCCCGGATCGGGGCTGGGGGGGGAGGGGACATTGTTCTCTAACCCCTCAGCTCCGGTTCGGGATGGGTTTTTTTTAACAACCTGCTTCATCCCCACCCATACCTTCCTCACATCCCTTTTCCTCTCCTCTTCACAACCTATATTTTTTACGCCGTGTTCAAGGTGGAGCCGCCATGCCGAAGGACTGCCAGGCCACCAGGCGGGAGGGGTGGTCCCGAATGGCGGCGCCTGGCTCTGCCGGGCTTGTAAGCACCTCTCGCAGTGCGGGCAACTGCGAGAGGTGATGAGCTATTGCGTCCCGTAATAAAAAGAGGGTCACCATGCCCATGAATGAAAAAAAAAACCAAAAAACCCAACCCCCAACTTCCCCAAGAAAATCGACGGAGCCGCCCTCGGGCAGCTCCACCGAGAAAATGGAGGTCCCCCCCTTGTGCTTGCGCAAGGGACCCTCCATAACTCTTTAACCGGAGAGGAGGCTTACTCCTCTCCTACGCCTACGGGTGTAGGGGACTCCCCCTCACCCCCTTCTCTGGAGGTGCTTTCAGGCACCTCCCTATCTCCAGCGGCAGTCCCTCCTTTGCTTTCTAAAGGGACTGCCAAGAAAGCCAGCAGGCAGCCCATTGCCGTCCGCCCCTCGTGCAAGCGGCTCGGTATGGCAAACCCCCTTAGGGGGGAGAGGGAAGCCAGGCCCCTTCGGTCGCTTCCCTCAAAAGACCTGCTGGCAAGAATTTTAAACCTTGCTGGGGTCAAGGCCTGTGCCTCCCCACACCACCTGACTAGTGACAATACTGCCAAGGGGACCTGCGATGTCCTGGGAGGGGATGGCCAACTGGAGGCCCCTCTTGTGATAGACATGGTCCTTGAGGAGACCCAGCCTCAGACGGTAGGGCCTTCCATGGGGGGGAATTCGGGCTCGGCGCCAAGCACCGAACCCGAATCCGCCCCTATGCAAGGTCCTCCTCAAATGGCTGAGGGCTCCGAGGCAGTAAAAGGAGGGGAGGGATCTCCTCCGACAGGTGCCCCTACGACAACCAGGACCTTCTCCATTTCGGAGAGGGACCTGGCTGAGGCTGGTCCATCTGGCCTGGGGACTTCTACCGGCGGAGGTGAAAAGCGGGTTCATTCCCCGCCCTCCTCTCCGAAAAAGAAAAATAAAAAGACTAAAAAGACCAAAAAGACTCGGGGCTCCTCTCCATCCGCGGGGGCTGCGGGGACGGATGGGTCTGCTGCCACTTTGGTAGGCGACCAAGCCAAGATCGGCACATCCGGCCCCTCTACCCCCTCGTGTGCAGAGCCCTTGACCAAGACTAACACCAAAAGTGCACAGGGCGGAGCCTCGATGACATCGGGGCCCCTGATTCAGAGGTTACCTGGCGTTTTCGAGCCCGCTGGCTTCAAACGCTTCCTCGTTATTCGCTCCACTGATGGCACCATGTTGTCCAAGGGCAACATGATCCATCAGAGGAGAGGATTAGCTAGTGCAATTGGTAGAGAGCCGAAGGTAACCCGTTTCTCGGACGGGAGCCTTCTGGCGAATGCGGCGAATCCCGCCGAGGCGGCTAAGATTAGTGCTCTTCGGACACTTCATGGCACCCCGGTGAGTGTGACGCCGCACTCTACCATGAACTTTGTGAAAGGAGTAGTTTATGCGAGGGAACTCGTTGACTACTCCATTGAGGACATCACCTTAGAGCTGGCCGACCATGGGGCGGTCAAGGTCGAACGTGTGATGAGAAAACAGGGAGGGGCCTCGAGACCCACCCCTACACTCTTCGTCACGTTCGACTGTGACAAGCTCCCTGAGTCGGTGCGTGCCGGTTGGTACCGCTACCGCGTGAAGGCATTCGTGCCACTGCCGCGGCGGTGCTATTACTGTCACCGCTTCGGCCATACGAATCGCTCATGTAGACGTGCAAAGTCGGGGTCACCCGAAGTCTGTGTAAATTGCTCCAAGGTCGCACACGATAAGTCCAAATCGTGTGTGGCCAAGTGTGTCAATTGCGGAGAGCCGCACCCTGCTTCTTCGAAGCAATGTGGTGCATATCTCCTTGAGAAAGAAATCCTGGCCGTTCAGGCCCAGGATCGACTCTCATTCCGCGAGGCAAAGGACTTGGTCCTGGCGCGCCCGGCTCTGCCTGGGACGTCATATGCCTCAATAGTTAGGAAGGCACCCTCTGCTCCCGGCCCATCCAGGCCAACGAGCACGGTTGTTTCCGCGCCCATTCGGAGCCCTTCTGCGGGCTCTACCCAACCCGGGCGCTCCCCTGGTAAAGCTGGCGGCAAAAAGGGCTCATACCCTGCCCCGGCTAAAACCAGGGCTCCCCCCTCTTCCCCCAGCGTGACCGTTTCCCGTAAGGCGAAACGGCCACGCGCCTCCACCGAGTCGTTAGACTCGCAGGAGGCAACACCCCTGAAGGTGGTCGCTAGGCCATCTTCCGGGGTTCCTAAAGCTGCCCCCCGAAAGGAGGACAGCAACAAAGGAGCTTCGGCTCCTTCGCCCACGCCCCGAGGTGGAGCGAGTGGCTCGGAGACGGTGGTTCCTCGAAAAGAGGGCCCCCCGCCTCCGAAGCCGCAACGCCCGCCTAAGGTTTCGAGGCGGAGGGAGGAAAAGACTCGCATGGCGAGCCCAACCTCCCCCAATAAGTCCTCGAAGGCGACAGCGCCTTCAGCGCTTTGTCCGGCCAACAGCGCCCGGGGTTCTGCCCCCGGGAAGCGTACGGCCATTCCCGTGAGGGTCTTCAATTCGAGGAGGGCCCCCGCGTCTCCTCCGAGCTAGGCCTGGAGGGCATATTCCTTCAATGGAATTGCCGTGGACTCCGGGCCAACTAGGAGGAGCTGCGGAGGCTCGTCTCGTCCCGTTCCCCGTTAGCTATTTTTTTGCAGGAGACCATACTAGGTGCGTGCCCCCTCCCTGCCCTCCCGGGGTATAAGGGTCTTGCGACCCCACCACCGCGGGATGGCCGGGCTGGGGGATGCGCCGTTTACACCCGGCATGATGTCTCCGTTCTTCCTTTCTCTTTAGATACCTCCTTTCAGGCAGTGGCTGTGCAGCTGCACCTGGATAGGAGGTATACTATCATTTCTGCGTACATTCCACCGTCAGCTGACTTCGACGCGGGGGACTTCCGCCGCGTCGTGGCACGGTTGCCGAGGCCCTATCTCTTGCTTGGAGATCTGAACGGCAGGCATCCTCTCTGGGGAGATTACTCCATAAATCCCAGGGGACAAGTCCTTGCCGATCTGATCGAAGAGCTTGAGATGGGTGTCCTAAACGTGGATGAGTTTACGCATCACTGTCCGAGAACCGCTTCATTTTCTTGCCTTGACCTATCTTTGTGCTCTTCGGATGCACAGCCTGATTTTGATTGGGGGGTGGTGGATGACCTCCATGGTAGTGATCACTTTCCCATTCAAATATCCTTTTCAGGGCAACTGCCGCCTGAGAGACCACCTCGGTGGTGCTTGGCGCGGGCGCGGTGGCCTGCATTTCAGGAAATGACTGAATTCTCTATCTCAGTCGAGGAGTTTAGGTCGGTAGATGAGGCCGTTGAGTTCTTCTCCGGCAACCTCATCGCCGTGGGCCTGACTACTATTCCTAGGACGTCTGGCCGTTTTGCACGCCGACCACTCCCATGGTGGTCGGCCGAGTGTGAGACGGCCCTCAAACAGAAGCGTTATGCCTACATGCGCTATAAGCGCCGCCCGAACGATTTCACTGTGGCTGAATTTCGTCGGGCTAGGGCTAGGTTCCGGTATATTTCACTTAACGGGAAGACCCCTTTAGCTGAGGTGTGGAAGCGAGTCAAAAGGATTCGGGGCAAGTTCTCGCAGGACCCCCCTCCCGTTCTCTAGGAGAATGGGACTGCAATCTCGGACCCCGCGTCCGTGGCGGAATCCTTAGCGACCGCTTTTTCCGCATTCTCTAGCCGTGATGCTGCTCCGCCAGCATTCAATGCACGTCTTGATGTCGCGGAAGGCCGCCGGCTGGACTTTACCTCCAGAGGCGGAGAACCCTTCAACGACAAGTTTACTGTGAGTGAGTTGCGTTCCGCTCTCGCTTCGTGCGCGGACACCGCCCATGGTCCGGACGATGTCCCGTACGCCATGCTTCGACACCTGGGTGAGCGAGGCATGGCCTTTCTGTTAGATTTGTTCAACAGGATCTGGGTGGAAGGTCTTCTCCCAGACTCCTGGCGAATCGCTACTGTGCTCGCCTTTCGCAAACCGGGGAGAGATCACTCTACTCCGACCGGTTTCCGCCCAATCTCTCTAACCTCTTGCGTGTGCAAGTTGATGGAGAGATTGGTAAATGTTAGATTAGCCTTTTTCCTGGACAGCGGAGGCCATCTGTCTTCCGCACAGTGCGGCTTCCGCAAGTTCCACTCCACGTCGGATGCTCTGCTCCGACTGGAAAAGGCAGTCTGCGAGGCTTTCCTTCGTAGACAGCACTACGCCACGGTCTTTTTCGATTTGGAGAAGGCCTATGATACCGCATGGCGATACGGTATCATGGAGACTCTCCACACGATGGGGGCGAGGGGACGCCTCCCAATTTTTATATCTGAATTTTTGCGAGATCGTCGATTCCGCGTACGGGTGTGGGGAGCTCTCTCCGGCCCAAAGGAGCAGGAAGAGGGTGTCCCGCAGGGAAGTGTCCTCAGTGTCACACTCTTTGCCCTGAGCATCAACGGCATCACCTCGGTGCTGCCGGAAGATGTTCTCGCTACGCTCTACGTGGACGACCTTTCGATCTCTTTTGGCGCGGCCCAGATGACAACTCTGGAGCGTCGACTCCAACAGGCATTGAACCGCGTCTCTCGCTATGCCGAAGCGCACAGGTTTCGGTTTTCTTTGGCCAAGACTAAGGTGATGCACTTCTGCCGCCATCCACGGCTTCACCCCGACCCAGATTTGTTTCTTAATGGGGTGCGCCTGGATGTGGTTGAGTCGCACCGTTTCCTTGGTCTTGTATTCGACCGACGCCTCCCCGTAAGGGGTGCGGCGATTTGCCATCCTGACCGCCGTGCTGACGGGATCCAGCGCTCCGTCCGGCCCCAGCTTAGCCTCTCTTCCTTCCTTCAAAATACTTGTTTCCTCTCTTTTCACACAACCTCTCCCACAACTTTCTCTGGTCAGCCTCTAATTTCACAGGGTAGATGCTGACCTTCCTTTCAGCCAACCGTCCCGTATCGGGGCTGAGGGGGTGGGGGACAATGTTCCCTAACCCCTGAGCTCCGGTCTGGGGTGGCTGGTTTTTAACTACCTGCTTCATCCCCACCCATACCTTCCTCACATCCCTTTTCCTCTCGTCTTCAAAATCTATCATTTATACGCCGTGTCCAAGGTGGAGCCGCCATGCCGATGGACTGCCAGGCCACCAGGCGGGAGGGGTGGTCCCAAATGGCGGCGCCTGGCTCTGCTGGGCCTGTAAGCACCTCTCGCAGTGCGGGCTACTACGAGAGGTGTGCGCTATTGCATCCCGTATTAAAAGAAGGGTCACCATGCCCAATGATGAAAATGACACCAAAAATACCCAACCCCCAACTTCCCCAAGAACAACGGAGCCGCCCTCGGGCAGCTCCAGCAAAAAAATGGAGGTCCCCCCCCCTGTGCTTGCACAGGGGACCCTCCATATTTCTCTAACCGGAGAGGAGGCTTACTCCTCTCCTTCGCCTACGGGTGCAGGGGACTCCCCCTGACCCCCTTCTCTGGAGGTGCTTTCGGGCACCTCCCTTTTCCCAGCGGCAGTCCCCTCTTTTCTTTCCAAGGGGACTGCCAAGAAAGCCAGCAGGCAGCCCTTAGCCAGCCGCTCCCCATCAAAGCGGCTCGGTAGGGCAAACCCCCTTAGGGGGGAGAGGCAAGCCAGGCCCCTTCGGTCGCTTCCCTCAAAAGACCTGCTGGCAAAAATATTAAACCTTGCCGGGGTCAAGGCCTGTGCCTCCCCAAACAAGACTGGCGACACTGCCAAGGGGACCTGCAATGTCCTGGGAGGGGATGGCCAACTGGAGGCCCCTCCCGTGATAGACATGGTCCTTGAGGAGACCCAGCCTCAGACGGTAGGGCCTTCCATGGGGGGGAATTCGGGCTCGGCGCCAAGCACCGAACCCGAGTCCGCCCCTATGCAAGGTCCTCCTCAAATGGCTGAGGGCTCCGAGGCAGTAGAAGGAGGGGAGGGATCTCCTCCGACAGGTGCCCCTACGACTACCAGGACCTTCTCCATTTCGGAGAGGGACCTGGCTGAGGCCGGTCCATCTGGCCTAGGGGCTTCTGCCGGCGGAGGTGAAAAGCGGATTCATTCCCCGCCCTCCTCTCCAAAAAAGAAAAAGACTAAAAGGACGAAAAAGACTCGGGGCTCCTCTCCATCCGCGGGGGCTGCGGGGACGGATGGGTCTGCTGCCACTTTGGTAGGCGACCAAGCCAAGATCGGCACATCCGGCCCCTCTACCCCCTCGTGTGCGGAGCCCCTGACTAAGACCAAGAGTGCATAGGGCGGAGCCTCGATGACATCGGGGCCCCTCATTCAGAGGTTACCTGGCGTTTTCGAGCCCGCTGGCTTCAAACGCTTCCTCGTTATTCGCTCCACTGATGGCACCATGTTATCCAAGGGCAACATGATCCATCAGAGGAGAGGATTAGCTAGTGCAATTGGTAGAGAGCCGAAGGTAACCCGTTTCTCGGACGGGAGCCTTCTGGCGAATGCGGCGAATCCCGCCGAGGCGGCCAAGATAAGTGCTCTTCGGACACTTCATGGCACCCCGGTGAGTGTGACGCCGCACTCTACCATGAACTTTGTAAAAGGAGTAGTTTATGCGAGGGAACTCGTTGACTACTCCATAGAAGACATCACCCTAGAGCTGGCCGACCATGGGGCGGTCAAGGTCGAGCGTGTGATGAGAAAACAGGGAGGGGCCTCGAGACCCACCCCTACACTCTTCGTCACGTTCGACTGTGACAAGCTCCCTGAGTCGGTGCGTGCCGGTTGGTACCGCTACCGCGTGAAGGCATTCGTGCCACTGCCGCGGCGGTGCTATTACTGTCACCGCTTCGGCCACACGAATCGATCATGTAGACGTGCAAAATCGGGGTCACCCGAAGTCTGTGTAAATTGCTCCAAGGTCGCACACGATAAGTCCAAATCGTGTGTGGCCAAGTGTGTCAATTGCGGAGAGCCGCACCCTGCTTCTTCGAAGCAATGTGGTGCATATCTCCTTGAGAAAGAAATCCTGGCCGTTCAGGCCCAGGATCGACTCTCATTCCGCGAGGCTAAGGACTTGGTCCTGGCGCGCCCGGCTCTGCCTGGGACGTCATATGCCTCAATAGTTAGAAAAGCACCCTCTGCTCCTGGCCCATCCAGGCCAACGAGCACGGTTGTTTCCGCGCCCATTCGGAGCCCTTCTGCGGGATCTACTACACCCGGGCGCTCCCCTGGTAGAGCTGGCGGCAAAAAGGGTTCACACCCAGCCATGGCTAATACCAGGGCTCCCCCCTCTTCCCCCAGCGTGACCGTTTCCCGTAAGGCGAAACGGCCACGCGCCTCCACAGAGTCGTTAGACTCACAGGAGGCAACACCCCTGAAGATGGTCGCTAGGCCATCTTCCGGCGTTCCTAAAGCTGTTCCCCGAAAGGAGGACAGCAACAAAGGAGCTTCGGCCCCTTCGCCCACGCCCCGAGGTGGAGCGAGTGGCTCGGAGACTGTGGTTCCTCGAAAAGAGGACCCCCCGCCTCCGAAGCCGCAACGCCTGCCTAAGGTTTCGAGGCGGAGGGAGGAAAAGACTCGCATGGCGAGCCCAACCTCCCCCAATAAGTCCTCGAAGGCGACAGCGCCTTCAGCGCTTTGTCCGGCCAACAGTGCCCGGGGTTCTGCCCCCGGGAAGCGTACGGCCATTCCCGTGAGGGTCTTCAATTCGAGGAGGGCCCCCGCGTCTCCTCCGAGCTAGGCCTGGAGGGCATATTCCTTCAATGGAATTGCCGTGGACTCCGGGCCAACTGGGAGGAGCTGCGGAGGCTCGTCTCGTCCCGTTCCCCGTTAGCTATTTTTTTGCAGGAGACCATGCTAGGCGCGTGCCCGCTGCCTGCCCTCCCGGGGTATAAGGGTCTTGCGACCCCACCACCGCGGGATGGCCGGGCTGGGGGATGCGCGGTTTACACCCGGCATGATGTCTCCGTTCTTCCTTTCTCTTTAGATACCTCCTTTCAGGCAGTGGCTGTGCAGCTGCACCTGGATAGGAGGTATACTATCATTTCTGCGTACATTCCACCGTCAGCTGACTTCGACGCGGGGGACTTCCGCCGCGTCGTGGCACGGTTGCCGAGGCCCTATCTCTTGCTTGGAGATCTGAACGGCAGGCATCCTCTCTGGGGAGATTACTCCATAAATCCCAGGGGACAAGTCCTTGCCGATCTGATCGAAGAGCTTGAGATGGGTGTCCTAAACGTGGATGAGTTTACGCATCACTGTCCGAGAACCGCTTCATTTTCTTGCCTTGACCTATCTTTGTGCTATTCGGATGCACAGCCTGATTTTGATTGGGGGGTGGTGGATGACCTCCATGGTAGTGATCACTTTCCGATTCAAATATCCTTTTCAGGGCAACTGCCGCCTGAGAGACCACCTCGGTGGTGCTTGGCGCGGGCGCGGTGGCCTGCATTTCAGGAAATGACTGAATTCTCTATCTCAGTCGAGGAGTTTAGGTCGGTAGATGAGGCCGTTGAGTTCTTCTCCGGCAACCTCATCGCCGTAGGCCTGACTACTATTCCTAGGACGTCTGGCCGTTTTGCACGCCGACCACTCCCATGGTGGTCGGCCGAGTGTGAGACGGCCCTCAAACAGAAGCGTTATGCCTACATGCGCTATAAGCGCCGCCCGAACGATTTCACTGTCGCTGAATTTCGTCGGGCTAGGGCTAGGTTCCGGTATATTTCGAAGCACGCCCGCCGCTCTTCTTGGCGGGCATACGTGTCTTCACTTAACGGGAAGACCCCTTTAGCTGAGGTGTGGAAGCGAGTCAAAAGGATTCGGGGCAAGTTCTCGCAGGACCCCCCTCCCGTTCTCCAGGAGAATGGGACCGCAATCTCGGACCCCGCGTCCGTGGCGGAATCCTTAGCGACCGCTTTTTTCGCATTCTCTAGCCGTGATGCTGCTCCGCCAGCATTCAATGCACGTCGTGATGTCGCGGAAGGCCGCCGGCTGGACTTTACCTCCAGAGGCGGAGAACCCTTCAACGACAAGTTTACTGTGAGTGAGTTGCGTTCCGCTCTCGCTTCGTGCGCGGACACCGCCCATGGTCCGGACGATGTCCCGTACGCCATGCTTCGACACCTGGGTGAGCGAGGCATGGCCTTTCTGTTAGATTTGTTCAACAGGATCTGGGTGGAAGGTCTTCTCCCAGACTCCTGGCGAATCGCTACTGTGCTCGCCTTTCGCAAGCCGGGGAGAGATCACTCTACTCCGACCGGTTTCCGCCCAATCTCTCTAACCTCTTGCGTGTGCAAGTTGATGGAGAGATTGGTAAATGTTAGATTAGCCTATTTCCTGGACAGCGGAGGCCATCTGTCTTCTGCACAGTGCGGCTTCCGTAAGTTCCACTCCACGTCGGATGCTCTGCTCCGACTGGAAAGTGCCGTCTGCGAGGCTTTCCTTCGTAGACAGCACTACGCCACGGTGTTTTTTGATCTGGAGAAGGCCTATGATACCGCATGGCGATACGGTATCATGGAGACTCTCCACACGATGGGGGCGAGGGGACGCCTCCCAATTTATATATCTGAATTTTTGCGAGATCGTCGATTCCGCGTACGGGTGGGGGGAGCCCTCTCCGGCCCAAAGGAGCAGGAAGAGGGTGTCCCGCAGGGAAGTGTCCTCAGTGTCACACTCTTTGCCCTGAGCATCAACGGCATCACCTCGGTGCTGCCGGAAGATGTTCTCGCTACGCTCTACGTGGACGACCTTTCGATCTCTTTTGGCGCGGCCCAGATGCCAACTCTGGAGCGTCGACTCCAACAGGCATTGAACCGCGTCTCTCGCTATGCCGAAGCGCACAGGTTTCGGTTTTCTTTGGCCAGGACTAAGGTGGTGCACTTCTGCCGCCATCCACGGCTTCACCCCGACCCAGATTTGTTTCTTAATGGGGTGCGCCTGGATGTGGTTGAGTCGCACCGTTTCCTTGGTCTTGTATTCGACCGACGCCTCACCTGGGAGGCTCATATTCGCAGCCTTAGGGTCTCTTGTACCCGCGCCATGGACATTCTCCGTTCCGTGACGTTCAGCGCTTGGGGCGCTGATAGGGCTACCGCCTTACTTTTTTATCGATCCTTTGTTCGCTCGAAGCTCGACTACGGATGCGAGTTTTATGCATCCGCAGCCGAGCGTTCATTGCGGAAGGTGGATTCGATCCACCACACCGGCCTTCGCCTTGCGACCGGTGCCTTCCGCACTTCCCCCATTGATAGCCTGTTGGTCGATGCTGGGGAGATGCCACTCGCTCTGCGCCGCGTGCAGTGCATCACTCGCCTGTACGCGCGAGCCCGGCGCCTCCCTCAGTCGCCAACAGCTCTCACTGCATCCGCAGCTGATCTCGATGGTGCCTATGCCGCCGAGAGACGCCAGTCATACCCTAAGCCCTTTGGGTTTAGGGCCAGGAAACTCCTTCGAGAGGTAGATATAGCTCTCGGGCCGGTGGCGCCCCTGGTTCTGCCCAGGACGCCACCCTGGAGGGTACCACATTTGGCTATTTGTCGCCACGCCTCTGCTCCCAAAGCTTGTACTGCGCCGGGAGTATTGCGTTCGACCTTTTTGGAGCACACATCGTGTCACGCTGGTACCGTGCCAGTGTATACGGATGGCTCCAAGTCCCAAGAGGGGGTCGGCTTCCACGCCGTATCCCCTCTGTTTGAAGTCAGCGGGGCTCTACCAGGCGCTGCGTCTGTCTTCACGGCCGAGCTGGTGGCAATACACCACTCGGTACGGGAGATTACGCGACGTGCCCGGTTCGGAGACCGGATTGTGATCTATAGCGACTCACAAAGCGCCCTGAGTGCTCTCGGGGCATTGGAATCTCCGCATCCCCTGGTTCGCGATATCCGTGACGCCACGGTTTTGGCGAGCCGGGCGGATGTCGAGATTATCTTCTGCTGGGTTCCTGGACATGTAGGAATTGCGGGGAATGAGCGCCACAAAGAGTCCGCGAGGACTCTGCGACCAGACCAGCGTTTCGCTCTTCCTCACACCGACTACATGGCAGGAATACGGGCAGCTCTTCGGACTGCTTGGCAAAGAAGATGGGAGACGGTCGAAGAGAACTTAAAGTTGCGTGCCATTGCGCCGCGACTGTTCCCATGGACCTATCCCCCAATGCCGCGGCGGCTTCAGGTTGCTTTCTGTCGTCTCCGAATCGGACACACTCGTGTGACGCATCGCTATCTGATGGAGCGCTCGCCTGCGCCCTATTGCAACGACTGCGTCGTCCCCCAGACTGTTCGGCACATTCTTGTCGAATGTCCCAGTCTGGGTGATCTTCGCGCACGATACCTGTCCCAGTACCGGGATGGGCGGGGTCGCTACCGCCTGTCCCTTGTGCTTGGGACAGATTCGTGCACACTGACTTGTGGACTTGTTGACTTCTTGGGGGAGGCCGGCCTTCTCCCTATTATTTAATCAAGGTTTGTTTGTTTTTTTGTTTTGTTTTGTTGTTTTTTTGCGTTTGTTTTTTTGTGGTTTTGTTTTTTGTTTTTGTTTTTTGCTTGCTTCCTTGCCCCCTTTTGGGGTGTTGTTTTTTTTTTCTCTCTTTAATTTTATTTTAAAGTAGCCTAGGACTAGGCCAGTTTTAATACGGCGACTAATGCCCAAGTAGGCAGTCGCCAGATGAGCTCTTAAAAAAAAAAAAAAAAAAATCTGCCTGGGACGTCATATGCCTCAGTAGTTAGAAAGGCACCCTCTGCTCCTGGCCCATCCAGGCCAACGAGCACGGTTTTTTCCGCGCCCATTCGGAGCCCTTCTGCGGGCTCTACCCAATCCGGGCGCTCCCCTGGTAAAGCTGGCTGCAAAAAGGGTTCATTCCCTGCCCCGGCTAAAACCAGGGCTTCCCCCTCTTCCCCCCGTAAGGGGCGCGGCGATTTGCCATCCTGGCCGCCGTGCTGACGGGATCCAGCGCTCCGTCCGGCCCCAGCTTAGCCTCTCTTCTTTCCTTCAGATAGCCCGATTTCTCCCCTACCTCGTTGCTTTTCATACAACCTCTCCCACAACTTTCTCTGGTCAGCCTCTAATTTCACAGGGTAGATGCTGACCTTCTTCTCAAGCCAACCACCCCGGATCGGGGCTGGGGGGAGAGGGGACATTGTTCCCTAACCCCTCAGCTCCGGTTCGGGATGGGTTTTTTTTAACAACCTGCTTCATCCCCACCCATACCTTCCTCACATCTCCTTTCCTCTCCTCTTCACATTCTATCAATTTTACGCCGTGTCCAAGGTGGAGCCGCCATGCCGAAGGACTGCCAGGCCACCAGGCGGGAGGGGTGGTCCCGAATGGCGGCGCCGGGCTTGTAAGCACCTCTCGCAGTGCGGGCAACTGCGAGAGGTGATGAGCTATTGCGTCCCGTATTAAAAAGAGGGTCACCATGCCCATGTATGACAAAAAAAAAAAAACCCCAACCCCCAACTTCCCCGAGAAAATCAACGGAGCCCCCCTCGGGCAGCTCCACCGAGAAAATGGAGGTCCCCCCCCCTTGTGCTTGCGCAAAGGACCCTCCATAATTCTTCAATCGGAGAGGAGGCTTACTCCTCTCCTACGCCTACGGGTGTAGGGGACTCCCCCTCACCCCCTTCTCTGGAGGTGCTTTTGGGCACCTCCCTATCTCCAGCGGCAGTCCCTCCTTTGCTTTCTAAAGGGACTGCCAAGAAAGCCAGCAGGCAGCCCATTGCCGACCGCCCCTCGTGCAAGCGGCTCGGTTGGGCAAACCCCCTTAGGGGGGAGAGGGAAGCCAGGACCCTTCGGTCGCTTCCCTCAAAAGACCTGCTGGCAAGAATTTTAAACCTTGCCGGTGTCAAGGCCTGTGCCTCCCCACACAAGACTGGCGACACTGCCAAGGGGACCTGCGATGTCCTGGGAGGGGATGGCCAACTGGAGGCCCCTCCTGTGATAGACATGGTCCTTGAGGAGACCCGGCCTCAGATGGTAGGTCCTTCCATGGGGGGGGAATCCGGGCTCGGCGCCAAGCACCGAACCCGAATCCGCCCCTATGCAAGGTCCCCCTCAAACGGCCGAGGGCTCCGAGGCAGTAAAAGGAGGGGAGGGATCTCCTCCGACAGGTGCCCCTACGACGACCAGGACCTTCTCCATTTCGGAGAGGGACCTGGCTTCTGCCGGCGGAGGTGACAAGCGGGTTCATTCCCCGCCCTCCTCTCCTAAAAAGAAAAATACTAAAAAGACGAAGAAGACTCGGGGCTCCTCTCCATCCGCGGGGGCTGCGGGGACGGATGGGTCTGCTGCCACTTTGGTAGGCGACCAAGCCAAGATCGGCACATCCGGCCCCTCTACCCCCTCGTGTGCAGAGCCCTTGACCAAGACTAACACCAAAAGTGCACAGGGCGGAGCCTCGATGACATCGGGGCCCCTGATTCAGAGGTTACCTGGCGTTTTCGAGCCCGCTGGCTTCAAACGCTTCCTCTTTATTCGCTCCACTGATGGCAGCATGTTGTCCAAGTGCAACATGATCCATCAGAGGAGAGGATTAGCTAGTGCAATTGGTAGAGAGCCGAAGGTGACCCGTTTCTCGGACGGGAGCCTTCTGGCGAATCCCGCCGAGGCGGCCAAGATAAGTGCTCTTCGGACACTTCATGGCACCCCGGTGAGTGTGACGCCGCACTCTACCATGAACTTTGTAAAAGGAGTAGTTTATGCGAGGGAACTCGTCGACTACTCCATTGAGGAAAACACCCTAGAGCTGGCCGACCATGGGGCGGTCAAGATGGAACGTGTGATGAGAAAACAGGGAGGGGCTTCGAGACCCACCCCTACACTCTTCGTCACGTTCGACAGTGACAAGCTCCCTGAGTCGGTGCAGGCCGGTTGGTACCGCTACCGCGTGAAGGCATTCGTGACACTGCCGCGGCGGTGCTATTACTGTCACCGCTTCGGCCATACGAATCGCTCATGTAGACGTGCAAAGTCGGGGTCACCCGAAGTCTGTGTAAATTGCTCCAAGGTCGCACACGATAAGTCCAAATCGTGTGTGGCCAAGTGTGTCAATTGCGGAGAGCCGCACCCTGCTTCTTCGAAGCAATGTGGTGCATATCTCCTGGAGAAAGAAATCCTGGCCGTTCAGGCCCAGGATAGACTCTTTTTCCGTGAGGCTAAGGACTTGGTCCTGGCGCGCCCAGCTCTGCCTGGGACGTCATATGCCTCAGTAGTTCGAAAGGCACCCTCTGCTCCTGGCCCATCCAGGCCAACGAGCACGGTTGTTTCCGCGCCCATTCGGAGCCCTTCTGCGGGCTCTACCCAACCCGGGCGCTCCCCTGGTAAAGCTGGCGGCAAAAAGGGTTCATACCCAGCCCCGGCTAAAACCAGGGCTCCCCCCTCTTCCCCCAGCGTGACCGTTTCCCGCAAGGCGAAACGGCCACGCGCCTCCACCGAGTCGTTAGACTCACAGGAGGCAACACCCCTGAAGATGGTCGCTAGGCCATCTTCAGGGGTTCCTAAAGCTGTCCCCCGAAAGGAGGACAGCAACAAAGGAGCTTCGGCTCCTTCGCCCACGCCCCGAGGTGGAGCGAGTGGCTCGGAGACTGTGGTTCCTCGAAAAGAGGACACCCCGCCTCCGAAGCCGCAGCGCCCGCCTAAGGTTTCGAGGCGGAGGGAGGAAAGGACTCGCATGGCGAGCCCAACCTCCCCCAATAAGTCCTCGAAGGCGACAGCGCCTCCAGCGCTTTGTCCGGCCAACAGTGCCCGGGGTTCTGCCCCCGGGAAGCGTACGGCCATTCCCGTGAGGGTCTTCAATTCGAGGAGGGCCCCCGCGTCTCCTCCGAGCTAGGCCTGGAGGGTATATTCCTTCAATGGAATTGCCGTGGACTCCGGGCCAACTGGGAGGAGCTGCGGAGGCTCGCCTCGTCCCGTTCCCCGTTAGCTATTTTTTTGCAGGAGACCATGCTAGGCGCGTGCCCCCTGCCTGCCCTTCCGGGGTATAAGGGTCTTGCGACCCCACCACCGCGGGATGGCCGGGCTGGGGGATGCGCGGTTTACACCCGGCATGATGTCTCCGTTCTTCCTTTCTCTTTAGATACCTCCTTTCAGGCAGTGGCTGTGCAGCTACACCTGGATAGGAGGTATACTATCATTTCTGCGTACATTCCACCGTCAGCTGACTTCGACGCGGGGGACTTCCGCTGCGTCGTGGCACGGTTGCCGAGGCCCTATCTCTTGCTTGGAGATCTGAACGGCAGGCATCCTCTCTGGGGAGATTACTCCATAAATCCCAGGGGACAAGTCCTTGCCGATCTGATCGAAGAGCTTGAGATGGGTGTCCTAAACGTGGATGAGTTTACGCATCACTGTCCGAGAACCGCTTCATTTTCTTGCCTTGACCTATCTTTGTGCTCTTCGAATGCACAGCCTGATTTTGATTGGGGGGTGGTGGATGACCTCCATGGTAGTGATCACTTTCCCATTCAAATATCCTTTTCAGGGCAACTGCCGCCTGAGAGACCACCTCGGTGGTGCTTGGCGCGGGCGCGGTGGCCTGCATTTCAGGAAATGACTGAATTCTCTATCTCAGTCGAGGAGTTTAGGTCGGTAGATGAGGCCGTTGAGTTCTTCTCCGGCAACCTCATCGCCGTGGGCCTGACTACTATTCCTAGGACGTCTGGCCGTTTTGCACGCCGACCACTCCCATGGTGGTCGGCCGAGTGTGAGACGGCCCTCAAACAGAAGCGTTATGCCTACATGCGCTATAAGCGCCGCCCGAACGATTTCACTGTCGCTGAATTTCGTCGGGCTAGGGCTAGGTTCCGGTATATTTCGAAGCACGCCCGCCGCTCTTCTTGGCGGGCATACGTGTCTTCACTTAACGGGAAAGACCCCTTTAGTTGAGGTGTGGAAGCGAGTCAAAAGGATTCGGGGCAAGTTCTCGCAGGACCCCCCTCCCGTTCTCCAGGAGAATGGGACCGCAATCTCGGACCCCGCGTCCGTGGCGGAATCCTTAGCGACCGCTTATTCCGCATTCTCTAGCCTTGATGCTGCTGCGCCAGCATTCAATGCACGTCGTGATGTCGCGGAAGGCCGCCGGCTGGACTTTACCTCCACAGGCGGAGAACCCTTCAACGACAAGTTTACTGTGAGTGAGTTGCGTTCCGCTCTCGCTTCGTGCGCGGACACCGCCCATGGTCCGGACGATGTCCCGTACGCCATGCTTCGACACCTGGGTGAGCGAGGCATGGCCTTTCTGTTAGATATGTTCAACAGGATCTGGGTGGAAGGTCTTCTCCCAGACTCCTGGCGAATCGCTACTGTGCTCGCCTTTCGCAAGCCGGGGAGAGATCACTCTACTCCGACCGGTTTCCGCCCAATCTCTCTAACCTCTTGCGTGTGCAAGTTGATGGAGAAATTGGTAAATGTTAGATTAGCCTTTTTCCTGGACAGCGGAGGCCATCTGTCTTCTGCACAGTGCGGCTTCCGTAAGTTTCACTCCACGTCGGATGCTCTGCTCCGACTGGAAAATGCCGTCTGCGAGGCTTTCCTTCGTAGACAGCACTACGCCACGGTGTTTTTTGATCTGGAGAAGGCCTATGATACCGCATGGCGATACGGTATCATGGAGACTCTCCACACGATGGGGGCGACGGGACGCCTCCCAATGTTTATATCTGAATTTTTGCGAGATCGTCGATTCCGCGTACGGGTGGGGGGAGCCCTCTCTGCCCCAAAGGAGCAGGAAGAGGGTGTCCCGCAGGGAAGTGTCCTCAGTGTCACACTCTTTGCCCTGAGCATCAACGGCATCACCTCGGTGCTGCCGGAAGATGTTCTCGCTACGCTCTACGTGGACGACCTTTCGATCTCTTTTGGCGCGGCCCAGATGTCGACTCCAACAGGCATTGAACCGCGTCTCTCGCTATGCCGAAGCGCACAGGTTTCGGTTTTCTTTGGCCAAGACTAAGGTGGTGCACTTCTGCCGCCATCCACGGCTTCACCCCGACCCAGATTTGTTTCTTAATGGGGTGCGCCTGGATGTGGTTGAGTCGCACCGTTTCCTTGGTCTTGTATTCGACCGACGCCTCACCTGGGAGGCTCATATTCGCAGCCTTAGGGTCTCTTGTACCCGCGCCATGGACATTCTCCGTTCCGTGACGTTCAGCGCTTGGGGCGCTGATAGGGCTACCGCCTTACTTTTTTATCGATCCTTTGTTCGCTCGAAGCTCGACTACGGATGCGAGTTTTATGCATCCGCAGCCGAGCGTTTATTGCGGAAGGTGGATTCGATCCACCACACCGGCCTTCGCCTTGCGACCGGTGCCTTCCGCACTTCCCCCATTGAGAGCCTGTTGGTCGATGCTGGGGAGATGCCACTCGCTCTGCGCCGCGTGCAGTGCATCACTCGCCTGTACGCGCGAGCCCGGCGCCTCCCTCAGTCGCCAACAGCTCTCACTGCATCCGCAGCTGATCTCGATGGTGCCTATGCCGCCGAGAGACGCCAGTCATACCCTAAGCCCTTTGGGTTTAGGGCCAGGAAACTCCTTCGAGAGGTAGATATAGCTCTCGGGCCGGTGGCGCCCCTGGTTCTGCCCAGGACGCCACCCTGGAGGGTACCACATTTGGCTATTTATCGCCACGCCTCTGCTCCCAAAGCTTGTACTGCGCCGGGAGTATTGCGTTCGACCTTTTTGGAGCACACATCGTGTCACGCTGGAACCGTGCCAGTGTATACGGATGGCTCCAAGTCCCAAGAGGGGGTCGGCTTCCACGCCGTATCCCCTCTGTTTGAAGTCAGCGGGGCTCTACCAGGCGCTGCGTCTGTCTTCACGGCCGAGCTGGTGGCAATACACCACTCGGTACGGGAGATTACGCGACGTGCCCGGTTCGGAGACCGGATTGTGATCTATAGCGACTCACAAAGCGCCCTGAGTGCTCTCGGGGCATTGGAATCTCCGCATCCCCTGGTTCGCGATATCCGTGACGCCACGGTTTTGGCGAGCCGGGCAGATGTCGAGATTATCTTCTGCTGGGTTCCTGGACATGTGGGAATTGCGGGGAATGAGGGCGCCAAAGAGTCCGCGAGGACTCTGCGACCGGACCAGCGTTTCGCTCTTCCTCACACCGACTACATGGCAGGAATACGGGCAGCTCTTCGGACTGCTTGGCAAAGAAGATGGGAGACGGTCGAAGGGAACTTAAAGTTGCGTGCCATTGCGCCGTGACTGTTCCCATGGACCTATCCCCCCAATGCCGCGGCGGCTTCAGGTTGCTTTCTGTCGTCTCCGAATCGGACACACTCGTGTGACGCATCGCTATCTGGTGGAGCGCTCGCCTGCGCCCTATTGCAACGACTGCGTCGTCCCCCAGACTGTTCGGCACATTCTTGTCGAATGTCCCAGTCTGGGTGATCTTCGCGCACGACACCTGTCCCGGTACTGGGATGGGCGGGGTCGCTACCGCCTGTCCCTTGTACTCGGGACGAGTGCGTGTACTTTGACTGGTTGTCTTATTGACTTTTTGCGGGAGGCCGGCCTTCTCCCTTTCATTTAACCCGGTTTAATTGTTGTTGTTTTTGTTATTGCTTTGTTATTGTTATTTCTTTTTATTGTTTCCTGTTCAATTTTTTTAAGTAGCCTAGAACTAGGCTGTTTGTTTACGGCAACTTATGCCTTAGTCGGCATTCTCCAGATAGCCCCTTAATTAAAATATAAGAAAAATGGATCTCATCAAGGCCAGGGAAAGTAGATCTGCAAAGTGACAAAGCGCTTTCCAGCTCATGGATGCAGAATAAAGCGTTATATGGAAGGTTATTTTTTTTTGTGAAGTTGAGAGAATGAGATTTTTCCTTTGATTTGTATGATTGAAAAGCCCTATCGTAACTGCTGACGGCGCGGAAATGGTCAGCAAAAGCATTGCTGACCGCCAGGCCGTCATTCTCCAAGGAACTGTCTAAGTTGAGTGTGGGGGTGATGATGATTAGCATAACTGCCCCTGATCTTATTAATCCTCTTCCAGAACTTAGCAGTAGGTGTCATAGAGGAAATTGATGAAACGTAACGGCGCCATGAATTTCGGCGAGCCTGACGAAGGGTTCTTTGGCGAAGTGCACGAGCTCGGTTTCGGTCGACCTTGTTGCACAAAGTTGGTTCTTTCGGAATCGGGCATGGGCTAACTTGTCATTTTTGATAGCTGTTGTACATCTCGAGGTCCACCAGTGCACGGTTGAGCGGCCCGTGGCAGGTCGCCTCCGTGGGATGGTCTGTGTTGCTGCATTGTAGATAATCGATGTAAAGTATTCTACTGCCGCGTCCACTCCATTGAAGATCCCCAAGGATGCACTTGCGAATACGCCTCTTGGAAACCTTCCCAATCTGCATGACCTAAGTCCCACTTAAGGGGCATGGTTGTATGAGGGCTAACTTGAAGGGCCGACAAGATAATAGGGAAGTGGTCACTCCCATGGAGATCGTCAAGAATTGACCATCGAAATTCCGTGAAGCAATCAGGGGAACAAACAGACAGGTCAACACAGCTAAAAGAATCCGTTTGGACATGGTAAGAGGTAAAATCGCCAGTATTTAAGACACAAAGAAAGTCAGATAATAAAAGAGACTCTAAAACACTGCCTTTGACATTTCGAGTGATGTCACCCCAGTATGGGTGACGGGCGTTAAAATCTCCTAGTAATAAGAATGGGGAGGGCAACTGTTCTATAAGTTCTAAAAGATCTGGTCTTGAGAAAAGATAAACAAGGGGATAGGTTAATAGAGCAAACGGTAAAAAGCTTAGAAGAAAAACCCTTACGGCAACAGCTTGAAGGGTAGTATGTAGGGATATGGGAGAAACATGGTGGGATGAAGATACCATGATTGACACCCCTCCATGAGAGGGGCTTCCAGCAGGAGCAATAGAGTTGAAAGTGAGAAAGCCGGGTACCGGTGGAAAGCGCCGTATACCCAGTTTATTCTCCTGAAGACAAATAACCGGTTTGGATAGTCGTCAAAAGAATTGACTTCTTCCCACTTTGGAAGAGCTCTTTGACAATTCCATTGTAAAATGGAAGATATTATGTGTGACGATTAGATACCACTGTGGATATCTTTCTCTTTTGAGGCCGATATTGTATTTGAGGTTCGTCCCAAAGAGCTTGGCAGACGGAGAGCTGATTTTGAGGAGCTTGCTTTTGCAGGGAGAGAGATCCTAGATGGAGCAGTAACTGGGTTTTTTTTGTTGGGTTTTGGAGAACCCACCGAGTCCCTTAATTGTAATTCGGGCTCGCAACCTGGCAGAAAAGAAAGATCAAGAAGGGATTTTCGGCCGGTAGATCCGGATTCATGGGTCGAGGGTATTTTCGGTGTCTGAGGAGTTGGTCCAACCGCCGCAATTGGTGGTCGATGACCCAGGTGAGAAATCCTTCCTCTTACCACTGGGCTTTTGGTCTCGAGGCCGGGTGGATGAACCTTCACTGGTCGATGTTGAGGATTCTTTAAAATAGCTTCTGATGTCTTCAGGTTTTTCACACTGAGCGTCTCTCCCAGCTAGAGCTGCTGGAGAGAGGGGGGCTACAATGGTTATTTCGGTGTGAGAGCGATGCTTCGACTGCATATTCTGAATGTTTGTGACGCTGCCAGTAGATCTAGGGTGAAGTGCTTCAGGCTGGTCGGAACTGGCGCGTGATGTTTGGTTTCGTCCAGCCTCGCGTAAAACGTCAGATAAGAGCCGGCCGAGTGGCGGGCCTCTCTTAAATCTAGACGTAGGGAGTCGTGCAAAGCGAGAACTTCCTTTTCATATAAAAATATAGAGCAGAGTTTTGACGCAGCACTGTGGTTACCTCCGCAGTTGGCACAGCGAGGTGTTTTGCTGCATTCGGGGCCATGGTGCCGACATGCACGGCCAACATGTCCAAATTGATTACAATTGAAGCCGCGTCTAGGTAGTTCGATGTAGGGACTTACCGGGACACGAAGGTATCAAGCTTTAATATACTGCGGCAGTTCTTGTCGTTCAAATGTTAAAATTAGGGCAAAGAGTGTGACACTGACTACACTTTCCTGCGGGACACCCTCTTCCTGCACCTTTGGGTCGGAGAGGGCTCCCCCCATCCGTACGCGGAATCGACGATCTGGCAAAAATTCAGATATAAACATTGAGAGGCGTCCCCTCGCCCCCATCGTGTGGAGAGTCTCCATGATACCGTATCGCCATGCGGTATCATAGGCCTTCTCCAGATCGAAAAACACCGTGGCCTAGTACTGTCTACGAAGGAAAGCCTCGCAGACGGCATTTTCCAGTCGGAGCAGAGCATCCGACGTGGAGTGGAACTTGCGGAAGACAGATGGCCTCCGCTGTCCAGGAAAAAGGCTAATCTAACATTTACCAATTTCTCCATCAACTTGCACACGCAAGAGGTTAGAGAGATTGGGCGGAAACCGGTCGGAGTAGAGTGATCTCTCCCCGGCTTGTGAAAGGCGAGCACAGTAGCGATTCGCCAGGAGTCTGGGAGAAGACCCTCCACCCAGATCCAGTTGAACAAATCTAAGAGAAAGTCCATGCCTCGCTCACCCAGGTGTCGAAGCATGGCGTACGGGACATCGTCCAGACCATGGGCGGTGTCCGCGCACGAAGCGAGAGCGGAGCGCAACTCGCTCCCAGTAACCCTGTCGTTGAAGGGTTCTCCGCCTCTCGAGGTAAAGTCCAGTCGGTGGCCTTCCGCAACATGACGACGTGCAATGAATGCTGCCGGAGCAGCATCCCGGCTAGAGAATGCAGAAAAAGCGGTCGCTATGGATTCCGCCAGGGACGCGTGGTTTTTTGTTTTTTTTCAAGAGGCTATCTGGCGAATGCCCACTTAAGCATAAGTCACCACAAACAAACAGCCCAGTTCTAGGCTACTTTAAAATAAAAAAATTAACAAAGACAACAATAAAAAAAGGATAATCACGGAGCAAGCTCCGGCGTCGGGGGGGGGGGGGAGGCCCCCCGGCGCAGGAGCCTGCGACCTACAAAAAAAACAAAACAAACAACAATAACAAAAAACAAGTTGAATACAAGGGAGGAGGCCGGCCTCCCTTATAAAGTCAACAAGTCCACCAGTTATGATGCACGCACTCGTCTCGAGTACAAGGGACAGGCGGTAGCGACCCCGCCCATCCCGGTACCGGGACAGGTAACGTGCGCGAAGATCAACCAGACTGGTACATTCGACAATAATGTGCCGAACAGTCTGGGGGACGACGCAGTCGTCGCAATAGGGCACAGGCGAGTGCTCCATCAAATAGCGATGCCCCGTAAGGGGCGCGGCGATTTGCTATCCTGGCCGCCGTGCTGACGGGATCCAGCGCTCCGTCCGGCACCAGCTTAGCCTCTCTTCCTTCCTTCACATAGCCCGATTTCTCCCCTACCTCGTCGCTTTTCATACAACCTCTCCCACAACTTTCTCTGGTCAGCCTCTAATTTCACAGGGTAGATGCTGACCTTCTACTCAAGCCAACCACCCCGGATCGGGGTTGGTGGGAGAGAGGACATTGTTCCCTAACCCCTGAGCTCCGGTTCGGGATGGGTTTTTTTTAACAACTTGCTTCATCCCCACCCATACCTTCCTCACATCCCCTTTCCTCTCCTCTTCCCATTCTATCAATTTTACGCCGTGTCCAAGGTGGAGCCGCCATGCTGATGGACTGCCAGGCCACCAGGCGGGAGGGGCGGTCCCGAATGGCGGCACCTGGCTCTGCCGGGCTTGTAAGCACCTCTCGCAGTGCGGGCAACTGCGAGAGGTGATGAGCTATTGCGTCCCGTATTAAAAAGAGGTCACCATGCCCATGTATGACAAAAAAAAAACTAAAAACCCAACCCCCAACTTTCCCAAGAAAATCAACGGAGCCGCCCTCGGGCAGCTCCACCGAGAAAATGGAGGTCCCTCCCCTTATGCTTGCGCAAGGGACCCTCCATAATTCTTTGACTGGAGAGGAGGCTTACTCCTCTCCTACGCCTACGGGTGTAGGGGACTCCCCCTCACCCACTTCTCTGGAGGTGCTTTCGGGCACCTCACTATCTCCAGCGGCAGTCCCTCCTTTGCTTTCTAAGGGGACTGCCAAGGAAGCCAGCAGGCAGCCCATTGCCGACCGCCCCTCGTGCAAGCGGCTCGGTAGGGCAAACCCCCTTAGGGGGGAGAGGGAAGCCAGGCCCCTTCGGTCGCTTCCTTCAAAAGACCTGCTGGCAAGAATTTTAAACCTTGCTGGGGTCAAGGCCTGTGCCTCCCCACACAAGACTGGCGACACTGCCAAGGAGACCTGCGATGTCCTGTGAGGTGATGGCCAACTGGAGGCCCCTCCTGTGATAGACATGGTCCTTGAGGAGACCCAGCCTCAGACGGTAGGGCCTTCCATGGAGGGCAATCCGGGCTCGGCGCCAAGCACCGAACCCGAATCCGCCCCTATGCAAGGTCCCCCTTAAACGGCCGAGGGCTCCGAGGCAGTAAAAGGAGGGGAGGGATCTCCTCCGACAGGTGCCCCTACGACTACCAGGACCTTCTCCATTTCGGAGAGGAACCTGGCTGAGGCCGGCCCATCTGGCATGGGGGCTTCTGCCGGAGGAGGTGAGAAGCGGGTTCATTCCCCGCCCGCCTCTCATAAAAAGAAAAAGACGAAGAAGACTCGGGGCTCCTCTCCATCCGCGGGGACGGATGGGTCTGCTACCACTTTGGTAGGCGACCAAGCCAAGATCGGCACATCCGGCCCCTCTACCCCCTCGTGTGCGGAGCCCCTGACTAAGACACACCAAGAGTGCACAGGGCGGAGCCTCGATGACATCGGGGCCCCTCATTCAGAGGTTACCTGGCGTTTTCGAGCCCGCTGGCTTCAAACGCTTCCTCGTTATTCGCTCCACTGATGGCACCATGTTGTCCAAGGGCAACATGATCCATCAGAGGAGAGGATTAGCTAGTGCAATTGGTAGAGAGCCGAAGGTGACCCGTTTCTCGGACGGCAGCCTTCTGGCGAATCCCGCCGAGGCGGCCAAGATATGTGCTCTTCGGACACTTCATGGCACCCCGGTGAGTGTGACGCCGCACTCCAACATGAACTTTGTGAAAGGAGTAGTTTATGCGAGGGAACTCGTTGACTACTCCATTGAGGACATCACCCTAGAGCTGGCCGACCATGGGGCGGTCAAGGTCGAACGTGTGATGAGAAAACAGGGAGGGGCTTCGAGACCCACTCCTACACTCTTCGTCACGTTCGACTGGGACAAGCTCCCTGAGTCATGCGTGCCGGTTGGTACCGCTACCGCGTGAAGGCATTCGTGCCACTGCCGCGGCGGTGCTATTACTGTCACCGCTTCGGCCATACGAATCGCTCATGTAGACGTGCAAAGTCGGGGTCACCCGAAGTCTGTGTAAATTGCTCCAAGGTCGCACACGATAAGTCCAAATCGTGTGTGGCCAAGTGTGTCAATTGCGGAGAGCCGCACCCTGCTTCTTCGAAGCAATGTGGTGCATATCTCCTGGAGAAAGAAATCCTGGCCGTTCAGGCCCAGGATAGACTCTCATTCCGCGAGGCTAAGGACTTGGTCCTGGCGCGCCCAGCTCTGCCTGGGACGTCATATGCCTCAGTAGTTCGAAAGGCACCCTCTGCTCCTGGCCCATCCAGGCCAACGAGCACGGTTGTTTCCGCGCCCATTCGGAGCCCTTCTGCGGGCTCTACCCAACCCGGGCGCTCCCCTGGTAAAGCTGGCGTCATAAAGGGTTCATACCCAGCTCCGGCTAAAACCAGGGCTCCCCCCTCTTCCCCCAGCGTGACCGTTTCCCGCAAGGCGAAACGGCCACGCGCCTCCACCGAGTCGTTAGACTCACAGGAGGCAACACCCCTGAAGATGGTCGCTAGGCCATCCTCAGGGGTTCCTAAAGCTGTCCCCCGAAAGGAGCCTCGGCTCCTTCGCCCACGCCCCGAGGTGGAGCGAGTGGCTCGGAAACGGTGGTTCCTCGAAAAGATGCCCCCCCGCCTCCGAAGCCGCAGCGCCCGCCTAAGATTTCGAGGCGGAGGACGGAAAAAACTCGCATGGCGAGCCCAACCTCCCCCAATAAGTCCTCGACGGCGACAGCGCATCCAGCGCTTTGTCCGGCCAACAGTGCCCGGGGTTCTGCCCCCGGGAAGCGTACGGCCATTCCCGTGAGGGTCTTCAATTCGAGGAGGGCCCCCGCGTCTCCTCCGAGCTAGGCCTGGTGGGCATATTCCTTCAATGGAATTGCCGTGGACTCCGGGCCAACTGGGAGGAGCTGCGGAGGCTCGCCTCGTCCCGTTCCCCGTTAGCTATTTTTTGCAGGAGACCATGCTAGGCGCGTGCCCCCTGCCTGCCCTCCCGGGGTATAAGGGTCTTGCGACCCCACCACCGCGGGATGGCCGGGCTGGGGGATGCGCGGTTTACACCCGGCATGATGTCTCCGTTCTTCCTTTCTCTTTAGATACCTCCTTTCAGGCAGTGGCTGTGCAGCTGCACCTGGATAGGAGGTATACTATCATTTCTGCGTACATTCCACCGTCAGCTGACTTCGACGCGGGGGACTTCCGCCGCGTCGTGGCACGGTTGCCGAGGCCCTATCTCTTGCTTGGAGATCTGAACGGCAGGCATCCTCTCTGGGGAGATTACTCCATAAATCCCAGGGGACAAGTCCTTGCCGATCTGATCGAAGAGCTTGAGATGGGTGTCCTAAACGTGGATGAGTTTACGCATCACTGTCCGAGAACCGCTTCATTTTCTTGCCTTGACCTATCTTTGTGCTCTTCGGATGCACTGCATGATTTTGATTGGGGAATGGTCGATGACCTCCATGGTAGTGATCACTTTCCCATTCAAATATCCTTTTCAGGGCAACTGCCGCCTGAGAGACCACCTCGGTGGTGCTTGGCTCGGGCGCGGTGGCCTGCATTTCAGGGCCTGACTACTATTCCTAGGACGTCTGGCCGTTTTGCACGCCGACCACTCCCATGGTGGTCGGCCGAGTGTGAGACGGCCCTCAAACAGAAGCGTTAGGCCTACATGCGCTATAAGCGCCGCCCGAACGATTTCACTGTCGCTGAATTTCGTCGGGCTAGGGCTAGGTTCCGGTATATTTCGAAGCACGCCCGCCGCTCTTCTTGGCGGGCATACGTGTCTTCACTTAACGGGAAGACCCCTTTAGCTGAGGTGTGGAAGCGAGTCAAAAGGATTCGGGGCAAGTTCTCGCAGGACCTCCCTCCCGTTCTCCAGGAGAATGGGACCGCAATCTCGGACCCTGCGTCCGTGGCGGAATCCTTAGCGACCGCTTTTTCTGCATTCTCTAGCCGTGATGCTGCTCCGCCAGCATTCAATGCACGTCGTAATGTTGCGGCAGGCTGCTGGCTGGACTTTACCTCCAGAGGCGGAGAACCCTTCAACGACAAGTTTACTGTAAGCGAGTTGCGTTCCGCTCTCGCTTCGTGCGCGGACACCGCCCATGGTCCGGACGATGTCCCGTACGCCATGCTTCGACACCTAGGTGAGCGAGGCATGGCCTTTCTGTTAGATCTGTTCAACAGGATCTGGGTGGAAAGTCTTCTCACAGACTCCTGGCGAATCGCTACTGTGCTCGCCTTTCGCAAACCGGGGAGAGATCACTACTCCGACCGGTTTCCGCCCAATCTCTCTAACCTCTTGCGTGTGCAAGTTGATGGAGAAATTGGTAAATGTTAGATTAGCCTTTTTCTTGGACAGCGGAGGCCATCTGTCTTCCGCACAGTGCGGCTTCCGCAAGTTCCACTCCACGTCGGATGCTCTGCTCCGACTGGAAGATGCCGTCTGCGAGGCTTTCCTTCGTAGACAGCACTACACCACGGTGTTTTTCGATCTGGAGAAGGCCTATGATACCGCATGGCGATACGGCATCATGGAGACTCTCCACACGATGGAGGCGAGGGTACACCTCCCAATGTTTATATCTGAATTTTTGCGAGATCGTCGATTCCGCGTACGGGTGGGGGGAGCCCTCTCCGGCCCAAAGGAGCAGGAAGAGGGTGTCCCGCAGGGAAGTGTCCTCAGTGTCGCACTCTTTGCCCTGAGCATCAACGGCGTCACCTCGGTGCTGCCGGAAGAGGTTCTCGCTACGCTCTACGTGGACGACCTTTCGATCTCTTTTGGCGCGGCTCAGATGCCAACTCTGGAGCGTCGACTCCAACAGGCATTGAACCGCGTCTCTCGCTATGCCGAAGCGCACAGGTTTCGGTTTTCTTTGGCCAAGACTAAGGTGGGGCACTTCTGCCGCCATCCACGGCTTCACCCCGACCCAGATCTGTTTCTTAATGAGGTGCGCCTGGATGTGGTTGAGTCGCACCGTTTCCTTGGTCTTGTATTCGACCGACGCCTCACCTGGGAGGCTCATATTCGCAACCTTAGGGTCTCTTGTACCCGCGCCATTGACATTCTCTGTTCCGTGACGTTCAGCGCTTGGGGCGCTGATAGGGCTACTGCCCTACTTTTTTATCGATCCTTTGTTCGTTCGAAGCTCGACTACGGATGCGAGTTTTATGCATCCGCAGCCGAGCGTTTATTGCGGAAGGTGGATTCGATCCACCACACCGGCCTTCGCCTTGCGACCGGTGCCTTCCGCACTTTCCCCATTGAGAGCCTGTTGGTCGATGCTGGGGAGATGCCACTCGCTCTGCGCCGCGTGCAATGCATCACTCGCCTGTACGCGCGAGCCCGGCGCCTCCCTCAGTCGCCAACAGCTCTCACTGCATCCGCAGCTGATCTCGATGGTGCCTATGCCGTCGAGAGACGCCCGTCATACCCTAAGCCCTTTGAGTTTAGGGCCAGGAAACTCCTTCGAGAGGTAGATATAGCTCTCGGGCCGGTGGCGCCCCTGTTTCTGCCCAGGACGCCATCCTGGAGGGTACCACATTTGGCTATTTGTCGCCACGCCTCTGCTCCCAAAGCTTGTACTGCGCCGGGAGTATTCCGTTCGACCTTTTTGGAGCACACATCGTGTCACGCTGGAACCGTGCCAGTGTATACGGATGGCTTCAAGTCCCAAGAGGGGGTCGGCTTCCACGCCGTATCCCCTCTGTTTGAAGTCAGCGGGGCTCTACCAGGCGCTTCGTCTGTCTTCACGGCCGAGCTGGTGGCAATACACCACTCGGTACGGGAGATTACGCGACGTGCCCGGTTCGGAGACCGGATTGTGATCTATAGCGACTCACAAAGTGCCCTGAGTGCTCTCGGGGCATTAGAATCTCCGCATCCCCTGGTTCGCAATATCCGTGACGCCACGGTTTTGGCGAGCCGGGCAGATGTCGAGATTATCTTCTGCTGGGTTCCTGGACATGTAGGAATTGCGGGGAATGAGGGCGCCAAAAAATCCGCGAGGACTCTGCGACCGGACCAGCGTTTCGCTCTTCCTCACACCGACTACATGGCAGGAATTTCGGGCAGCTCTTCGCACTGCTTGGCAAAGAAGATGGGAGAAGGTTAAAGGGAACTTAAAGTTGCGTGCCATTGCGCCGCGACTGTTCCCATGGACCTATCCCCCAATGCCGCGGTGGCTTCAGGTTGCTTTCTGTCGTCTCCGAATGGGACACACTCGTGTGACGCATCGCTAATTGATGAAGCGCTCGCCTGCGCCCTATTGCAACGACTGCGTCGTCCCTCAGACTGTTCGGCACATTCTTGTCGAATGTCCCAGTCTGGGTGATCTTCGCGCACGATACCTGTCCCAGTACCGGGATGGGCGGGGTCGCTACTGCCTGTCCCTTGTGCTCGGTTCAGATTCGTGCACATTGACTTGTGGACTTGTTGACTTCTTGGGGGAGGCCGGCCTTCTCCCTATTATTTAAGCAAGGTTTGTTTTTTTTGTTTTGTTTTGTTTTTTTCCTTTAGTTGCACGCTCCTGCGCTGGGGGGACCTCTTCCCGACGCACCAGCTTGTTTCCTTTCCCCCTTTTGGGGTGTTGTTTTTTTTTCTCTTTAATTTTATTTTAAAGTAGCCTAGAACTAGGCCAGTTTTAATACGGCGACTAATACCCAAGTAGGCAGTCGCACAATGAGCTCTTAAAAAACAAACAAAAAAAAAAATCAAACAGCGATGCCACGGACGCGGAGTCCGAGATTGCGGTCCCATTCTCCTGGAGAACGGGAGGGGGGTCCTGTGAGAACTTGCCCCGAATCCTTTTGACTCGCTTCAACACCTCAGCTAAAGGGGTCTTCCCGTTGAGTGAAGACACGTATGCCCGCCAAGAAGAGCGGTGGCCGTGCTTCGAAATATACCGGAACCTAGCCCTAGCCCGACGAAATTCAGCGACAGTGAAATCGTTCGGGTGGCGCTTATAGCGCATGTAGGCATAACGCTTCTGTTTGAGGGCCGTCTCACACTCGGCCGACCACCATGGGAGTGGTCGGCGTGCAAAACGGCCAGACGTCCTAGGAATAGTAGTCAGGCCCACGGCGATGAGGTTGCCGGAGAAGAACTCAACGGCCTCATCTACCGACCTAACCTCCTCGACTGAGATGGAGAATTCAGTCATTTCCTGAAATGCAGGCCACCGCGCCCGCGCCAAGCACCACCGAGGTGGTCTCTCAGGCGGCAGTTGCCCTGAAAATGATATTTGAATGGGAAAGTGATCACTACCATGGAGGTCATCGACCACCCCCCAATCAAAATCAAGCTGTGCATCCGAAGAGCACAAAGATAGGTCAAGGCAAGAAAATGAAGCGGTTCTCGGACAGTGATGCGTAAACTCATCCACGTTTAGGACACCCATCTCAAGCTCTTCGATCAGATCGGCAAGGACTTGTCCCCTGGGATTTATGAAGTAATCTCCCCAGAGAGGATGCCTACCGTTTAGATCTCCAAGCAAGAGATAGGGCCTCGGCAACCATGCCACGACGCGGCGGAAGTCTGCTGACGGTGGAATGTACGCAAAAATTATAGTATACCTCCTTTTTAGTTGCAGCTGCACAGCCACTGCCTGAAAGGAGGTATCTAAAGAGAAAGGAAGAACGGAGACATCATGCCGGGTGTAAACCGCACATCCCCCAGCCCGGCTATGACGCGGTGGTGGGGTCGCAAGAACTTTATACCCCGGGAGGGCGGGCAGGGGGTACGCGCCTAGCGTTGTCTCCTGCAAAAAGATAGCTAACGGAGAACGGGACGAGACGAGCTCCCGCAGCTCCTCCCAGTTGGCCCAGGGTCAACGGCAATTCTATTGAAAGAATATGCCCTCCAGGCCTAATTCGGAGGCTACGCGGGGGCCCTCCTCGAACTGAAGACCCTCACGGGAATGGCCGTATGCTTCCCGGGGGCAGAACCCTGGGCGCTGTTGGCCGGACAAAGCGCTGAAGGCGCTGTCGCCTTCGAGGACTTATTGGGGGAGGTTGGGCTCGCCATGCGAGTCTTTTCCGTCCTTCGCCTCGAAACCTTAGGTGGGCGTTGCGGCTTCGGAGGCGGGGAAGCCCTCTTTTCGAGGAACCACCGTCTCCGAGCCACTCGCTCCACCTCGGGGCGTGGGCGAAGGAGCCGAAGCTCCTTTGTTGCTGTCCTCCTTTCGGGGGACAGCTTTAGGAACCCCCGAAGATGGCCTAGCGACCATCTTCAGGGGTTTTGCCTCCTGTGAGTCTAACGACTCGGTGGAGGCGCGTGGCCGTTTCGCCTTACGGGAAACGGTCACGCTTGGGGAAGAGGGGGGAACCCTGGTTTTAGCCGGGGCTGGCAATAAACCCTTTTTGCCGCCAGCTTTACCAGGGAAGCGCCCGGTTTGGGTAGAGCCCGCAGAAAGGCTCCGAATGGGCCGGGAAACAACCGTGCTCGTTGGCCTGGATGGGCCAGGAGCAGAGGGTGCTTTTCTAACTATTGAGGCATATGACGTCCCAGGCAGAGCCGGGCGCGCCAGAACCAGGTCCTTAGCCTCGTGGAATGAGAGTCGATCCTGGGCCTGAACGGCCAGGATTTCTTTCTTAAGGAGATATGCACCACATTGCTTCGAAGAAGCAGGGTGCGCTGTCCGCAATTGACACACTTGGCCACCCACGATTTGGACTTATCGTGTGCGACCTTGGAGCAATTTACACAGACTTCGGGTGACCCCGACTTTGCACGTCTACATGAGCGATTCGTATGGCCGAAGCGGTGACAGTAATAGCACCGCCGCGGCAGTGGCACGAATGCCTTCACGCGGTAGCGGTACCAACCGGCACGCACCGATTCAGGAAGCTTGCCACAGTCGAACGTGACGAAGAGTGTAGGTGTGGGTCTCAAGGCCCCTCCCTGTTTTCTCATCACACGTTCGACCTTGACCGCCCCATGGTCGGCCATCTCTAGGGTGATTTCCTCAATGGAGTTGTCAACGAGTTCCCTCGCATAAACTACTCCTTTCACAAAGTTCATGTTGGAGTGCGGCGTCACACTCACCGGGGTGCCATGAAGTGTCCGAAGAGCACTTATCTTGGCCGCCTCGGCGGGATTTGCCGCATTCGCCAGAAGCCTCCCGTCCGAGAAACGTGTCACCTTCGGCTCTCTACCAATTGCACTAGCTAATCCTCTCCCCTGATGGATCATGTTGCCCTTGGACAACATGGTGCCATCAGTGGAGCGAACAACGAGGAAGCTTTTGAAGCCAGCGGGCTCGAAAACGCCAGGTAACCTCTGAATGAGGGGCCCCGATGTCATCGATGCTCCGCCCTGTGCATTCTTGGTCTTATTCTTAGTCAGGGGCTCCGCAAACGAGGGGTTAGAGCGGCCGTATCCCGATGTTGGCTTGCTCGCCTACCAAATTGGCAGTAGACCCATCCGTCCCCGCAGCCCCCGCGGATGGAGAGGAGTCCCTAGTCTTCATGGTCCTTTTAGTCTTTTTCTTTTTCGGACAGGAGGGCGGGAAATGAACCCGCTTCTCACCTCCGCCTACAGAAGCTCCTAGGCCAGATGGACCGACCTCAGCCACGTCCTTCTCCGAAAGTGAAAAGGCCCTGGTGGTCGCAGGGGCACCGGTCAGACGAGATCCCTCCCCTCCTTGTACTGCCTCGGAGGCCCCAGCCGTTTGAGGAGGACCTTCCATAGGGGCGGATTCAGGTTCGGTGCTTGGTGTCGAGCCCGGATTCCCCCCCATGGAAGGCCCTACCTTCTGAGGCTGGGTTTCCTCAAGGACCATGTCTATCACATTAGGGGCCTCCAGTTGGCCATCCCCTCCTAGGACATCGCAGGTCCCCTTGGCAGCGTCACCAGTCTTTTGTGGGGAGGCAAAGGCCTTGACCCCGGCAAGGTTTAAAATTCTTCCCAGCAGGTCTTTTGAGGGAAGGGCCTAAAGTGGCCTGGCTTTCCTCTCCCCCCTAAGGGGGTTTTCCCTACCGAGCCGCTTACACGAGGGGTGGTCGCCAATGGGCTGCCTGCTGGCTTTCTTGGCAGTCCCCTTAGAAAGAAAAGGAGGCACTGCTGCTGGAAATAGGGACTATCCCGAAAGCACCTCCAGAGATGGGGGGTGAGGGGGAGTCCCCTACACCCGTAGTCGTAGGAGATGAGTAAGCATCCTCTCCGGTTAAAGAAGTATGGAGGGTCCCCTGCGCAAGCACAAGGGGGAGTATTTCCATTTTTTCGGTGGAGCTGCCCGAGGGCACCCCCATTGGGGTGTCCAAGTTTATATGCCAATAACTTTGGAAAAATGAGGGTAGATTACGTTAGTCAGTAAGACGACGAAGACCGGCAAGAGGCCCCGCTACCAACAGAATTGACTTAAAAGGAGCTCATCCGGAACCAGTTCCTGGTGGTCACACCAAATTTGGAAGCCTGCAAGAGGTGTATCGTTAGAGAGATCTAGACAGGGAATACCGGCAAACCAACGAGAGGGACTGAGAAGAAGCTTTTCCTCGAGCCAGTTCCTGGTAATCACACCGAACCTTAAGTTAACTTGATTTAAGAATCAAGTTTAACTAACTCTCGTCAGAGAAACCCCCTATCCTGGTGTATTAAAAAACACAGAGATAGTCCTCGCCCTCGAGGAATACCCCAAAGCAAACTCCCTCAAGCACTCCCCTGTGTCAAAGGATTCACGCTTTGGCTCATCACTTGCCAGTGCGAATTATTCCTATAGTAACCCGAAGATTAGAAGAAACATTCTTTCCCTGTCCCGTGGTGAAATCATTTCCTCCAGAAGGCGTGCACCACTCCGTCTGCTACACGCTTCGAGGTCATCTGCGGCTTTAAAGCATTCTCCCTGATGACCAGCTGGGTGCTCTGGTCACGCGCCGGTCCAAACAACATTCTTGAGGTGACATAACAATTTGGTTCAAGGTCAGACTCAAACCCGATTCTCGTGGAATCTTGAAAGGTATTTAAACCCCCCAGTAGCTCTTTCATTGAAGGTCAGTTTGCATTAAATATTGAAGTGAGCTGAGGGTCAACCATTACTGTAAATTCTATTGTGTAATTTAGTAAGCCTCACTTAAATTTGTATAATTCATTTCTGTGTAGTTTGTGTGTTAAATTTCAATCTTGGTTCATGTTTTTAATTAAAGGTCTCGTTTCCTTAGAAACATACTTTATTCAATCCTCGAAACGCTGAACAAGGCACTAGGAATCCTGAAAGATTAACGTAATAATAATAATCATAATTATAATCAAAATATAGCACTCTTAGAGAGAAAACTTAATCGAGGAGTTTTCTAGTACGTAACCAACCCATACGTACGAACAACATCACTCGGTCCTTCCTATACCGCGACAGTATGATTTTACAGTTCCTGTATTTATAGGATTAACGGGTACCGAAAATTTCTTTACCAGGGTATCATTGAAAAATGATCGAATGGGATTTAATCCAACATGATTTGGGAAGGGGGGGGAGGTGATCAGGGACAGTAATTTTATTTCGAAAGTCTATGCAAGGGTGTGTGTCCCCATTTTTATTTGAGCAGGGGATGATCGAGGGTTGAATAACTCCACGCTTAAGCATCTCCTCAACGTGTCCTTATACAATTTTTAATTGAGAATGGGGATTGCGATAGGGAGATATGTAAATAGGTTTTGCACCAAGTTCTATTTTAATTTCAAAGGGAACTATATTGGTGCGTCCTAATGGGTCCAAACCTAAAGGCCCTGGAGCTCATGGGACTTCTGTAGGAAGTGTTGGAGACAGTCCCGATATCTATTGGGCTGAGGAATAGGTTCTTGCGGTTATATCAAATTTATTCAATACCATTAAGAATTTTAGAAAAACTTAATTTTAATTGATAACGATATGCAATTTAATCAATAAAGTATTCTCCGTTGTTATTTACGACTTCTTCTCAACGTTCAACTAGTTTTTTGATGCCTCTGCAATAAAAATCTCTGGATTTTGACTCGAAGAAGTCGTCTAACCAGGTTCTTAATTCCACATCAGTATTGAATGAAACGCCGCGCAAATTGTTGGAGTGCGATCGGAACAGATGGAAATCCAAGTCTGGCGAATATGGAGGATGCGGCAGGATTTCCCAATTAAGCGTTTGGATTACTTCTTTTGTCATATTGGCAATGTGAGGACGTGCATTGTCGTGTTGCAGAAGAACTCCATAACGTCGATGAGGTCTCTTTTCACCAATATCTTCAGCGAGTCGATATATTTGTTGAACGTAGAGTTCTGCATTGGCAATCTCGTTGTTCGCAAGGAGCTAATAAAGAATGATGCCTTTATAATCCCACCACACACACAGCATCGTCTTTCGTTGGTGAAGTCTTTGCTTTAATCGCGGAAGTGTTTTTTTATTGGGGCTAAGCCTTTGTTTTTGATGGTTCATGTTGACATAAACACACCAATTTTCGTCGCCAGTGATAATGTGGTTAAGAAATCTGTCCTTATATCCACTAGCAGCCTTGTGACGAGCAAGCAAACCTGCGGCAATCGTGGAGCGTTGAAGTTTGTTGCTTTCGCTCAAAACGTGCGGAACCCATGCACCGAGTTTTTTAACTTTCCCAATCGAATGAAGGTGATTCACTACAGTTTTCTGATCACACGCCAATTGTACAGCCAATTCTCGAGTCGATTGACGAGGATTTTCATGAAAAAGGTCGTTGAATCGATCTTCATCAAACTTAATGGGGCGAACAGAACGTTCTTCGTCATTAAGATTGAAATGACCGTTTTTGAAACGTGAAAACCAGCATTGAGCTGTCCTTTCTGATAAAGCATTTTCTCCGTACACATCACAAATATCGCGACGAGCTTTGGCTGCGTTTGCATTGTTCCTGTCTCGATTGAAAATGAATAACAAAAGTGTCGAAATTGCGCCTTTCTTCCAACTTGACATTCCATTTTGCGGGTACAGAACAAAAATTAAATTAACACAACTTTTAAATAAACCGCAATGACTTATTACTCAACTTGAAGACGTAGCCTAAGCAAAAGCCTAATAGTCTACGCTGTTAAGAGACGTAGCCTAACCTTTGCAAATTTTCTTCTCATTATTTATTATTGTTTCTTAATATGTGCACAAATCACGTCAACAAAACTTAAATCAACACAACACTGAAAAAAACGCAAGAACTTATTCCTCAACCTAATACAATTTAACAGTAAAAAGGTTAGGTTGGTAGATTAGGGAATACAATTAATCTTACGGCTATGGTTGCCATCTAAGTCTACAGGAATCATAGATTCCTTAGATTTAGCAATAGAACATTACTAGTTATGTTATCTCTATCAGTGGTGACAGTATGAAAGTTTACCAAAGGTTGATTATCGGAATCAGCAATTTTAATGGGAAAACAAACGTTTTCCATGGGACCTAAGGTTACATTTTCTTTAGGATACATATACAGACGAGATGCCTGTGATTCAGCTAAAACTACATTGGTTGGGGCAGGAAGGGAAGAATCTTGACCTGTAAGCTTTGCACTCGACCCTTTTGAACTGCCGTACATCATTCTTTCTTGTTCAGAATTATTAGGATTAGTAGGCATCTCAGTACTGTGGCTGAAGTTAAAATTAAGGGAGCTTCCTTGAAAAGGAATATGAGAAGGCAAACCACGAACATGTCTCACTTGAACCTTTAAGGGTTCCAACTTAGAACGACATCTAACTAAATGTCTGGCAGGGAATATTTCCTATTCGTTTTGAATAAAGAAATCATTGCCTAACAACATGTCAGCATCAAAATTCGCTCCATTATCACCAATGAGCTGGGTAAATTGAGTCATTGTAATTCAGAAATAAATCAATCTCTCCATAAGTAGGAATATGGTTGCCTGAAACGCAACTCAATTGATCCTCTAAGCGCTTTACTGTCTGTTGTTTAATAAAATTAGAATGTGCGCATGTCTAAAATGGCTTCAAAATCTAAATCTTCTATATGAACTTTAACAATTAAGCCTAGATCTAAATTACTCTCTCATATTACTCTAATAGGGAGATATTTTGTTTTATCATTATGAACTACATGACTGTGGGAGAATATGGGTCGTGGTTCGATAGTTGGAAATGTTCCGCAAAAAATGGATTAGTAAACCGCGTCTGGGGTTCATGGTTGATTTGGGGTTCATTATGTGTGGGGCCATACCCTGAGGAATAAGTCATGTGTTGTATTCTATATGTTCCTCTTGTGGAGGTACATAACTATCATGTGATTTGGGTGCAGAAGGGTGATCTACATACGAGTACCTTATCCATCTATCATTTTGTCGAGGTGAATTTTGTGGGCGCTTATCTTGCGTATAAGGATATGTCTAGTTTGGTTGTGGTTTTTGTGTTTCGTTAGTTGTTTTGCTCTTTAAGTATGCTTTATATGCAGGATATACCTACAACGAGGTTTATCACCACGTCGGTGGCGATGTTTGCTACACCAAGAAAAATATGGAGGATATATGCACTGCTCTGACGCGGAACAGATCCCTCTACCCGATGTGATGAAGGCTTCCACCTGAGCGCTGTTTGATGTCAAACCATAATACTCCCTGGCACCTCTACCCCGAGGTGATAAAGGCTTCCACCTGAGCGCTGTTTGATGTCAAACCATAATACTTCCTGGCACCTCTCCCCCAAAAGAGGACCGGCCCCTGGCGCCCTCGGGCTGACCAGCGATTGTCATACTGGCCTTATATAAATTTCATTATCCGGTCAGTTAAAACAAAGGCGAGGTTGTTGAGCCTGTTCTCTGGGTTGGGGTGTTTGAAAGGTTTTTGAGGTTGTAGGCAACTTGGTGGACTTGAGGATTGTGTAGTTAGATTGTACTGGTAGAGGTGTTTGTATTGTGTGAAGCCTACTCACCGGAGTTCCTCGGACTTTCCTAGGGTGTTTTAGATCATTGTATTTAAAGTCTCACTTAAGCTTTGGTTTATGTCTAAAATCTCCTGAAATTTATTCGTTGCAATAGTTGGTACATTTTGTAAAACAACGGTAGCCATAAGAAAATTATACCACTGGGGAGTGAAGGTAATGTTAAATTGATCGTGTGCTGCTTTAAGGGCTTCACCTAACATTTTGTGAGAAAAGTTTAAATCAGTCATATAAGTCCTCGTTTTCTTCTTTCTTTTCCATCTAGCTTGGAGAAGAGCAGTCATCATAGTTAGTGGTTGGGCTTGTGCTGTGTCGTTGAATCTTGTTATCAACTGCATCTAGTGCATTCCCTTCCTTTAGATCAATAAATCTACATATGTACGTGCTTCATTTAACTTTATGTCATCATGTACAATGTTTTCTCTAAGAAAGTATTGTTCTAATGAATTTAATCATGGTTGCACCCATAGTTCTGTAAATTTGCCATTGATAGTATCTTTAAACAAAAGTACACTATTTGAGAGGGCCATAAAACGACTGAGGTTTATATATGTTTTGTGGTTGTTGTTGAGCTTGGTTTGTGGCAGCGGCTCCACCAAATACTTGGGAAACATTAGGAGTGGAAACTGGAGTTGTCACCATGGTGTCAGTATTTGTGTTAACAATAATTGAAGGTCGAGGTGGAGTGGGAGATACTTGAAAACCTAGGAAATCCTTAAATTCATTCATAGGTTGCTAATTAATAAAACTGGAAAGATCACTTTCTACCTAAATATTAATTTAAAAATATAATTAAATATGATAAGACACAAAATTTTAAAGTTTTGATAAAAAATTCAAATATTTTATTTAATTAAAATTTTCACTTATATTTAAAGTTGATATATTAAAAGGTGTCTTTCGTTTTACTATTCACTTTTTCAATTAAAAGTTGATTTGAATTGATTTTTTATTTAAAATTTCACTTGTATTTACATTATATAATTTATATTTAATAAATTGCTGGTGTTCTTCTTCGAGAAGTGGATTTTATTAATATTATTTTAATTTTATGGATAAGATTGTTTAGTTTTGGGTAAAATACTTTTATGAAGAACCGGAAGGTTCTGAAGACGTCACACATGTAGCGTGGTTTGACAGCAGTGTAGTTCTTGTAAATTTTTGAGAAGGTTCTAAAGGTATCAGGCTTGTAGAATGGTTTAGCAGTAGTGTAGTTGTTGAAGATCAATGTTGAAGAAGCGGGTCTTTCCGCTGAAGGAAATTGGATCAGGCGCTAAAAGGAAATACGAAACTTCTTCTTAGGCCACTGAAGAGAATTATTTGTTTTGTCCTTGTCCCAAAGATTATTTGTCTTTTCCGTCGAAAGTAGCTGGAAGCGGAACCACTACTAAGGGAACAAAAAATTGAGAGAAGATGCCAGGAACGAAGAGGAGGGTTGTGGGTCGCCCCCTAAAAATACAAGGTCGCCAGTGTTATGACTGATATGGAAGATGACGACTGAAGAAAGCACGATGCTCGGAACGTCGTCTGATAGGCCTGGTGAGGAAGATTACGCCAGTTTACGGCTCGTAACTTCGTCTGTTACGAGGGGAGAAGGCGCGATGCTCGACGGAGGAGGAGGAGAAGACTAGTCGCTTGAAGGTGTGAATCGGTTATGTCGAATTACACGGGACAGGACGACGTAATGAGACAACTTCAAGGTGGTGTATTTATATCTGAGATTCTCTTCCCTCTCAGAAGAATTTTTATAATTTTTGATATGCTCATTTCAAGTGGGTGTGGTTACATAAAATATTAAACATAGTAGGCGGGCTTTTATAATAATGGTCCAGTTATATTTGATTTAGTTAATAAATTTTTAAACTTTTGCAATTGGGCTAATGGATATATAATACATATAAAGCATTGAGCACAGTGGGATGGTTTTTACAATAACTATCCAGTTATATTTATCACATGGTTAATGGGGCAGAAATTTCTTACAGCTGCGCCAATGTAATACATGTTAAAAATAGAGGATACTCCTACCTTAGTATTAACCAATAGTATATAATTAAGAAGAAGGGGGTCTTTTGCACCCCCCCCCCAAAGAAAAACAACAGCAGTGAAACCACAGGAAATTCTCGAGGGAAGATTGCTTGTTAATACCATAGCGGTTAACTGAATCAGGGAGACTGGGTCATCAAGCAGGGGGTTGGGAAAATGGAATGACTGCGTCAGATTAAGCAGTTTTAGCTTCGGAAGGTAATGTACATATATGTGAATTTATGACCTCTTATTTCATTCTTATTTGATTATAATGATTGAGTTATTATTATTATTTTTTTACATTATTATTATTAGTAGTAGTATCATCATTATTATTATTATTATCATTATTATTATCATCATAATTATGGTGATCATCATCATTATTATTATAATAATAATATCACATAATTTGAATGTGATTATACATAAGGATGTAATCCTGACATATTTCAACACAACTGGGTTAGGAATGTATTCGGTGTGAACGTCAGTGATGTTGGAGAAAATATCCCATAATTTTAAGAAGAACTTTTAGATCTCCCAGAAAATCAGATGCACAAGAAACTTTTTGAATTCTGGGTTCAAATGAAGGATAAGCCTATTCTGATTCATAGAGCTGTAAAAGCTCTTATTCCATTTCCCACCATATGCCTCTGTGAACAAAGATTTTCAGGTATTAGGACGATCAAGGTTAAAACAAGGAGCCGTCTGGATTCTCAACATGATCTGCGCTGTCCTCTCTCGATCAACATCAAGCCAAATCTGGAGACAGTTGTCCATAATAAGAAGGAACATCACGATAGTCACTAAAATACTGTTTTTCAATTTTACAATGAAGTCTACTTAAAGAGCCAGAAGAAGTTTTCAGCCAAAAGTTTATTTTCTTTGCTTGCTTTTGTTTCAATAAATTACATTAATATAAAAATATGCCTTTAATATGCTTCAATCAACATAGAAATATAAAAATATATTGTTTATTAAATAACAGTGAATGTCTGTAAAATATATATGATAAAACTGAATGTAGAAACGGTGAAGAAAATATTATATTTATCATCACTCAATGGTAGTTGAATAGTCAGAAGGGCTCATTCATGAAATAGCATTATAGTTGGCAATCAAAAGTTTGTTTATCTTTGCTTGAATATGAAGGTTTGCCTCAAATTATCTTCAATCAATATTGGAATTTCTTTTCTAGCACGGAAGTAATGTCCTTGCGCTGGAGAAGATTCTAGAAGTTGGTTAGCCTTAAATTGGTAAGTCGTCCCCTCCCCCTTTCCACAAGCGTTAGCCTCGAACCGTGTTAACCACGGACCACCATTCCTCGGGTTAGAATCACCTCGACGTGAAGATTCGAGGCCATTCGAGAGTAGCGCTGTTTCCCCCACCCCTACAGGAGGAACCTCGGATATTTATAGGGCTCGTCTTCCAGAGTTGATGAGTCTCGCTCGGACCCCAAAAGTTTTCCCTAGTTTCAGGTCAGGTGCTAACGACAAAGCAAAGCGACGGCTGAACTTTTGTGTCTTGGAATTAACCCAGCCAGTGTGGTAAATCCATTTGACGATCCCCACCGAGCGGTTTTTCCGACTCCACTCATCAACTCCTGTCGAAGCCCTCCTCGTTTTTCCCTCGTTTTCGGGTGGCCGAAATACTCTCCCCTGGACCGGACGTTACCGCTCCTGCCCCTTTTGGAGAACCGTCATCACGTTAACTTCCCGCTCAGAAGCTCCGAGCGCCCTCGCCTCACGTTTATGGCCCGCAGAAGACATCCGTTAAGCCTTACCCTGACGTATCACCCAGAATCCTCCGTAAGCCAACCCTTCTTCCCTTTCAGCAACCCAATTGAGTTAATCCTTCCCATTTGAATAGTCTCCTCCTGTAATACATTAATTTTTAACTTCATAGTCTGATGCATAACTCTGAAGTTCTTTCCCTCGTTTACCGATGTAATTTTGCCCATTAATTCCTTATTTTTATGTAAATAAAATTATATTTTGGTACATGCCTCTTTAAATAACCTTGAGCTCTGCCATTGCCCAAATTTTACCTAACCTCGTTGCACTCTTCCTCGCTGTTCCGCCCGTCGAAACTCGTGGCGTTCCGTCCCCTTGTCGGTTCACCTTTAAGTTATTGTTCCCTTCCCCATATATATAATATGGTATTGATATAATGTAATGTCATACCACGACAAATATTATATTATATTTATTAATTAGTAACTTATAGTAAAATTCATTAAACTAAATTCAACTGGATAAAACAAAAATAATACTGAAATACTATTTCATCCCTGAGGGTCGCCAAGCCCAAATCAATTTGTTTCATGGTCATGAGAAACAAAGTTTGGGAAACACTGCTCTACATCAATGCTCGATAGCCAAGTTCGCCGACGATAGCAAGTTAAGAGGTAGTGTGAGCTCACGAAAAGGAGTGGAACGCCTGTGAAATAGCCTTCTCAAGATAAGTTAGTGGTCCGAGAGATGGCAAATGCGATTTAACCTTGACAAGTGCAAGGTAATGCACATTAGCCATGCTAACCATCGGGAAAAAACTACTTATTGGGAGGTTAACAGCTAGATAGCACTGACCTTGAGAAAGATTTAAGCGTGCTCATTAGCAGTGACCTAAAGTTCTCCAAGCAGTGCCTCCAGGTGGAAAAGAGAGCCTAGATAATCCTAGGGGTACATGAAGAATTATTTTCGCTTCCGAAAAACGCAGATTGTTCTCGCCTTGTACAAATCTCTACTCCTGTCACACCTTGAATACACCGTTCAATTCTGGTCTCCAAGCCTGCGAAAGGAGATTGTACGCTAGAAAGGGCACAGGCCACGGCTATTAAGTTGATACCTTCCCTTAGACATAAAAGTTATCAGCATCGGCTACGAGAACTGGGGATGTTCTGCCTGGAGACGTGCTGGTTAAGAGGTGAGCTGATTGAAACTTTTAAAATAATGCGAGGAATTGAAAACGTAGATTATAGGAGGCTTTTCACGTTGGACGCAAATGCTACACATAACCACGGTTACAAACTGGAATTACCGCAATTCCTGATTGTGTTCTTTTTTACAGCACAATCAGTTATCTTTTCTGTCTCTGGTAAGGGGCGCGGCGATTTGCCATCCTGGCCGCCGTGCTGACGGGATCCAGCGCTCCGTCCGGCCCCAGCTTAGCCTCTCTTCCTTCCTTCAGATAGCCCGATTTCTCCCCTACCTCGTCGCTTTTCATACAACCTCTCCCACAACTTTTACTGGTCAGCCTCTAATTTCACGGGGTAGAATGCTGACCTTCTTCTCAAGCCAACCACCCCGGATGGGGGCTGAGGGGGGAGGGGACATTGTTCCCTAACCCCTTAGCTCCGGTTCGGGATGGGGTTTTTTTTAACAACCTGCTTCATCCCCACCCATACCTTCCTCACATCCCTTTTCCTCTCCTCTTCACATTCTATCTGTTTTACGCCGTGTCTAAGGTGGAGCCGCCATGCCGAAGGACTGCCAGGCCACCAGGCGGGAGGGGTGGTCCCAAATAGCAGGCGCCTGGCTCTGCCGGGCCTGTAAGCACCTCTTGCAGTGCGGGCTACTGCAAGAGGTGGTGAGCGATTGCGTCCCGTAAAACAAAGAGGGTCACCATGCCCAATGATGAAAAAAAAACCATCTCCCCTTAATTCCCCCTTGCTCATCGACGGAGCCGCCCTCGGGCTGCTCCAGCAAAAAAATGGAGGTCCCCCCCCCCTGTGCTTGCACAGGGGACCCTCCATATTTCTCTAACCGGAGAGGAGGCTTACTCCTCTCCTACGCCTACGGGTGTAGGGGACTCCCCCTCACCCCCTTCTCTGGAGGTGCTTTCGGGCACCTCCCTATCTCCAGCGGCAGTCCCTCCTTTGCTTTCTAAGGGGACTGCCAAGAAAGCCAGCAGGCAGCCCATTGCCGACCGCCCCTCGTACAAGCGGCTCGGTAGGGCAAACCCCCTTAGGGGGGAGAGAGAAGCCAGGCCCCTTCGGTCGCTTCCCTCAAAAGACCTGCTGGCAAAAATATTAAACCTTGCCGGTGTCAAGGCCTGTGCCTCCCCACTAAAGACTTATGACGCTGCCAAGGGGACCTGCGATGCCCTGGGAGGGGATAGCCAACTGGAGGCCCCTCCTGTGATAGACATGGTCCTTGAGGAAAACCAGCCTCAGAAGGTAGGGCCTTCCATGGGGGGGAATCCGGGCTCGGCGCCAAGCACCAAACCCGAATCCGCCCCTATGCAAGGTCCTCATCAAACGGCTGTAGATTCTCAGGCAGTACAAGGAGGAGAGGGATCTCCTCCGGATGATGCCCCTGCGACCACCAGGACCTTCTCCATTTCGGAGAAGGACTTGGCTGAGGCCGGTCCATCTGGCCTGGGGGCTTCTACCGGCGGGGGTGAGAAGCGGGTTCATTCCCCGCCCTCCTCTCCAAAAAAAGAAAAGGACCAAAAAGACGAAGAAGACTCGGGGTTCCTCTCAATCCGCGGGGTCTACGGGGACGGATGGGTCTGCTGCCACTTTGGCAAGCGACCAAGCCAAGATCGGCACATCCGGGCCATCTGCTTCCCCGGGTACGGAGATCCTGACGATGACAAAGACCAAAAGTGCACAGGGCGGAGCCTCGATGACATCGGGGCCCCTGATTCAGAGGTTACCTGGCGTTTTCGAGCCCGCTGGCTTCAAACGCTTCCTCGTTATTCGCTCCACTGATGGCAGCATGTTGTCCAAGGGCAACATTATCCATCAGAGGAGAGGATTAGCTAGTGCAATTGGTAGAGAGCCGAAGGTAACTCGTTTCTCGGACGGGAGCCTTCTGGCGAATTCGGTTTTATCCCGCCGAGGCGGCCAAGATAAGTGCTCTTCGGAAACTTCATGGCACCCCGGTGAGTGTGACGCCGCACTCTACCATGAACTTTGTAAAAGGAGTAGTTTATGCGAGGGAACTCGTTGACTAGTCCATAGAAGACATCACCCTAGAGCTGGCCGACAATGGGGCGGTCAAGGTCGAACGTGTGATGAGAAAACAGGGAGGGGCCTCGAGACCCACCCCTACACTCTTCGTCACGTTCGACTGTGACAAGCTCCCTGAGTCGGTGCGTGCCGGTTGGTACCGCTACCGCGTGAAGGCATTCGTGCCACTGCCGCGGCGGTGCTATTACTGTCACCGCTTCGGCCACACGAATCGATCATGTAGACGTGCAAAATCGGGATCACCCGAAGTCTGTGTAAATTGCTCCAAGGTCGCATACGATAAGTCCAAATCGTGTGTGGCCAAGTGTGTCAATTGCGGAGAGCCGCACCCTGCTTCTTAGAAGCAATGTTTTGCATATTTCCTTAAGAAAGAAATCCTGGCCGTTCAGGCCCAGGATCGACTCTCATTCCACGAGGCTAAGGACTTGGTCCTGGCGCGCCCGGCTCTGCCTGGGACGTCATATGCCTCAATAGTTAGAAAAGCACCCTCTGCTCCTGGCCCATCCAGGCCAACGAGCACGGTTGTTTCCGCGCCCATTCGGAGCCCTTCTGCGGGCTCTACTACACCCGGGCGCTCCCGTGGTAGAGCTGGCGGCAAAAAGGGTTCACACCCAGCCCCGGCTAAAACCAGGGCTCCCCCCTCTTCCCCCAGCGTGACCGTTTCCCGTAAGGCGAAACGGCCACGCTCCTCCACAGAGTCGTTAGACTCACAGGAGGCAACACCCCTGAAGATCGTCGCTAGGCCATCTTCCGGGGTTCCTAAAGCTGTTCCCCGAAAGGAGGACAGCAACAAAGGAGCTTCGGCTCCTTCGCCCACGCCCCGAGGTGGAGCGAGTGGCTCGGAGACGGTGGTTCCTCGAAAAGAGGGCCCTCCGCCTCCCAAGCCGCAACGCCCGCCTAAGGTTTCGAGGCGGAGGGAGGAAAAGACTGGCATGGCGAGTCAAACCTCCCCTAATAAGCAATAAGTCCTCGAAGGCGACAGCGCCTTCAGCGCTTTGTCCGGCCAACAGCGCCCGGGGTTCTGCCCCCGGGAAGCGTACGGCCATTCCCGTGAGGGTCTTCAATTCGAGGAGGGCCCCCGCGTCTCCTCCGAGCTAGGCCTGGAGGGCATATTCCTTCAATGGAATTGCCGTGGACTCCGGGCCAACTGGGAGGAGCTGCGGAGGCTCGTCTCGTCCCGTTCCCCGTTAGCTATTTTTTTGCAGGAGACCATACTAGGTGCGTGCCCCCTCCCTGCCCTCCCGGGGTATAAGGGTCTTGCGAACCCACCACCGCGGGATGGCCGGGCTGGGGGATGCGCCGTTTACACCCGGCATGATGTCTCCGTTCTTCCTTTCTCTTTAGATACCTCCTTTCAGGCAGTGGCTGTGCAGCTTCACCTGGATAGGAGGTATACTATCATTTCTGCGTACATTCCCCTGTCAGCTGACTTCGACGCGGGGGACTTCCGCCGCGTCGTGGCACGGTTGTCGAGGCCCTATATCTTGCTTGGAGATCTGAACAGTAGGCATCCTCTCTGGGGAGATTACTCCATAAATCCCAGGGGACAAGTCCTTGCCGATCTGATCGAAGAGCTTGAGATGGGTGTCCTAAACGTGGATGAGTTTACGCATCACTGCCCGAGAACCGCTTCATTTTCTTGCCTCGACCTATCTTTGTGCTCTTCGGATGCACAGCCTGATTTTGATTGGGGGGTGGTCGATGACCTCCATGGTAGTGATCACTTTCCCATTCAAATATCCTTTTCAGGGCAACTGCCGCCTGAGAGACCACCTCGGTGGTGCTTGGCGCGGGCGCGGTGGCCTGCATTTCAGGAAATGACTGAATTCTCTATCTCAGTCGAGGAGTTTAGGTCGTTAGATGAGGCCGTTGAGTTCTTCTCCGGCAACCTCATCGCCGTGGGACTGACTACTATTCCTAGGACGTCTGGTCGTTTTGCACGACGACCACTCCCATGGTGGTCGGCCGAGTGTGAGATGGCCCTCAAACAGAAGCGTTATGCCTACATGCGCTATAAGCGCCGCCCGAACGATTTCACTGTCGCTGAATTTCGTCGGGCTAGGGCTAGGTTCCGGTATATTTCGAAGCACGCCCGCCGCTCTTCTTGGCGGGCATACGTGTCTTCACTTAACGGGAAAGACCCCTTTAGCTGAGGTGTGGAAGCGAGTCAAAAGGATTCGGGGCAAGTTCTCGCAGGACCCCCCTCCCGTTCTCCAGGAGAATGGGACCGCAATCTCGGACCCCGCGTCCGTGGCGGAATCCTTCGCGACCGCTTTTTCCGCATTCTCTAGCCGTGATGCTGCTCCGCCAGCATTCAATGCACGTCGTGATGTCGCGGAAGGCCGCCGGCTGGACTTTACCTCCAGAGGCGGAGAACCCTTCAACGACAAGTTTACTGTGAGTGAGTTGCGCTCCGCTCTCGCTTCGTGCGCGGACACCGCCCATGGTCCGGACGATGTCCCGTACGCCATGCTTCGACACCTGGGTGAGCGAGGCATGGCCTTTCTGTTAGATTTGTTCAACAGGATCTGGGTGGAAGGTCTTCTCCCAGACTCCTGGCGAATCGCTACTGTGCTCGCCTTTCGCAAGCCGGGGAGAGATCACTCTACTCCGACCGGTTTCCGCCCAATCTCTCTAACCTCTTGCGTGTGCAAGTTGATGGAGAAATTGGTAAATGTTAGATTAGCCTATTTCCTGGAAAGCGGAGGCCATCTGTCTTCTGCACAGTGTGGCTTCCGTAAGTTCCACTCCACGTCGGATGCTCTGCTCCGACTGGAAAGTGCCGTCTGCGAGGCTTTCCTTCGTAGACAGCACTACGCCACGGTGTTTTTTGATCTGGAGAAGGCCTATGATACCGCATAGCGATACGGTATCATGGAGACTCTCCACACGATGGGGGCGAGGGGACGCCTCCCAATGTTTATATCTGAATTTTTGCGAGATCGTCGTTTCCGCGTACGGGTGGGGGGAGCCCTCTCCGGCCCAAAGGAGCAGGAAGAGGGTGTCCCGCAGGGAAGTGTCCTCAGTGTCACACTCTTTGCCCTGAGCATCAACGGCATCACCTCGGTGCTGCCGGAAGATGTTCTCGCTACGCTCTACGTGGACGACCTTTCGATCTCTTTTGGCGCGGCCCAGATGCCAACTCTGGAGCGTGGATTTGAACAGGCATTGAACCGCGTCTCTCGCTATGCCGAAGTGCACAGGTTTCGCTTTTCTTTGGCCAAGACTAAGGTGGTGCACTTCTGCCGCCATCCACGGCTTCACCCCGACCCAGATTTGTTTCTTAATGGGGTGCGCCTGGATGTGGTTGAGTCGCACCGTTTCCTTAGTCTTGTATTCGACCGACGCTTCACCTGGGAGGCTCATATTCGCAGCCTTAGGGTCTCTTGTACCCGCGCCATGGACATTCTCTGTTCCGTGACGTTCAGCGCTTGGGGCGCTGATAGGGCTACCGCCTTACTTTTTTATCGATCCTTTGTTCGCTCGAAGCTCGACTACGGATGCGAGTTTTATGCATCCGCAGCCGAGCGTTTATTGCGGAAGGTGGAATCGATCCACCACACCGGCCCTCGCCTTGCGACCGGTGCCTTCCGCACTTCCCCCATTGAGAGCCTGTTGGTCGATGCTGGGGAGATGCCACTCGCTCTGCGCCGCGTGCAGTGCATCACTCGCCTGTACGCGCGAGCCCGGCGCCTCCCTCAGTCGCCAACAGCTCTCACTGCATCCGCAGCTTATCTCGATGGTGCCTATGCCGCCGAGAGACGCCAGTCATACCCTAAGCCCTTTGGGTTTAGGGCCAGGAAACTCCTTCGAGAGGTAGATATAGCTCTCGGGCCGGTGGCGCCCCTGGTTTTGCCCAGGACGCCACCCTGGAGGGTACCACATTTGGCTATTTGTCGCCACGCCTCTGCTCCCAAAGCTTGTACTGCGCCGGGAGTATTGCGTTCGACCTTTTTGGAGCACACATCGTGTCACGCTGGTACCGTGCCAGTGTATACGGATGGCTCCAAGTCCCAAGAGGGGGTCGGCTTCCACGCCGTATCCCCTCTGTTTGAAGTCAGCGGGGCTCTACCAGGCGCTGCGTCTGTCTTCACGGCCGAGCTGGTGGCAATACACCACTCGGTACGGGAGATTACGCGACGTGCCCGGTTCGGAGACCGGATTGTGATCTATAGCGACTCACAAAGCGCCCTGAGTGCTCTCGGGGCATTGGAATCTCCGCATCCCCTGGTTCGCGAAATCCGTGACGCCACGGTTTTGGCGAGCCGGGCAGATGTCGAGATTATCTTCTGCTGGGTTCCTGGACATGTAGGAATTGCCGGGAATGAGCGCGCCGATGAGGGCGCCAAAGAGTCCGCGAGGACTCTGCGACCGGACCAGCGTTTCGCTCTTCCTCACACTGACTACATGGCAGGAATACGGGCAGCTCTTCGGACTGCTTGGCAAAGAAGATGGGAGACGGTCGAGGGGAACTTAAAGTTGCGTGCCATTGCACCGCGACTGTTCCCATGGACCTATCCCCCAATGCCGCGGCGGCTTCAGGTTGCTTTCTGTCGTCTTCGAATCGGACACACTCGTGTGACGCATCGCTACTTGATGGAGCGCTCGCCTGCGCCCGATTGCAACGACTGCGTCGTCCCCCAGACTTTTCGGCACATTCTTGTCGAATGTCCCAGTCTGGGTGATCTTCGCGCACGATACCTGTCCCGGTACCGGGATGGGCGGGGTCGCTACCGCCTGTCCCTTGTACTCGGGACGAGTGCGTGCACCATGACTAGTGGACTTATTGACTTTGGGGGGGAGGCTGGCCTTCTCCCTTTCATTTAACCCAGTTTAATTGTTGTTGTTGTTTTTGTTATTGTTTTTGTTATTGCTTTTTTATTGTTATTTCGTTTTATTGTTTCCTGTTTAATTTTTAAAGTAGCCTAGAACTAGGCTGTTTGTTTACGGCGACTAATGCCTAAGTCGGCAGTCGCCAGATAGCCGCTTAATTAAAAAAAAAAAAAAAATTCTGTCTCTGGCCTGCAAAAGCGGGTAGGATAGGTGGGTGGGTAGAGCTTTCATCTGTGCTACGCTTTCTCTTATGGTATAGGTTAGGACCTTCCTCAAAATAGTACCTCCACGGCATGGTCAGCAATATCCTTTGAGGTACTGCGATTCCTTGTAACTTTGTAAATCGTTCTTTCAATCTCTTTGCCTAAATCACTCTTTCATTTAACCTCTTTCTTTCTGTAAATTGCTCTCACTCTATCTCTTAGTCTAAATCTCTCCTAATCTCCCTATCAAACACTATCTCTCTCTCTATCTATCTCTCAATTTCTCACAATTTCTCTCTTTCCTGCTGTATGAATCCCTGTTTCTCATATTTTTGCTAACTCTCAATCTCTCTTTCAACCCCGTAAGGGGCGCGGCGATTTGCCATCCTGGCCGCCGTGATGACGGGATCTAGCGCTCCGTCCGGCCCCAGCTTAGCCTCTCTTCCTTCCTTCAGATAGCCCGATTTCTCCACTACCTCGTCGCTTTTCATACAACTTCTCCCACAACTTTCTCTGGTCAACCTCTAATTTCACAGGGTAGATGCTGACCTTCCTTTCAGCCAACCGTCCCGCATCGGAGCTGAGGGGGTGGGGGACAATGTTCCCTAACCCCTGAACTCCGGTCTGGGGTGGCTGGTTTTTAACAACCTGCTTCATCCCCACCCATACCTTCCTCACATCCCTTTTCCTCTCTTCTTCACAACCTATATTTTTTACGCCGTGTCTAAGGTGGAGCCGCCATGCCGATGGACTGCCAGGCCACCAGGCGGGAGGGATGGTCCCAAATGGCGGCGCCTGGCTCTGCCAGGCCTGTAAGCACCTCTTGCAGTGCGGGCAACTGCGAGAGGTGATGAGCTATTGCGTCCCGTGGCAAAAATAGGGTCACCATGCCCATGGATGAATCAAAAAAACCTCAAACCACTTTAACTCCCCCTTGCTCATCGACGGAGCCGCCCTCGGGCAGCTCGAGCAAAAAAATGGAGGTCCCCCTCCTGTGCTTGCACAGGGGACCCTCCATATTTCTCTAACCGGAGAGGAGGCTTACTCCTCTCCTTCGCCTACGGGTGCAGGGGACTCCCCCTCACCCCCTTCTCTGGAGGTGCTTTCGGGCACCTCCCTTTTCCAAGCGGCAGTCCCCTCTTTCCTTTCCAAGGGGACTGCCAAGAAAGCCAGCAGGCAGCCCTTAGCCAGCCGCTCCCCATCGAAGCGGCTCGGTAGGGCAAACCCCCTTAGGAGGAAGAGGGAATCCAGGCCCCTTCGGTCGCTTCCCTCAAAAGACCTGCTGGCAAGAATTTTAAATCTTGCCGGGGTCAAGGCCTGTGCCTTCCCACACAAGACTGGCGACACTGCCAAGGGGACCTGCGATGTCCTGGGAGGGGATGGCCAACTGGAGGCCCCTCCTGTGATAGACATGGTCCTTGAGGAGACCCAGCCTCAGACGGTAGGGCCTTCCATGGGGGGGAATTCGGGCTCGGCGCCAAGCACCGAACCCGAATCCGCCCCTATGCAAGGTCCTCCTCAAAGGCTGAGGGTTCCGAGGCAGTAAAAGGAGGGGAGGGGTCTCCTCCGACAGGTGCCCCTACGACACCTGGGACCTTCTCCATTTCGGAGAGGGACTTGGCTGAGGCCGGTCCATCTGGCCTGGGGGCTTCTGCCGGCGGAGGTGAGAAGGGGGTTCGTTCCTCGCCATCCTTTCCAAAAAAGAAAAGGACTAAAAAGACGAAAAAGACTCGGGGCTCCTCTCCATCCGCGGGGGCTGCGGGGACGGATGGGTCTGCTACCACTTTGGTAGGCGACCAAGCCAAGATCGGCAAATCCGGCCCCTCTACCCCCTCGTGTGCGGAGCCCCTGACCAAGACCAACACCAAGAATGCACAGGGCGGAGCAGCGATGACATCGAGGCCCCTCATTCAGAGGTTACCTGGCGTTTTCGAGCCCGCTGGCTTCAAACGCTTCCTCGTTATTCGCTCCACTGATGGCACCATGTTGTCCAAGGGCAACATGATCCATCAGAGGAGAGGATTAGCTAGTGCAATTGGTAAAGAGCCGAAGGTGACCCGTTTCTCGGACGGGAGCCTTCTGGCGAATGCGGCTAATCCCGCCGAGGCGGCCTAAGATAAGTGCTCTTCGGACACTTCATGGCACCCCGGTGAGTGTGACGCTGCACTCTACCATGAACTTTGTGAAAGGAGTAGTTTATGCGAGGGAACTCGTTGACTACTCCATTGAGGACATCGCCCTAGAGCTGGCCGACCATGGGGCGGTCAAGGTCGAACGTGTGATGAGAAAACAGGGAGGGGCTTCGAGACCCACCCCTACACTCTTACGTTCGACTGTGACAAGCTCCCTGAGTCGGTGCGTGCCAGTTGGTACCGCTACTGCGTGAAGGCATTCGTGCCACTGCCGCGGCGGTGCTATTACTGTCACCGCTTCGGCCATACGAATCGCTCATGTAGACGTGCAAAGTCGGGGTCACCCGAAGTCTGTGTAAATTGCTCCAAGGTCGCACACGATAAGTCCAAATCGTGTGTGGCCAAGTGTGTCAATTGCGGAGAGCCGCACCCTGCTTCTTCGAAGCAATGTGGTGCATATCTCCTGGAAAAAGAAATCCTGGCCGTTCAGGCCCAGGATAGACTCTCATTCCGCTAGGCTAAGGACTTGGTCCTGGCGCGCCCAGCTCTGCCTGGGACGTCATATGCCTCAGTAGTTCGAAAGGCACCCTCTGCTCCTGGCCCATCCAGGCCAACGAGCACGGTTGTTTCCGCGCCTATTCGGAGCCCTTCTGCGGGCTCTACTACACCCGGGCGCTCCCGTGGTAGAGCTGGCGGCAAAAAGGGTTCACACCCAGCCCCGGCTAAAACCAGGGCTCCCCCCTCTTCCCCCAGCGTGACCGTTTCCCATAAGGTGAAACGGCCACGCGCCTCCATTGGAGTCTTTAGACTCACAGGAGGCAACACCCCTGAAGATGGTCGCTAGGCCATCTTCGGGGGTTCCTAAAGCTGTCCCCCGAAAGGAGGACAGCAACAAAGGAGCTTCGGCTCCTTCGCCCACGCCCCGAGGTGGAGCGAGTAGCTCGGAGACGGTTGTTCCTCGAAAAGAGGGCCCCTCGCCTCCGAAGCCGCAGTGCCCGCCTAAGGTTTCGAGGCGGAGGGAGGAAAAGACTCGCATGGCGAGCCCAACCTCCCCCAATAAGTCCTCGAAGGCGACAGCGCCTCCAGCGCTTTGTTCGGCCAACAGCGCCCGGGGTTCTGCCCCCGGGAAGCGTACGGCCATTCCCGTGAGGGTCTTCAATTCGAGGAGGGCCTGGAGGGCATATTCCTTCAATGGAATTGCCGTATACTCCGGGCCAACTGGGAGGAGCTGCGGAGGCTCGCCTCATCCCGTTCCCCGTTAGCTATTTTTTTGCAGGAGACCATGCTAGGCGCGTGCCATCTGCCTGCCCTCCCGGGGTATAAGGGTCTTGCGACCCCACCACCGTGGGATGGCCGGGCTGGGGGATGCGCGGTTTACACCCGGCATGATGTCTCCGTTATACCTTTCTCTTTAGATACCTCTTTTCCAGCAGTGGCTGTGCAGCTGCACCTGGATAGGAGGTATACTATCATTTCTGCGTACATTCCACCGACAGCTGACTTCGACGCGGGGGACTTCCGCCGCGTCGTGGCACGGTTGCCGAGGCCCTATCTCTTGCTTGGAGATCTGAACGGCAGGCATCCTCTCTGGGGAGATTACTCCATAAATCCCAGGGGACAAGTCCTTGCCGATCTGATCGAAGAGCTTGAGATGGGTGTCTTAAACGTGCATGAGTTTACGCATCACTGTCCGAGAACCGCTTCATTTTCTTGCCTTGACCTATCTTTGTGCTCTTCGGATGCACAGCCTGATATTGATTGGGGGGTGGTCGATGACCTCCATAGTAGTGATCACTTTCCCATTCAAATATCATTTTCAGGGCAACTGCCGCCTGAGAGACCACCTCGGTGGTGCTTGGCGCGGGCGCGGTGGCCTGCATTTCAGGAAATGACTGAATTCTCTATCTCAGTCGAGGAGTTTAGGTCGGTAGATGAGGCCGTTGAGTTCTTCTCCGGCAACCTCATCGCCGTGGGCCTGACTACTATTCCTAGGACGTCTGGCCGTTTTGCACGCCGACCACTCCCATGGTGGTCGGCCGAGTGTGAGACGGCCCTCAAACAGAAGCGTTATGCCTACATGCGCTATAAGCGCCGCCCGAACGATTTCACTGTCGCTGAATTTCGTCGGGCTAGGGCTAGGTTCCGGTATATTTCGAAGCACGCCCGCCGCTCTTCTTGGCGGGCATACGTGTCTTCACTTAACGGGAAGACCCCTTTAGCTGAGGTGTGGAAGCGAGTCAAAAGGATTCGGGGCAAGTTCTCGCAGGACCGTCCTCCCGTTCTCCAGGAGAATGGGACCGCAATCTCGGACCCCGCGTCCGTGGCGGAATCCTTAGTGACTACTTTTTCCGCATTCTCTAGCCGTGATGCTGCTCCGCCAGCATTCAATGCACGTCGTGATGTCGCGGAAGGCCGCCGGCTGGACTTTACCTCCAGAGGCGGAGAACCCTTCAACGACAAGTTTACTGTGAGTGAGTTGTGTTCCGCTCTTGCTTCTTGCGCGGACACCGCCCATGGTCCGGACGATGTCCCATACGCCATGCTTCGACACCTGGGTGAGCGAGGCATGGTCTTTCTGTTAGATCTGTTCAACAGGATCTGGGTGGAAGGTCTTTTCCCAGACTCCTGGCGAATCGCTACTGTGCTCGCCTTTCGCAAGAGGGGAGGGATCTCCTCTACTCCGACCGGTTTCCGCCCAATCTCTCTAACCTCTTGCGTGTGCAAGTTGATGGAGAAATTGGTAAATGTTAGATTAGCCTTTTTCCTAAACAGCGGAGGCCATCTGTCTTCCGCACAGTGCGGCTTCCGCAAGTTCCACTCCACGTCGGATGCTCTGCTCCGACTGGAAAATGCCGTCTGCGAGGCTTTCCTTCGAAGACAGCACTACGCCACGGTGTTTTTTGATCTGGAGAAGGCCTATGATACCGCATGGCGATACGGTATCATGGAGACTCTCCACACGATGGGGGCGAGGGGACGCCTCCCAATGTTTATATCTGAATTTTTGCGAGATCGTCGATTCCGCGTACGGGTGGGGGGAGCCCTCTCTGCCCCAAAGGAGCAGGAAGAGGGTGTCCCGCAGGGAAGTGTCCTCAGTGTCACACTCTTTGCCCTGAGCATCAACGGCATCACCTCGGTGCTGCCAGAAGATGTTCTCGCTACGCTCTTCGTGGACGACCTTTCGATCTCTTTTGGCGCGGCCCAGATGCCAACTCTGGAGCGTCGACTCCAACAGGCATTGAACCGCGTCTCTCGCTATGCCGAAGCGCACAGGTTTCGGTTTTCTTTGGCCAAGACTAAGGTGGTGCACTTCTGCCGCCATCCACTGCTTCACCCCGACCTAGATTTGTTTCTTAATGGGGTGCGCCTGGATGTGGTTGAGTCGCACCGTTTCCTTGGTCTTGTATTCGACCGACGCCTCACCTGGGAGGCTCATATTCACAGCCTTAGGGTCTCTTGTACCCGCACTATGGACATTCTCCGCTCCGTGACGTTCAGCGCTTGGGGCGCTGATAGGGCTACCGCCTTACTTTTTTATCGATCCTTTGTTCGCTCGAAGCTCGACTACGGTTGCGAGTTTTATGCATCCGCAGCCGAGCGTTTATTGCGGAAGGTGGATTCGATCCACCACACCGGCCTTCGCCTTGCGACCGGTGCCTTCCGCACTTCCCCCATTGAGAGCCTGTTGGTCAATGCTGGGGAGATGCCACTCGCTCTGCGCCGCGTGCAGTGCATCACTCGCCTGTACGCGCGAGCCCGGCGCCTCCCTCAGTCGCCAACAGCTCTCACTGCATCCGCAGCTGATCTCGATGGTGCCTATACCGCCGAGAGACGCCAGTCATACCCTAAGCCCTTTGGGTTTAAGGCCAGGAAACTCCTTCGAGAGGTAGATATAGCTCTCGGGCCGCTGGCGCCCCTGGTTCTGCCCAGGACGCCACCCTGGAGGGTACCACATTTGGCTATTTGTCGCCACGCCTCTGCTCCCAAAGCTTGTACTGCCCCGGGAATATTGCGTTCGACCTTTTTGGAGCACACATCGTGTCACGCTGGTACCGTGCCAGTGTATACGGATGGCTCCAAGTCCCAAGAGGGGGTCGGCTTCCACGCCGTATCCCCTCTGTTTGAAGTCAGCGGGGCTCTACCAGGCGCTGCGTCTGTCTTCACGGCCGAGCAGGTGGCAATAAACCACTCGGTACGGGAGATTACGTGACGTGCCCGATTCGGAGACCGGATTGTGATCTATAGCGACTCACAAAGCGCCCTGAGTGCTCTCGGGGCATTGGAATCTCCGCATCCCCTGGTTCGCGATATCCGTGACGCACGGTTTTGGCGAGCCGGGCAGATGTCGAGATTATCTTCTGCTGGGTTCCTGGACATGTAGGAATTGCGGGGAATGAGCGCGCCGATGAGGGTGCCAAAGAGTCCACGAAGACTCTGCGACCGGACCAGCGTTTCGCTCTTCCTCACACCGACTACATGGCAGGAATACGGGCAGCTCTTCGGACTGCTTGGCAAAGAAGATGGGAGACGGTCGAAGGGAACTTAAAGTTGCGTGCCATTGCGCCGCGACTGTTCCCATGGACCTATCCCCCAATGCCGCGGCGGCTTCAGGTTGCTTTCTGTCGTCTCCGAATCGGACACACTCGTGTGACGCATCGCTATCTGATGGAGCGCTCGCCTGCGCCCTATTGCAACGACTGCGTCGTCCCCCAGACTGTTCGGCACATTCTTGTCGAATGTCCCAGTCTGGGTGATCTTCGCGCACGATACATGTCCCAGTAACGGGATGGGCGGGGTCGCTACCGCCTGTCCCTTGTGCTCGGGACAGATTCGTGCACATTGACTTGTGGACTTGTTGACTTCTTGGGGGAGGCCGGCCTTCTCCCTATTATTTAAGCAAGGTTTGTTTTTGTTGTTTTTTTTTGTTTTGTTTTTTGTTTGTATTTTTCCTTTAGTTGCACGCTCCTGCGCCGGGGGGACCTCTCCCCGACGCACCAGCTTGCTTCCTTTCCCTCTTTTGGGGTGTTGTTTTTTTTTTTTCTCTCTTTAATTTTATTTTAAAGTAGCCTAGAACTAGGCCAGTTTTAATACGGCGACTAATGCCCAAGTAGGCAGTCGCCAGATGAGCTCTTAAAAAAAAAATAAATAATAAAATCTCTTTCAATCTCGCTCTAAATCTGTATCTCAATCTCTCTCTTTCTCAGTTTCTCTCTCAATCAATATCTCTCAATCTCTGTAGCTTTCTCACTTTATTTATCTCAAATTATCTCTTTCTCTCACTCTCTTTGTTCTCTGTCAATACCTCTCTCTCACCACGGGTGGAAGGTGGAGTTGCCCTGATCTCATACACTTCCGGTGGGTAAGTTCTTCACGTACAACATCTGTGACACTTGGAATAGACTGCCAGCGGAAGTTTTCATCAGTAGCAATGTCGAACAGTTCAAGAGTCGACTCGACAACATATACATACTTTAGAACATAATGTTTTGGGGTAAGCAATTTTGCAGTGCGTGCCAGTAAAGATAGTTTAATTTAGATTAGCATATGGTAGCTAAGTTTCATCTTCTAAGGAGTGCCTCTTCAGAATGGGCAGCAATGCCTTTGAGGTACTTCTTTTTCCTGTAACTCCGTTTAACTCTCAATTGCTTTCAACGTTCGTTTCTCAATCTCTCTCACACAATCTCTCTCTCTCTCTCTCTCTCTTTCCCTCAGCTTATGACTCAATCTCTCTCAATATCCCTCTTTAAATTTTTAATCTTTCTGTCAATATCGCACTCCGTCTCTCTCTTATTCTCTCTCTCAAACGCTCTAATTCTACCTATCTCACTCTCTTTCTCTCAATATCTTATTCAATCTCTCTTTCTAAATCTCTAGTAATTTATGTTTCATTCTCTCTCTTTCTCTCAATCTCTTATTCAATCTCTCTTTCTAAATCTCTAGCAATTTATGTTTCATTCTCTCTTTCTCTCAATCTCTCTTATAAATCTCTCTCACTCAAATTCACTCTCTCTCTCTCTCAATCATTCTCAATCTTTCCCATTAGCTGTCTCCCTCAAATTCACTCTTTCTCCATCAATCTTTCTCAATCTTTGAGGACAGTTATGGGCGCTGTCGACGACTGTGGATTGAAAACCCGCAGACGCGCCGTGGTGGGGATGCTCCCAAAGGGGGAGTCCAAGCCGGACTACCCACTTGAGGACCCCGTAAGGGGCACGGCGATTTGCCATCCTGGCCGCCGTGCTGACGGGATTCAGCACCCCGTCCGGCCCCAGCTTAGCCTCTCTTCCTTCCTTCAAAACACTTGTTTCCTCTCTTTTCACACAACCTGTCCCACAACTTTCTCTGGTCAGCCTCTAAATTCACAGGGTAGATGCTGACCTTCCTTTCAGCCAACCGTCCCGCATCGGGGCTGAGGGGGTAGGGGACAATGTTCCCTAACCCCTGAGCCCCGGTCGGGGGTGGCTGGTTTTTAACAACCTGCTTCATCCCCACCCATACCTTCCTCACATCCCTTTTCCTCTCCTCTTCACAATCTATATATTTTACGCCGTGTTCAAGGTGGATCTGCCATGCCGATGGACTGCCAGGCCACCAGGCGGGAGGGGTGGTCCGAAATGGCGGCGCCTGGCTCTGCCGGGCTTGTAAGCACCTCTCGCAGTGCGGGCTACTGCGAGAGGTGTGCGCTATTGCATCCCGTGTTAAAAAAAGGGTCACCATGCCCAATGATGAAGAACAAACAAAAAAAACCCAACATCCAACTTCCCCAAGAACAACGGAGCCGCCCTCAGGCAGCTCCAGCAAAAAAAAGGAGGTCCCCCCCCCCTGTGCTTGCACAGGGGACCCTCCATATTTCTCTAACCGGAGAGGAGGCTTACTCCTCTCCTTCGCCTACGGGTGCAGGGGACTCCCCCTCACCCCCTTCTCTGGAGGTGCTTTCGGGCACCTCCCTAATTCCAGCGGCAGTCCCTCCTTTTCTTTCTAAGGGGACTGCCAAGAAAACCAGCAGGCAGCCCATTGCCGACCGCCCCTCTTGTAAGCGGCTCGGTAGGGCAAACCCCCTTAGGGGGGAGAGGGGAGCCAGGCCCCTTCGGTCGCTTCCCTCAAAAGACCTGCTGGCAAGGATATTAAACCTTGCCGGGGTTAAGGCTTGTGCCTCCCCACAAATGACTTTTGACGCTGCCAAGGGGACCTGCGATGTCCTGGGAGGGGATAGCCAACTGGAGGCCCCTCCTGTGATAGACATGGTCTTGAGGAGACCCAGCCTCAGACGGTAGGGCCTTCCATGGGGGGAAATCCGGGCTCGGCGCCAAGCACCGAACCCGAGTCCGCCCCTATGCAAGGTCCCCCTCAAACGGCTGAGGGCTCCGAGGCAATACAAGGAGGGGAGGGATCTCCTCTACTCCGACCGGTTTCCGCCCAATCTCTCTAACCTCTTGCGTGTGCAAGTTAATGGAGAAATTGGTAAATGTTAGATTAGCCTTTTTCCTAAACAGCGGAGGCCATCTGTCTTCCGCACAGTGCGGCTTCCGCAAGTTCCACTCCACGTCGGATGCTCTGCTCCGACTGGAAAATGCCGTCTGCGAGGCTTTCCTTCGAAGACAGCACTACGCCACGGTGTTTTTTGATCTGGAGAAGGCCTATGATACCGCATGGCGATACGGTATCATGGAGACTCTCCACACGATGGGGGCGAGGGGACGCCTCCCAATGTTTATATCTGAATTTTTGCGAGATCGTCGATTCCGCGTACGGGTGGGGGGAGCCCTCTCTGCCCCAAAGGAGCAGGAAGAGGGTGTCCCGCAGGGAAGTGTCCTCAGTGTCACACTCTTTGCCCTGAGCATCAACGGCATCACCTCGGTGCTGCCAGAAGATGTTCTCGCTACGCTCTTCGTGGACGACCTTTCGATCTCTTTTGGCGCGGCCTTACTTTTTTATCGATCCTTTGTTCGCTCGAAGCTCGACTACGGATGCGAGTTTTATGCATCCGCAGCCGAGCGTTTATTGCGGAAGGTGGATTCGATCCACCACACCGGCCTTCGCCTTGCGACCGGTGCCTTCCGCACTTCCCCCATTGAGAGCCTGTTGGTCGATGCTGGGGAGATGCCACTCGCTCTGCGCCGCGTGCATGTATCACTCGACTGTATGCGCGAGCCCGGCGCCTCCCTCAGTCGCCAACAGCTCTCACTGCATCTGCAGCTGATCTCGATGGTGCCTATGCCGTCGAGAGACGCCAGTCATACCCTAACCATTTTGGGTTTAGGGCCAGGAAACTCCTTCGAGAGGTAGATATCGCTCAGGACGCCACCCTGGAGGGTACCACATTTGGCTATTTGTCGCCACGCCTCTGCTCCCAAAGCTTGTACTGCGCCGAGAGTATTGCGTTCGACCTTTTTGGAGCACACATCGTGTCACGCTGGAACCGTGCCAGTGTATACGGATGGCTCCAAGTCCCAAGAGGGGGTCGGCTTCCACGCCGTATCCCCTCTGTTTGAAGTCAGCGGGGCTCTACCAGGCACTGCGTCTGTCTTCACGGCCGAGCTGGTGGCAATACACCACTCGGTACGGGAGATTACGCGACGTGCCCGGTTCGGAGACTGGATTGTGATCTATAGCGACTCACAAAGCGCCCTGAGTGGTCTCGGGGCATTGGAATCTCCGCATCCCCTGGTTCGCGATATCCGTGACGCCACGGTTTTGGCGAGCCTGGCAGATGTCAAGATTATCTTCTGCTGGGTTCCTGGACATGTAGGAATTGCGGGGAATGAGCGCGCCGATGAGGGCGCCAAAGAGTCCGCGAGGACTCTGCGACCGGACCAGCGTTTCGCTCTTCCTCACACCGACTACATGGCAGGAATACGGGCAGCTCTTCGGACTGCTTGGCAAAGAAGATGGGAGACGGTCGAAGGGAACTTAAAGTTGCGTGCCATTGCGCCGCGACTGTTCCCATGGACCTATCCCCCAATGCCGCGGCGGCTTCAGGTTGCTTTCTGTCGTCTTTGAATCGGACACACTCGTGTGACGCATCGCTATCTGATGGAGCGCTCGCCTGCGCTCTATTGCAACGACTGCGTCGTCTCCCAGACTGTTCGGCATATTTTTGTCGAATGTCCCACTCTGGGTGATCTTCGCGCACGATACCTGTCTCGGTACCGGGATGGGCGGGGTCGCTACCGCCTGTCCCTTGTACTCGAGACGAGTGCGTGCACCATGACTGGTGGACTTATTGACTTTTTGGGGGAGGCCGGCCTTTTTTTGTTACTGTTTTGTTTGTAGGTTGCACTCTCCTGCACCGGGGTGAGGGGGACCTCCCCCCGCTGCCGGAGATTGCTTCGATTGTTAAGTTTTTCCAATTTATATTATTGTTAAGTTTTCATATTTTTACTTTAAAGTAGCCTAGTTCTAGGCTGTCGTGTTATTCGGCGACTTATGCCCAAGTGGGTAGTTGCCAGATGGGCTCCATAAAATTTTAAAAAAAAAAACCCACTTGAGGAACATGTCGCTAAACAGGCGCCTTGCAGACCTCTGTACGGCTGAGGGTGTCTTTTTTGTGGACCCGTACGCCGTATTCTATGGTAGAAAAGACCTCTACCAAAGGGACGGGGTGCACCTCTCATTTAAGGGCAAGGCGTTCCTAGCCAACCTCATCCAGGATGTCGTGGAGCGCACCCAAAGGAGTGTCCGGCCCATTGGGAAGGCAGGCGTACGCCAGTACGCCCGAGTCACTCCCCAAACAACCTTCTCGGAGGTTGTCAAAAATGGTGCCACCGCGACAAACAAGAAGCCGGGAAACGGAAGAGAATAGGGAGTCCTACATTAGGGGACTCCCTGAAAGTTCTTTTGTTCAATGCGAGGTCAATCAGGAACAAGTTTCCTGAGCTCCGTGGCCTCGTAGCGACGGAAGAACCCGAAATGGTAGCCATAACAGAATCGTGGATAAAAACCTCAAACCGAGACTTTGAAGGCGAATTCACGGTTCCTGGCTACCAACTCTTCCACAAAGATAGGCCAGACAGAGAGGGTGGCGGTGTAATGTTGTATGTCAAGGATACAATCAAATCTACGAACTCCAACGTTATATCCGACCACGAGCTCCTAGGCGTTGACCTAGAGATCGGTCCTGTCAGATACAGGACCCTGCTGCTTTACAGACCCCCTTCCCAACCCGTTGAGAAGGACAGGGAACTGTACCAGCTGCTGGGTGAGCTGGTTCAAGGCAGTGTGTGCATCATTATGGGCGATTTCAACAGCCAAGTTGACTGGGAAACCAAAGCAGCCTGTGGCGAGAGCGCGCTACTCCTGGAGTTCGCCAACAACGAGTTCCTCACTCAATGGGTCAGAGAACCGACGAGAGGAGACAATATCCTCGACTTGGTCTTCACCTCTGAGGATGATATCGTTGAGGATATCTCTGTAGACGAAGAGCTCGGTGGCAGTGATCACCAGCTAGTTAGATTCAGCGTCAAGATCCCGAAGGTAAGGTCTGTTGCCAGTCAATCAAAGAAACTTGACTTGAGAAGAGCAGACTTTGCAAGCCTTCGAGCTGGACTGACTGACGTGAGGCTAGAAGTGTGCGATGCCGTTAAAGACTCGTGGAATAGTTTCAAAACCACATTCATGAGTATTCAATCGCGTTTCATCCCTCTGAAATGCCCCCGTCTGTCTTCTGTTCAACCTAAGTGGTTTAATCGAGAAATCGGCCAACTGCTTAGGGAGAAGAGAAATGTGTACCGGCAATTGAAGATCTCGGGTGACTTTGACGAATACCGGAGGCTAGCCAGGAGAGTGAAGTCCAGCATGAGGGCGGCTAAGCGGTCTGAGGAACTCCGAGTGGCGAGACTCTGTAAAGAGAATCCCAAGGAGTTTTTTGGATATGTGAACAGCCGTAAACCAATCCGTCGAACGATTGGCCCTTTGAGGAATGAGGAGGGGACATTAAAGCATTCAGATGCAGAAAATGCTAACCTCCTCAACGGCTACTTCTCTTCAGTGTTTACTGAAGAGTGTGGTCCCATTCCCCAGCCGACGGATTCCTACTCGGGGGAAAAACTGGAGGCAATGGACTTCACCGAAGGAGAAATAAAGAAAAAGATCGCTGACCTAAAGGCGAATAAGTCCCCTGGACCGGACGGGTTTCTACCTAAAGTGTTGAAGGAAGTGTGCGATGAAGTATCACGACATCTGTGCGCTATCTTTAACATGTCAATCCGGACCAAATGCGTTCCTAGAGACTGGCGTGAGGTGGAGGTGACTCCTATCTTCAAGAAAGGAGACCGTAACCAACCGTCGAACTACCGACCTATCAGTCTGACTTCGATAGTCGGTAAACTCATGGAAAGCATCATGGTGGACAAAGTGACGTCGTATTTAGAGTCAAACCTGCTACTGAGGAGTTCCCAGCACGGCTTCCGAAGGCAACGGTCATGCCTGACGAACCTTGTGGAATTCTTCCACTTCGTTTTCAGTGAGCACGATCTGGACAAGGCGGTGGATGTGGTCTACCTAGACTTTCAGAAAGCCTTTGATAAGGTACCACACCGCCACCTTCTCCGGAAAGTGCGAGCGCTGGGCATAGACGGAAAGGTAGCCGACTGGATCGAGAATTGGCTAAGTGGCAGACGGCAACGGGTGGTGGTAAATGGACAGTCTTCTGAGTGGGTGCCCGTTACTAGCAGGGTGCCTCAAGGTTCTGTCCTGGGACCACTACTATTCATCATCTACGTCAACGACATGGACGGTGACATGGTTGCCAAGATTTCCAAATTTGCCGATGATACCAAGCTTGGTATGAACGTTGCAAAGGATGGAAATACTGCACGCCTGCAGGAAGATCTTGGGAAGATTGGGGATGGTCGGACACGTGGCAAATGCCTTTTAACGTGGGGAAATGCAAAGTGATGCATATCGGCCACATAAACCCCCAATCTCAGTATATCCTTAAGGGCACTGCTATGGAATCCACCGACACTGAGAAGGACTTGGGTGTAACAATCACTAGTGACCTCAAGTTCTCGAAACAGTGCATTGAGGCGGAGAAAAAGGCCCAAAGGATGCTAGGCTATATTAAGCACCAGTTTGGTTATCGGAACCAGGAGATTGTACTGTACCTGTACAACTCACTTGTCCGACCGCACCTGGAGTATGCCGTACAATTTTGGAGTCCTTCATTGCGAAAGGACATCGCGAGATTGGAACGCGTACAAGCCAGGGCAACCAAGCTGATTCCCTCTATCCGACATAAAAGTTATGAGGATAGACTAAGGGAATTAGATCTGTTCTCGCTGGAAACCCTCAGACTGCGTGGTCAGCTCATCGAAGTTTTCAAAATACTTCGAGGGTTCGACAATGTTGACTACCGGGATATTTTCACACTGAGTGAGAACAGAACGCGCAATCACGGCTTCAAACTTGAACTGAAGCGTTACAACCGCAATCTGTGTGGAAATTTTTTCACCTACAGTATCTGCGGTAAGTGGAACGCACTTCCAGTGGAAGTTGTCACCAGTGAATCTGTTGACCAGTTCAAGTCAAGACTAGACAAAGTCTTGAAAAGTGGCCGTTTAGGGACGCAAAACAATTGAGCAGCCTTGTGCCCGCTCGATTGCAAGTCCAATGGTACCCTCTTTGAATGGACCGTAAGGTCTCTTAGGGTACCTTCTTTCCTTGTTGTTACTCCTTGTTGTTACTTATTAGCTAACAATTATTTTCTCAATCACTCAAAATCTCTATTTTTTTCAATATCTATCAATCTCCCTATTTTTCTCTCAACCCCTGTCGCAATCTCCCACAATATTTTTCTCATTTACTCTTATCTCTCACTCAATCTATCTCTATCAAACTCTCTCTTATTATCCCCTTCTCTATCTTCCTCCCTTTCAATCTTTCTCTCTCGATCGCTCCCTCTCTCAATCTGTCTCTCGTTCTCTCCCACAATCTCTCTTTTACTATTTCTCAATCTATCAACCTATCTTTTACTCAATCTCTAAACTCTCAATCTCTCTCACAAATTCTCTCTTTGTCTCAATATATCTCAATCCTTTTCTCTCTAATTTATATTCACAATTTTTTCTCTCTATCTCTTTGTCTGCGGGAACTCTCTCTCCCTCTCTCTCAATTTGTATAAATCTCTCACAATCTTTAACTATCTTTCTTAATCTCTCTCAATCTCTTCCCATCAATATCTCTCAATCTCTACGCTCACGCTAAGGAGTGGAAACCCTACAAAACATCCTTCGTAGGTTAGGAGAGTGGTTCGAGACTTGGCAGATTCCATTTAACCTTGAGAATTGCAAGATGATGTATATCGGTCATGCCAATCTCTGAAAAGACTAAAGGATTTAGGTGTGCAAATCACCTGCAAACTAAATTTTTCCCAGCAGTGTGCTGATGTAGAATAAAAGGCGCAAATCTAATTCTGAAACATGAGATTATGCTCACCTTTTACACTTCTATAATCAGACCTTACTTAGAGTACTCCGTTCAATTATAGTTCCCTACACTACGTAACGGGGCCAGTCACGGGCCACTAAGTTAATTCCATCCCTTAGGCACAAAGGTTATCAGCACCGGCTTCAAGAATTGAGGCTTTTCTCTTTGGATAATCACCGATTACGAGGTAAGCTAATTGAAAGCTTTAAGATTTTAAGGGATGTTGAAAACGTGAACTACAGAAAGATGTTCACGTACAACACAAATCCAACTCCTAATCATGATTTCAAGCTGAATTTGCACCCATTCCAGAGTAGAATTTGGAAGAACTAGTTCTTGTATAAGATCTGCGGTATGTGGAATCATTTTCCGACCGAGGTGGGGAATAGTTCGTCTAAAAAACAGTGAAAATTTCGACTGGATGAGGTTATCCATGAATTTGTATAGAACGTAGTGACCGGTACAATATAGACGTAAGTTAGATAGTTTGTCGCTTTTCTATTAAAATTATTGATTATGTACTTCTTCACAGCACGATCAGGTATTTTTTGCTGTCAATCTCCCCTCCTAGAGGTCAGATATCTCCCACCCGCTTTTGCGGGTAGATAGGTGGGGAGAGACTTCAACCCTGCATCCTTTTTCGTATGTTCAGCAATGTCCTTTGAGGTAGTACTATTCCTTGCGACTTTCTTTCAAACATTATATGTTCCTCAAAATCTCACTCTCAATCTCTTTCTCAAAATATATTGGTATCTCTCTCTCAATCTTTCTCAAGTTCTATCTCTCTCTTTCAATCTTTCTCAAGTTCTATCTCTCTCTCTCAATCTCACTCTCAAACTCTCTCTCTTTCAAACACTATCTCTATAAATCTCTACTCTCTCAATTTCTCTCAACCACTTTGTCTAAATCTCTCTATTTCAATCTCACTCACAATCTATATCTCAATATATCTCTCAATCTCTCTTTCAAGATCTTTACCAATGTCTCAAGCTCTTTTTCAAGCTCTCTCTGAATCTCTTCCTCATTTTTCTCCCTCAATAAATATCTTATTTAATCTCTCTCTTTCTCTCTCTCTCTCTCTCTCTCTCTCTCCCTATATATATATATATATATATATATATATATATATATATATATAAATCTCAACTTGCTCTATCAAACTCTCTATCTCACAATCTATCTCAATTTCTATCACAGACGCACCTTCAATTTCTCTATCAATATTTCTCTCAATCTCTTAGTTAATCATTTTCAATCTTTCTCACTCAATAACTATCAGACTCAAAATCTCTCTCAATTCCTCTCTATCTCTTTAAAACTCCCTCAATATCTCTTTAATCTCACTCCCTCTTTAAATCTCTCTCTATCTCTCTCAACCTGTATTTCTCTCAATCTTTCTATTGGAATCTTTCTCACTCTGTTGCTAAATCTCTCTCAATCTCTTTATCATATCTCTCACGTAATCAGGCTAAACGTAGGAAATTTTCTCCAAGGTGGTGGCATAAATGAAGTTATTACAGAAATTGACAACTTAAAAGGGCAGATTGATTACAGCGCAATCCCCGTTTCATAGAGATGCTATATATTTTAGTGAAGTAGAGGATTCCAGGTTAATAGATAAAAGCATACGCGATCTTTATGGCCCGGAAGTCATTTGCCCACGAGGCTCGTCCCAGATCCATGGAAACAATAAGGCTTTGCGAAATGTTCATTTCATATTAAGAGATAAACTGCGTGTCATAGCGTAAGCTAAAACGGATATAAGCTAATTTATGGTTGACATAAATAATGAAGATATGGAAACGGAAATTGTAATGGTTGAATTAGTGAAGGACAACGCCAGGATTAACATTTTAAATGTTTCTTGGCCGCCTCTCTTAATCGAATAAGAGAATAGTCCTGAAGTTATTTAATTGTCTCTCTTGCGTTATTTAAAGTTTGGGAACCGCTCGCAAATAGCGACTACAATACGATTAGATTCCCTATATGGGCGAGCGTATCCGCAAATGACAGTTACAAACTTGTTTTGTTGTTCGAAACGTGTAACTTTAACCTGATTTGTATAGCTCAATTTTATATATGTACGCACAGGATATGTATTCAGAGTTACAGCGAGTAATCCAAACAGTAGACTCGGATAGTGAAGTATGTAAAAAGAGAAAAAAAATCAATGTAGGGCTCCGTGGTTGAGAGACGAAATTCTATACGGGGGAAAAATCGACGGTATATATTAAAAAAAAACAAAAACGTTAAGAAGTCAAAACGAGCAACTTACATTACATATAGGAGACGGTAAAGAAAGCTAATGAAATAGATATAGCCCCGAATTCTAAAACAGAACCAAAACAGATATAGCTTGGAAGAAACTGTGAATATACATACATACTCAACGATTATTTCTTAGGCATCTTTACTGTCGTGGACATGACGCTGTTCTATACATTAAGTGAGGAGATCGTCTTAAGGAAAAATATGATGCGCTTGGACGTGCGAATAAGCGAATGCAAAATTACTACATATATAATACAAATGAAACAATCGAAACCACCGGGCCAGACGGTATATACCTGATGCACCTTAAGAAATTAAAAAACGAATTGTTAAAACCTTTGAACATATTTTTTAATCATTCTTTAATTGAGGAGATAGTTCCAGTTGAATTCGACAGAACCTAATATCACGCCGATCTTGAAAAAGGGAGGAAAATGCGATATCAGCAATTTTCGCCCTATTAGCCTAACGTAAGTAGTTGTTAAACACTTAGAATCGATTATCAGAGACAGGATGGTACTAACCTCGAGGCAAATAACTTAATCTGACAAAATCAACATGGGTTTAGAAAAGGGAAATCTTGCTTAACAAATCTCTTTTCCCTTTTCAAACATACAGTATCCGTTTACCAAAATAGCAGAGCATTACACAAAGTTACCTCGATTTTCAAAAAGCGTTTGAGACAGTATCACATGAGGGGCTCTTACTTAAATTAAACCTCACTGAATAGTGGGAGGAGGGGGATTCGCTTAGAGCGGGTGGTCATTAACGGGATAAACTCGAATTGGGCCATAGTTATGAATGTTTCCACAGGGGTCAATTCTTGGTCCATTATTGTTAATAATATATATACTGTATAGACGACCTCGGTAACGGGCAGTTCGATGCTATGTCGTGGGACTGCAGCAAAAATATAAACAAAATTGTCGAGTAGGCAGAGAAATGGCAAATGAAGTTCAACATACATAAATGCATGGTTATTTACTATGCACGTAAGATTCAGAAATCTTAGAAAATTATCATATGAGGGAACACGTAGTGGTGGAAATGGATTTTTTGGTCATAATTTCAGCAAATATGTGGAAATGTGTGAAATAATACAACGAAGGGCGACTAAACTGATACCCGAACCTAGGAGTAAACCTTATGAAGAAAGAATCCGCTGTCTAAACCTTTTGTCACTCACGAGCAGACGTTTACGCGGCCATCTGATAGAGGTATTTAAAATCTGAAAAGGTTTTTGCAACATAAATTGCTCGTCATTATTCGAACTAGATTATAGAGCGAATACCCCTCAAAATGGATATAAATTAGTTAACAAGCGATTCAGCAGTAGCATACCGCAAAAAAAAATTACGGATTAACTAACCTACCCGATCGAGTAGTTGAAAGTACGTCGGTTAATATATTTAAAAACATATTGGAAAGTACTATTCGCGTTTAAATGTAACTTAGTAGGAGCAGGAAGAATTGTCACTAAAAAATCAGGACTGTGTTTTACTTTTTATAAATGAAGGACCGAGCCCACCCTCTCCCTTTCCCTTCAATGATGTCAGTTTGTAGAATATGAGTATAAATGTGTTTTCCATATTTCTTTCTGGCTTTCCTCTTACCAGTTGTCCTTGTTTTTCAACACTAGCAGACGCTGTCTGCGGGAGAGAATTGATCGTCCCTATCAGCTATATGAGTGCGAGAAGCAATATGCATAATAGAAATCCCAAGGAATAGTAGTACTTCGAGGGACATTGCTGACCATACCGTGGAGGTACTATTTTAGGAAGGCGAATTAAGCAATAACACTGAGACGGATTAAAGTGAATTACTTTCTCTTGAACGGGATAAGACAAAAAAAAAGAGGTTGATAATTTTATGAACTTTATTTTAAGTATGCCAAGTTCCAACTTAGTTGCTGCTAGTTTAGAAGTGTCAAAACTTAACCTACACTATAGCGTAAGAAAAGTATAGCATAGATGAAGGTTCACCCAACCCACCTCTCCCACCCGCATTTTCAAGCCAGAAAGCTGAAACGATACCTGAATGTGCTGAAAAAAAGAACACAAACAGGAAATTTTTATAAAAAAGTTTAAACCTATCTACTTTACTCAGATCTATAATCTATACTAAGGTGGTACCATCTAGGTCACCGTGTGGATTACCTTGGCAAGTCGATATTTGAACTGTTCGACTGAAGGACTGTTCACCACTTTTGGCGGTAAACGGTTCTACGTTCCGCAGATTTTTTTACGAGAAGAAGTTTCCGCAAATGCTAGTATGGAATTGCGATAATTTCAATTTGTAACCGTGGTTACGTGTAACATTTGCGTTCAACGTGAACAGCCTCCTGTGATTTATGTTTTCAACTCCTCGCATTATCTTAAAAGTTTCAATCAGTTGGGCTTTTAACCGGCGAATCTCCAAGGAGAACATCCCCAGTTCTCGTAGTCTATGCTGATAACTTTTATGTATAAGGAAGGGGATCAATTTTGTGGCTCTGGCCTGTTCTCTTTCCAGCCGTTCAATATCATTCCTCAGGTGTGACCGGACTAGAGAGTTGTACGAGGCGAGAACAATCTGCTTATTTCGAAAGCGAAAATGCCTCTTTATGTACCCCAGCATTCGTTGGGCCCTCTTTTCCACCAGGAGGCACTGCTTGGAGAACTTTAGATCACTGCTGATTAGCACGCCCAAATCTTTCTAAAGGTCAGTAGTATACAGTTATTTGCCTAGAAAAAGTAGTATATGTTGTTAGGTGGTTATTACGCCAATACACTAGACAGATCTGGTCATAATAAACCCCAAAACCTATATTTTTGTTATACAAGGGGAATGATGTTAATCGCTAACGGGAAATCTGAAGTTGCAGACGAAATTTCCTTAGGCCTAAATCGGCAACGTCGTGGGAATACGTGTATTAAAACAAAGAGATACGAAAAATATATATTAGGAAATGAACAGTTGTAATTAAAAAGTAAAATTATAGTTTATGATTGGATTAAATTTTATGCCGTTGAATTAACTTTGCACTACAGTTAATGAGAATTAGAGTACACATATGATGATTGACAAATATTAATTAGATTATAGTTGAATGTTAAATGAGTAAATATTATGAATGTATAATCAATATTTATATGGATTGATAAATAGATTATATAAACAAATAGATTATATAGTTAAATGGATTGGGTAAATATTAATATAGATTGATTGATATGTATAAATAGATTGTATGGATTAAATTGGATACATAAGTAGATTGTAATTTGGATACATAAATGGATTAAATAAATAGATTGAATAAATAGATTATATAAATAGATTACAACGGAGTTGGAAGGGTCTGTAAATGAGAGAAAGAATCACGTATTAAAAACGAGATTCTTTTGGGACATATTTAGCTAAATATTACAATTTCAATATTACAGACCTGATTCCGATGAGCCGAACAAAGTGAATGAATGAGCATGTGATTTTGTTTGAAAACGCTCCAGAGATCTGGCCTACCAATCACACGATTTAAGTTATAGGGACCAACCCTTGTTAAAATAATATATATATATATATATATATATATATATATATATATATATATATATATATATATATATATATATATATATATATATATTTATGATTAAATATTTCCGCTTGTAGGGGTGTAGACCGCTAAAGTAGTTTTCCGACCGTTAGCATGACCGATGTGCATTACAAGGTTAAATAGCATCTGCCCCCTTTCTGACCAGGCTATTTTGCAGGTGTTCCACTCCTTCTCGCGATCTCACACTATCTCCTAGCTTGCTATCGTTGGTGAACTTGGCTATCGAGCCTATTAGTTCTTCACCTATATCAATGATACAGACGATGAACAATAGGGGCCCAAGCACTGACCCCTGGGGCACCCCGCTACTGACTAGCGTCCATTGCGAGTCTATCACGTTGATCTTTACTCGTTGCCTCCGTCCCGAGAGCCAGTTTTCTATCCATTCGGCTACATTGCCGATAATGAAAATGCCAAGGGCGCGGACTTTATTTATCAACCTGCGGTTTGATTCCTTATCGAAGGCTTTTTGAAAGTCCAGGTATAAGATATCCACAGCTCGACTACGGTCATACTCACTCAAAATACCGTGGAAAGATTCTAGTAGATTAGTGAGACATGAACGGTTCTTGCGAAAACCGTGCTGGGAATCCAAGATCAGGTTGTGCGACTCTAAGTGCTGCACTATAAGGTCTGCGATTATTACCTCGAGTAGTTTGCCTACGATGGATGTCAGACTAATAGGCCGATAATTACCCAGGCATTCGCGATTCCCCTTCTTATAGATGGGAGTTACGTCTGTTATTCTCCAGTCTTCCGGCACCTCTCCGGTCTTCAAAGATTTGTTTAAAATGGTGGTGAGGTGCGGAGTGACCTTTCACTAACTTCTTGGGAGACTATATGAAGAAAGCCATCCGGACCTAGGAAGAAAGCCATATGGGTTAAGGTTTCCTAGTCTGGCTACTACTTCGTTTCTCTCTAAGACTATTTTGCATAGGTTTTCTCCCTCTTCGAGATGAACCCCCAGCCTCAGAGCTGGACCGTCAACTTCCTTCGTAAATACAGAGGCGAAGTAGCCGTTCAACACGTCGGCGATGTCTGGTTCTGACTTCCGTACACTCCATTGTCATCTCTCAGCAGTCCTATGCTATGGCGAATCGGCTTGCAGCTATTGACATGCAGGAAGAATTTTTTCGGAGTGTCTTTACAGAGGAAGGAAATCCGAACTTCCTCGCTGCGCTTAGCTCTGCGAACTAGTGCTTTAACTTGCCTACACTTTTCCCTGTATTGAATAACCCTTTCTTCATTACGGTTGGCTTTCCAGTTCTTATAGGCAGTTTTTCTGTTCCTATCACTGAGGCAATCCTAACTTAAAGCAGTTGCATAAAGTAATTAAGGAGACAGACAAAAGTGTTGTCCCCTTCAGTAGCAAGCCATGGGGATAAAGTTAGTTCAAAACAAGAGTCCTCATTCGATCTGGAGTATGTATCATGGTTATATTTAAGCTCACCCACTATTAAATTGATAATGCTAAACCCTGTTACCATACAGTAAACGATCGAAAATATTTGCGGTGGCCAAGTCCATAGCGTCAAATATTGTAAGACTGGTTCTCTCCTGATTAACACAAAGTCACCTAACTAAACTAAAGCACTCATAGATACCAAGAGTATCATTAATGGCCAATATAAAGTCGAATGCACAATTGCCTATAACATAAATATAGTCCAAGGTATTATATATGCACCAGACTTAATTCACTTCAGTGAAGATCTATTATTAGAAAAATTAAAAATTCAGAACAAATCTATAATTAAACTTAAACGACTAAATAAAAGCCCATCTCGAACCTCAACACCATTACTTACTTTGAGATTTGCCGGAGACAGTCTATCTAAGGAGCTATATTATGGGTACCTTATCTTTTCCATTGAAAATTATTACCCAAAACCATTACTCTAATATAATTGTTGGCATTTTGGACATATTAATAAGAGTTGCACCAATAAAACTAGATGTTTGCATTGTGCAGAACAACATGAATTAGGACGTTGCCCCGTTTCATCAGATAGTACATTATGTATTCACTGTCATTCCTCAAATAATTTGGGTCATTCAAAAGATTATCCTGTTTGAAAAAGAGAAAAAGAAATTATACATATTAAAATAGCTAAAAAAATAACGTTCAATGAAGCCAGGTATCAATGAATCCACAATAAAAGAGCCAGTTAAAAAAGTATCTAAAGAAATACAGTGCAATCTAGTTGAACTAGAACAAAAATGTGCCTAAAACTTCCTCTCCAAAATCCCAAACAATTATCAACTCTGAAAATAAAAATATACTGACAAACGAGACACTTTGGGCTATTCTTAAAGAATATCGAACAATCATGGAGATGAACATTGCACCTCAACAAGCAGTTAATAAAATGTCTTTATATTTTAATAAAATACATAGGGTTTGTAAAGAAGCTAGCAGATAGTAGGAATGAGTATAGGATCCTCTTTGGGAATTGATATTATAAACAACAAAACTACCCATGGATTTCAAGCTTTGTCAATGGAATATACGTAGTTTCCCAAATAATTTACCATTTCTCCAGTCAATCATAAATGAATACACTTCATCAATAATATGTTTACAAGAAACTAGACTTAATAGTGAATATAATACATATTTAAAGAGATATAATATTATGAGAAAGGACCGAAATGCACATGGAGGTGGTGTATTGCTTGGTATAGCTTCTTGTGTACCATATGTTCCACTAGCTGTTAATTCAGATCTAGAAGCAATAGCTGCACAAATTACTTTACTATCTCTAACCCTCACAATATGCTCCATTTACATACCACCTAATATACTATTAACATCACAAGCACTTAGTCATCTGTATAGACAACTTCCCTTACCAGTATTAATGACTGGTGACTTTAATGGACATCATTATATGTAGGGATCATCACAATGTTGTCCTAGAGGAAACTCAATCTCTGATTTTATAGAAGAATCAGACCTTTATGTTTTAAACACAGAGGAACAAACCTATTATAATGAACTTAGGGGCTATATCTCTCTGTAAAGGGTAGGACCTCGGATTCCCCTGCTTTTCCTTTCTCATTATAGATTACGGTGTTTATCGCAGGTCGACCCGCTTCGAGGCTACCATTTTTAGCCTAAACTTCTGTAACTTACTAGTCTAATTTGCGTAGGGAAAGCGACTCATTCCCCCCCCCCCCTTCCTTTGTGCCCTATTTCCATTTTTCCCCTTCGGACTGAAGGATATAAATGGGGCCGTGAGCCCGTTTAAGTTATTCTGTTGCGATAATTCTGCCTAATTGCTCCACTGAATCGTTGTCCGTCACTTACCTTGACGTCATTAATTTTTGGAGACCCGTACTGAATTCCTTTGTGAGGCGAGGATTTTCTGCCATTGATTCCTGCCAGCATTGTTGCTGCCTTTCTGTCGGCTGCATCGAATTGTGCTCTTCCAGTTACGTTTGCAAGTGTTCTCCTTGGGAAGCCGTTCACACTGGGGACGTGAAAGTTCTCCCCTAGTCACCTCGCCATCTCCTCTTTGGGGAATTCCGTCATCTCGAATTCCTTCTCTCGGATCGTTGGGCTTTCGAATCATCGTGTCTCGTGGTCCCGACGCCTTTCGCCACGATATATCCGTCAATGGGTTTCTCCTCGCCGACGACTGCCATCGCATTCACCCCTGTCGACTTGGGTCAAATTCCCTCATCGTCGCCGAGCCTCTTTTGCCTGGGTTCCCGACGTGGGTTATTGCTTTACCTCTCTGGTATCAGGTATTTAGGAGTATCTCTTTCTTCTTACGTCCCCTTTCAAATTAATTAAGTGTTATGAGTGTTTTCATGTAACTTTGTGCCTTCGGGTAAGGGACATAAGACAGGGAGGTTATTCCGGGAACAACTGCCACTAGAGTAGCGAAGCCTATTTTCATCTTCAACGGTGCGTGTCGATGCGGCTTTAAACAATTTATCCATAGAACCCATTTTTGAATGTGCGAATATCTTTTTGGTTAAAACGACTTGCGGTCGTTCGATGGTGTTAAGCATTTGTGACTTTTCTTATTGTTTGATGACCCCGTATAATTTGTTAACAGTTAATTTATTTCATTTTAATTTTTTTGTAAATACTTTTTGTGTGTGTATTTATTTAACCCCTTGCGGATACCTCATAATTTAGCACCGTCCTGATTAATTCTAGTGAATTTCTGGTAGGCCTTTAGGTCCCTGGTCTTCGATAAATTTTATAGGGGCATTTTCTTTGGCCATGTGAACCGGGTTCCGCGATAGCCTTTACACTCTCTCACCTTGACTTATCTTTATATTCCCATGCCCTGAAAACCATTTTTCCTTGGAAAGTATTGCCAGATCTGTTCAACATTGACCATTTTCCTATACTCCTTGAAACGGCCCTAAAAGTAAGATCATATACAAGACCAAAATGGCACTTTAAAGGCAATCTAACTCAATTTCATAACAATTTAAAAATTCCTACGATAAAGAGTGTGAATAATTTAAATGATGCATTTTCATATATCACTACAGCTATCATTGAATGTGCAAATAAACATGTCCCAAAATCATCACCGCATATATCTTTTAATTATAATAACCCTTGGTGGAACAACATATGTGAATATGCAGTAAAAGTAAAGAAAAAACGTTTTCAGACCTGTAAAAAATATAGGAATCAAGAAACATTATTATTATATACCTAGCTAGAAGACTTATTAGAATTTCTAAACGACTAACCTGGAAAAGATTTGTACAACATTGATCACTGCACACCTGTGACAAAAGTTTCTAACAAGATAAGCAGATAATCAAAAGGACGCAAGACTTTTTCTCCAATCACTCTTAAACATGAAAATAAGATAATCTCCTAACCTAAGATCACTGCACAAATCTTGGCAGCCCACTTTGCTAGAATCAGCAGTATTAATTTTTATACCTAACCTTTTGCATATAATATGTCAGAAGCTGAACTCTCCGACATTAAATTTGGTGCTGCCAATAAAACATATAATCAACCAATCTCCATTAATGAACTAGAAAATGCCATTCCCCGTAATAAAGTAACTTCACTAGGACCAGATGACATAGCATATCCCTTTTTATCCAGTCTTTCTAAAGCCAATAAAGACAATCTACTTAAATTTTACAACTACATATTCCTAAATAATGTATACCCTGATAAATGGATATAAGCATACTAATCCCTTCAATAAAACCTTGTAAACCTAATCAAGATCCAACATCTTATCACCCTATTGCTTCAACAAGCTGCCTTAGAAAAATAATGGAAAACATTGTGCATACCAGACTTTGGAAATTCCTAAATGATAACAAACTAATTTCTTCTTATCAAAGTGGCTTTTGAAAACAATTTTCAACCATAGACAGCTTAGTACGACTGGAGTGTGATGTGAGGGAAGCTCCCCTAAGTAACAGATATGCAATGGCTATATTCCTAGACATTAAAAAAGCTTATGATACCATCTGGCAACATGGACTGTGTATGAAATTATATAAGCTAGGGCTAAGAAGCCATCTCCCTAAGTTCATTCAAAACTTTACCTCCTCAGGCATTGCACTAGTAAACAATGATTTTGCTACTTGGGTATTAGCTTGTGATTTATACTAAATTGACTATGCTGATTCCAAATATGTAATCAGAATTGTTCTAGCACGTAAGATTCCTGAGTTACACACATACTCTTTAGTTACACATATGGGCAGTGTTGATTCGGCTACTGTAGTAAGAGGATGTGTTGTGTGTGTTTGGTTCCTGCGTTACACTCCCGCTTTATCACTTTGTCAAATTTAGTCATTATAGTGTGGTGTTGAAACAGTATTTACATACAATGATTAATCGCATTTTTTTTTTAGATTTATCTCTCAATTAATTTGTAAATGAAATAAGATTGTACAAAGTATATAACAGGATATATACAAACTAAGTTGAAAACATGAATCGGCGAGGATGTATAAATAGCGCCGACAACTTTTGTTATATCTATGGAAGATATACTCCAAGCAACCAGCGGAGAAATTTAGCTAAAAGAGTGAAAACTGCATACAATTATTATTTTGGTTGTAAAGTTGGTGACCAATACAAGCCCTGGGAACCTCATAAATCTTGTACTCTGTGTTATACGGGGCTCACACAGTGGTTAAATGGCAAACGGAAGGGTAATGTCTTTTGCTGTACCAATGGTGTGTCGTTAGCCCACAAATCATGTTTTTGATTGCTACTTTTGTATGACAAATATTGCGGGATTCACAAATAAGTACAAGTCAAAGATTGTATATCTAGATTGTAAGTCAGCTATAAAACCAGTGCCCCATAATATGGAGGTGCTAATCCCAGTTCATCTATCAGCTAATGCAGTTAAAGAAGATGATTCATCGTCTGAAGAGGAGGATATCGATGACGATGAAATGTATGAGGATGATTCTAAGAAAAAGAAGATCCAGTTGATAAATCAAGAAAGATTGAATTATTTGGTGAGGGATTTGTCATTGTCAAAGGAGAACGCAAAAATGTTGGGTTCCAGACTACAGCCATGGAATCTTCTAGAGGACGGTGCAAAAATATCTACTTTCCGCAAAGGACATGAGGCCTTAACTACCTTCTATAAAGAAGAAGATGGTGCTTGTTTCTGTACTGATGTTAATGATCTCATGAATCAGCTAGGAAACGAGCATTTACATGATGAATGGAGACTATTCATCGATGCAAGCACTGCTAGCCTCAAAGCTGTGTTGCTACACAATGGTAACAAAAAATTTTAATTACCTGTCGCACTTATTGTTGGGATGATAGAGACATATGACTCAATGAAATTTATTTTTGAAGGTGTTCATTATTCGCATCATAAGTGGAATATCTGTGATGATCTAAAGGTAATTTCTTTAATTCTTGGACTGCAGCTAGGATATACAAAGAATATGTGTTTCTTATGCCTATGGAACAGCTGTAATGACAGGAATCATTATATTGTCAAAAGGTGGCCCGAAAGAGAAGAACAAATAGTTGGCCGATACAATGTGAAGCACATGACTTTGGTACATCCACAGAAAATCCCCTTCCACCACTTTATATTAAACTTGGTCTTATCACGAATTTTTTTAAAGCAATGGCCTATGATTCTGATGGATTCCAGTATCTCAAAGAGAAATTTAGTGCAAAGAAAACCTATGCTAAACTTAAAGCTGGCAATTTTGTAGGGCCGGAGATCAGAGAATTGATACGCGACAGGGAGTTGAGAAATAAACTAACTCCACTTGAGTTGGCAGCAAGGGATTCATTTGTCCATGTAATGCAGAAATTCCTTGGTAATCACAGGGCTGAAAAATATGAAGAACTAGTGGACAACATGCTAAAGGCCTATCAACAAATGGGGTGTCGGATGTCTCTTAGGATGCATTTCTTGCATTCGCATCTAGATTTCTTTCCATCTAATATGGGTGATATTAGTGACGAACATGGGGAAAGGTTCTACCGAGATATCGCAATGATAGAAAGCAGGTATCAAGGCCGCTTCAACGAAATGATGATGGGTGACTACTGCTGGTTCCTACAACGGGAGGATCCTATATCCACGTACAAGCGCCAGAGCAAGAGTCAAACATTTTTGAAGAAATTTATAGTTAGGTGAGTACTACCTCTTCTATATGTAATACATATTTTGTCTGGGTCTGCAAAAGGACGTATATAATGACAAATAGGCTGCCTAGATTCCAAACCTTTGCCCAGAAACGTCTCATTCTTCTCAATCTCGTAATAATTATATCATTAATTGATCCAAGGTGAGCCATATAGCCTAATTGCATATCTCAGGAACCCTATGTGCTAGGACAAATCTAAGCACAGATCTGGAATCAGCGCACCAACATTTACTGAAGTAGCAGAGACAAAGTTAAAATTTGTTGGCTAATGTAACTCAAGTATCAGTTTATAGTCAACTTTCTAAAAAAATTGTCCTTGAAATTAGGATTGCACAAGGGAGTGTCCTGAGCCCCCTCTTATTTTCCATTATGATAAATGATATATTCCAAGAGTTGAAGTAAAACATGCCCTTTATGCTGATGATATTACAGTGTGGCTTGTTGGATATAATCTTGACCAACTACATCATAGTCAACAGTGTGTATGGAATAGTATAACAGAATAGTCACAAATGTGGGGTATCACCTTCGCCCCCCACAAAAACAAAATGTCTAATATTTACTAAGCGACCGAGACAACATCATTTACCTCATTTAATGATAGATAATTATCCCATACAATATGTATCCACCTATCAATATCTAGGAATGATAATGGATCAAGGCTTGACCTGGTCTGCCCATATTTCCTCCCTTGTAGAAAGATGCAAGCCAAGCATTCTTGCTTTAAAATATCTCCCAAATACAAGTTGGGGATCCAATAGAATTCATCTATTGCATATTTATAAATCATTAATCAGAAGCAAAATAGATTATGGATCTTTCTATATAACACAGCTTGTGAATCCAATACAATAAAACTAGATAAAATACAATATAGATGCATTAGATTTAGCCGGAGGAGCCTTCACCTCTACTAGAAATGATTTTTTGGAAGCAGAATCCAACCTGATTCCACTCAAATTTCGCAGACTGCTACTAGGCCTAAGATATTGCACCAAAGTAATAAGCCTAGCCAATCATCCTACCCGCTTATGCATTCTACAGTTTTATTGGTACAAATTTTACAATTTCCGGCCCCATCCTAAGCCTTTTTGTTGATGGGGTAAAGAGTCATCATCCTACCCGCTTATGCATTCTACAGTTTTATTGGTACAAATTTTACAATTTCCGGCCCCATCCTAAGCCTTTTTGTTGATGGGGTAAAGAGTCAATCACAAATCTCGGCCTTAGATTAGAGGATATAACCATATCATTATTAAATGTGTATTCCATTTTAAGTGAAAAAATCCACTTCAATTTTTCTTTAACAACATATGGTAAATACCAATCTCCTTCGGCAACCTATCCAAACCTTTTCTTGGATATTTTAAATCCTCTTAAATCACAAGGATATACTGTGGGATCATCTGATGGCTCCAAATCCTTTGAAGGAGTTGGATCTGTATTTTGCTACTGAATTTTAGTGCTAAATTGTTTGCAATCCTCCGTTTACTTAATTAAATATGTCTGTCATATAGTAGATGCATACAAACTAACCATAGTATCAAATTCATTGTCACGACTATTAGGTATTCAGCCTCACTCTCGACACTATATGGTCCGGCCCATCGTATTATCAAATGCATACATAAAATAAATCTTGATGTCATCTTTCTATGAGTTCCCATTCATGTTGGCATCCGTGATAATGAAGTGGTTGATGATGCTGCAAAAGAAGCAAGTCACAATGGATAACCTGTGCATTTAGGCTATTTTGTATAAGAAATGGCAACAATACTTCAAGCCTCCTCGGTCTTCAATAAATGGCAAGTTCAATGGTCTCAATGCAATGGCATCCTACCCTTAATACACTCTACACTCATAACATGTCTAGAAGAGATAGTGTGGTATTGACAAGATTTCCTTTTCGATCAAACCCTATTCCAGGTATGTGAATCATGTAATGTGCAACTCACCCCAAAACATCCCCTAATTCATTGGGAATGAATTAGGCCCATATCAACTTTTTGTCATGACAATAACATTAGATTTTCCTATGAAAATATTCTTAACGCCCAATTTCCTCATGAATTAGTTCTGTAATTTTTAAAGGAAACCTGTTTGTATAAATATATTTAGCAATTAATTTATTATTACAATATTGTATTGCCATTCTTGTTTTGTTTCTTTTTATGTTTTTTCATATTCCATATTTTGTTATATATATATATATATAAAGTATTATTATTATTATTAAGTCTCTTTTTTAGGTGCATGTTTACTATGACCTCCTCTAAACCTTTCTGGTGCCTATAATCCATATGGGGTTTATGCACCTAAAAAAGAGACTTAATAATAATAATGATAAGGAAATTTTCTACTTAAAAGAAGTCGGTGCCGGCATGCGTGCAGCGTATCTAACTCAGTATCCCGCAGTCAATTGGAGCGTGTTGTCGTGTTTCGGTGCCCAGAATTTCGACTAGTCTCTTCGATGGATGAAAATGGTTAATAAAATAGCAATGAATTACTTTTTTTTTTACACTAAATACTTTCGGTGTTTCTAATGAATGGAGTACTCATTTATTTGACCGAAATTTCAAATTTATTTGCCGATTTTACGATAATGTAGTTTCTAGAATGGGTATGTGTACCCAATTTATAACAATAATATAGTTGGCATTACTTGAAAAATGTACTTCCAGTTAGTACTAATTGCGTTATTATGAAAGGTTTACTAGCCATTGTATAAGTTATTAATGATCTATTCAAACGTTTTAGTAAAAATTCCAATTTCACCACAGAGTGAAGGAAATATTTTTAAATATATCTGAAATATTTATTAAATAAGACATTTTGAATAAATAAATCAGAATTGAAGAAAGCGGAAATGTTTCCAATGGCGTTAAATCCCGAATGTGATTTCATTAAAAGGAAATATCCAGTGACCATCAATACACCAACCATTTTTTTTTAGTACAATAACAACTTGAACGAACTTATGTGGAATGTTGCGAAAAATGTTGTTACAACTTATCTCTCTCCATTATCTATTGGTTGATTCATATGCAGGTGAGTACAACCTTTGAACCTTTCCATTAAATTGGTTCGGAATAAATGGGGTTATTATTTCCTTTACTTTAATCGCCATTTTTTGTAAATTTTGTTATTTCTTTCTGTAGCATCATTTTTTGTGCTTGGTTGAAATCTGTTGGATCTTTTTTATCCGATATTCGTAGTCCTGTGTTCATTTCTACGTGGTCACTTTTACGTTTCGATTGTTTATACTTTATTTCACCCATGATATGTGTATCTCTGGTCAGTTTTATAGTAATTTGACTAATTTCCAACGCGAAAATGTATTTTCATTTAAATATAACCACAATATTATATGTCATTTATAATAATAATTATTGTAATTACTGCAAACAGTAAACTGGGCTAAACAGAACCTCTGTCACACTCGCTGTTTGTACACACGATTTAGTCCGATTCGGTTGCCCTGGAAACTTTTGTGCCTAAAAACAAGTTTTTTTTTAAATTTGAAGACTTTTTTTTTCTTGGGCAAATTTCCCCGCAAGTGTTTTTTTGTCAGGTTATTTCAAATGTATCATTTGTGCTAATATGAGACGACGATAGCGCCGTCATTCGCAGGGTTTTAAACCTTCGAATCAATAAAAGTTAAGAAGCGAATTACATAGGAATACCCAATTTGGTTAATTTTGAGTTCATGCCCACCCTCGAATTTTGTGGGCGCTTTGTTATAAATATCTGTATTTTAAAAATATACGCAAATGCTATAATATGGGCAAATTTTTAATTATGATGTTATAACGAAAAATAGATTTGGCTGCCATCTTGGGAGACACATTGTTAATTTTGAATCACATTATAGTGTTATTATATATCATTTTGAAGAGAATTTTGTTCTGAATTAAAATATGATATGGAAATTTGATATTAATCAATTTAAAAAAAAAAATGATTGATTTAAATAGCATTCGAGGATGAGGCTTATATTATGTCTGAAGTCAAGGAACACAGTAGAAAAACTAGAGGCCTAACGACATTTAGCAATCGCCTTTTGAATTCGAATCTAATGTTAGGCTTTCGAATTAGGAATATTATGAGTTTTTTTTTGGTAAAGATTCGTTTTAACACAATTTCGCAAATGAATTTAAAAATATGTTTTTATTATCCGGTTTTATGTGTACTTTTCATATCCGACATTCATTTTTTGCTTGAAATGCATACTTTTCCCATAATCGACCGAAGTCCATACTGGGAAAAGTATACATTTCCAGCAAAAACAAGTTTCAGATCTGAAAATCTCACATAAAACTGCATAAGAAAAACATTATAGAAATCTTTTAAAAGATCCAGAACCAGACCAGACCTAACCTGGTAATTTAAGACGACGATGACGCCGCCTACCTACTTTATGCTATTTCCGCCATTCTTTGGGTACTTTAGAAATGGGGGCACCCCGCAAATTTAAAAAAAAAACTCGTAAATGCCGTTAGGCCTCTAGTTTGAATAAAAGCTTTGCGCAGAAATCGGTTTATAAATAAGTCACTTGGTCGAATGCGGGCATTACAAGGAAACGTGGTAAATATTTAGATTGGCGGCTCGAACGATGGGACGTAAACTATTTCGTCCGTGTTCCGCGCTTTTGGAGTAAATTTAAGAGGACGGCTCGTGTTGGGAAACCACCCTACGATAATCCTGAGTTTCAATCAGCCCCCCGGTATCGCGTTTTTCGTTTCGTTCGGGCATTTTTATATAAAAAAAATGGCGCTGGGTATATTTCAAATAGGACTCCAAGGCGCATGAATATTCCGGCAGGGGTGAACGAAATATGAACAAACAAAAATCCATTTTTTCGGCTGAGCCGCCAATCTACATATTTACCGGAAAGATGCCCGTGGGGGAATTCCACGTGGAATTTCTTTTCCAGCACGAAGTGATGTCCTTGCACTGGAGAAGATTCTAGAAGTTGGTTAGGCTTAAATGGGTAGTGCTCCCCCCCCCCCTTCCACAAGCGGTAGCCTCGAACCGCGTCCACCACGGACCACCTTTTCGTGGGTTAGAATCGCCTGGGCGTGAAGATTCGAGAGTAGCGCTGTTTCCCCCAACCCTGCGGGGGGAGCCTCGGATACATAGGGATCGTCTACCAGGTGGGAGACACAGAGTTGAGGAGTCCCGCCAGGATCCAAGAAGCATTCCCCTAGTTCCAAGTCAGGTGCTAACAACAAAGCAAAGTGACGGCTGAACTTTTTGTGTGTTGGAATTAGCCCCAGCCAGTGAGGTAATTCCATTTGACGATCGCTACCGAGTGATTTTTCCGACTCCCCCTTCCGCAACCCAATTAAGTTAATCCTCCCCATTTGAATAGTCTCCTGTAATACATTAATTTCTAACTTCTGAGTCTGACGCATAACTCTGCAATTCTCCCCTCGTTTACCGATGTAATTTTAATTGAAAAGAATTATTCTATTGATATAATTAAAAAAAATATTAATAACCTTCTACCTATTAATAATTATGATTGATAATTCCCAGTTCTTACACAATTTTCATTAACACCCATGGTTGTTTTATGTTTTTTTAAATCAGTTACGCTTTAAAACTTATTTCTAGTTATAGAAAACAGTGCTGTTATTCATGGGAGACTATTTTACATCTTAAATATTATGAAATTTGCTCAGGGCTTAATTTTGACCTATAAAACTGTATTTTCCAGACAAAATAGACTTGCTGATTTGTGTGCTTTCAATAACATACTAACTTAAGGCATTTATTTGTTTTAATTGTATTTAAAATGAAAAACATAAGTGTATTTAACTAAAAAAATAAGGACGAGTCATCAAAAACGGCTTGTTTACATATATGTGAGTAATAAATCAGCCTACCCTCTTTGAATGGACCGTAAGCTCTCCTAGGGTACTTACTTTCCTTGTTACTCTTTTCACGGTCATGTTGTGGTGAGGACTAGAACTGAGTCAAGTTACTCTCATTCATCAATATCGGTTTACAAACAAAGAAGGACTGACCTAAGCCATTTATGTATTTTAATTAGATGCTTAATCACTTACAAAAGAGTTTGAAAAAAAATGACAAATTATCATAATTATCGGGGCAAACAAAGTCTAAGTGAAAGGCCACCAAAGGCCCTCGGGCGATTAGGTAGCACTGAATCGAGGACTTATAAAGGTCCTCGGGCGACTAATGGGTTAAGAACAACTACACCTTTTTTTAGTACACGTTCAAGGCCACATGCGCCACCGGTGGTACATACAGAATTCCTTCCAAATGCCACATGTACCACAGGTGGTACATTTCACAATTTTTACATATATTATTTGAAATTTCATTGTATGTTTATATACCGTCAGAAACTAAAAATATGGATGGAAGGAAAGAATTTGATAACTGAAATTTTACCTTTTATTAAAATTCGCGCGGAAGCAGGAACGCTACTGAACACTTCTTGGGAATTGTCTCTCGTATTTCAAGGGAAAGCTGAGTCGTGGGCATGGCCTTGAACGTGTTAAAACAGTACTAATGGTGTTTTAAGGCATTGTAGTTGTCATATATGGTTTCGGTTTGGCGCAGAAAGTACATATTTTTAAGATACTTCACCAAGATGGGGTGAACATGAAATTTAAATATGTCCACTTTTCCTTCTCTTGATGTGCAAATAATTCCTGATTTCAAACTATGGCATCCAGATTTCAACCTAATACTAGGTTTAAATTGCCCCTATACCCTCCTTTATTTGTGGAGGGGTGCACCCTCACGCCCCCGCCTATTTTTAATCACCTAGTAGTATCAGCAGTTTGAAATCATGGTTTCTATTTACATCAAGGTCTATGAGTATGTATCTTAAATAGAGGCACTTTCCGCTCCAAACCGATACCGTAAATGACGCCTACAATGCCTAAAAACACCATTAGTACTGTTTTTAATTCTAAAAACATGGCGTAGGTCTTGTGCAGTTTAAACTCAATTTAAAGAAAATATGATTGATTTAAATAGCATTCGAGGGTGAAGCTCATATGTACCTATGTCTGAAAACAAGGAACACAGTAGAAAAACTAGAGGTCTAACGACATTTAGCAATCACCACTTGAATTCAAATCTAATGTTAGGCTTTCGAATTAGGAATATTAGGAGGGTTTTTATTGGGGGGGGGGGGGGTAACCCCAATTTCGAATCACCTTTAAATTGATATATAATACAATATGATGAAATTGTAATAGTCTAACAAAAAATACACATACACTTTTTTTTTAGATTTGTCCAAGGAAAAAACATTGTGTACATTAAAAAAACCAATTGTTTATATATATATATATATATATATATATATATATATATATATATATATATATATATGTAGGTTCTATTAAAGTCCACATCTGTGGCAGCGTTTCCTATTAATTTTAACTTGTATTTTCTTAATATTTTTTAACGGGGTCTTCGAGGCGAGAAAACACATCCGTGAATGACATTCTTTATTCCTAGACGTCTTTCGACCATGTTAGGTCATCTTCAGGAAATGAACAGAAATGGAATTATTGATGGTATAATCACTCTTTGAAATTGGATAGTAGAAGATAAAAAAGATGGTGAAAATGGGGGGTAGGGTTGCCCTTGTTTTAGGGGCATCGCAAGCGTTCTTGTTTTTTGGTGTGTCTTATGTTTTTATCTGGTTTGTTGTTGTTTGTCATGTGTCTTTGTACTCGTGTCTCTTTAGTGTTCTTCTTATTATTTGTCTTTATTGTGTTGTATACTGATTGTAGTCGCGATTTCGAGCATTCGAGCCTTTGGTAGTGCTCGATGTTGGAATTGAACTTCGCGTTTGTGTTTTGTTTTCGTTATTTGACTTGTATTGTTGTAGGATTGGTGTCTGTCTTATAGTTTTGTGTTTATGTGTAAATGTGTTCTATGTTTTCCTCTGAGCAGTGTTTTGTGCTTCGGAAGCGTCGATTTCGGGCGACCTTCCCGCGCAATTGTGCAGGGATGTTGATCCTTCCGCCAGTTCTTCTTACTTCTGGGATGATGTCATTGGCCATTGTAGACCAGACCTTTTTGGCCAGTTTTTGGGTAGTGATATTGATGGGCTCCAGACGTTGTCTATGGTGCAGTACCCTCTGCCGAATTTGCTCCCTTCTTCTTGTCTTGTTAATGCAGAGGGTCGCGGAGTTCTGCACTCGCTGGTGTCTCTTCATGGTGGTCTTGTTGGCAATTTGAGTCACTACTGCAGGGTAGATGAGCTTAGCTCGGATGAACATCAGGTATAACTTCCTGATGTTCGCCGAGCTAAGATCACGGAACCTATATAGCCTTGGGATCTCTCTCCTTGCCATAGTCTGCCTCTTCTTGTAGTGACTCGAGTATCCGCGGTCGGAGATCTTTAGGCCTAGGATGGTGTCTTTGGCGGAGTAGCCGTATCTCCTCCCATCTATTATGATGGTCCACGTTGACTCTCGGCTCAACGGGAGAATCTTGAATTCCTCCCTGTTTGTCCGGATCTTCCATTTCTTTTCATATTGGTTGATGTTACAGATCTCTGCAATTGTGTTGATTGCCTGATCCCTCGCTCTCCTTACCCTACTCGGGACGATCTGTGTGACGTCATCTGCATATTGCAGATACATCGTGTCCCAGTGTATAGGAGTAGGGAGGTTGATGGTGAAGACCAAGTAAAGCAGGGGACTCAGGCAGCTCCCCTGGGCAACGCCCGCTTTGAGTTCGAATTCGGGTCCTTTGTGCTCTTCTATCATGATACGCGCCCTCCTGTCCATGATGAAGTCACAAATGATCCTTTCCAGGACCGGGTTTGGCTGGAGACCCAGTATTTTGTACTGTAGTCCGCTCAGCCAAACCTTGTCAAAGGCCTTCTGCACGTCCCTCATCACGATGTCTACATATTGACCCTTTGCTCGGCAGTGAGCGATCTTTTCGGTTAGGAGCGCCAGGGCCGTTTCCGTGCCCCTTTTTGGTCTAAACCCATGTTGTTGGGGGTTATGCACTCCCAACTCGTCGAGTTGATTTTGTAGCCTGTTAGCTAAAATCTTCTCGAAGATCTTGCCGGAGAATTCTAGGAGAGAGATTGGGCGATAGTTGGCCACTTGGTCTGGGGGCTTGTTCCCTTTCCGAATAAAGATGATTTTTGCCACCCTATATCCGTCGGGGAAGTAGCCTGTATTCAGGAATGCATTCATGGTGTTCACCATGCCCTGAATAATTTGCCGTGGGGCATTTACCAAGTTGTTTTTGGTCAGTCCAGACCAGCCGGGGGCTCTTTGCTTGAAGGACTTTATGGTATTCAAAGTCTCTTCAAGTGTAATCGGGCGCCCGTGGTCAACCATCTCTCTCTCTCTAGAAACTTGAGGTTGTGGGTGGGTCCTATGTAACATCGGTCTGAGTTCGTCGAGCAGTCGGTCTTCGAAGTCCTGGTCGAAGTCATCGTTTTCCTCAGGTGAGATTGCAAAGACCTGTTTCCAATGATTTCTGAATCTTTCTTCCAGAATGTCCGGATCTTCTATAATAATATCGCCATCCTTGATCTTTATTCCTGGCTTGGGAGGCAATCCCCTAAGTCTTCGGACGCTGTTTCAAAAACTTACAGGATTAGTCTCCCGGTCTAGTTTGCCTATGATATTGTCCCAGATTTCTTTCTGCTTTTCGAGGATTGTGTTCTTCATTTCCTCGCTTAGCTGTCTCATTCGGGCTGCCCTTTCCCTGTTCGGGTCCCCGTAAGGGGCGCGGCGATTTGCCATCCTGGCCGCCGTGTTTATGGGACTCAGCACCCCGTCCGACCCCAGCTTAGCCTCTTTTCCTTCCTTCAAAACACTTGTTTCCTCGCTTTTCATACAACCTCTCTCACAGCTTTCAATGGTCAGCCTCAATTTCACAGGGTAGATGCTGACCTTCTTCTTGAGTCAACCGTCCCGGATCGGGGCTGAGGGGGGAGGGGACAATGTTCCCTAACCCCTGAGCTCCGGTCTGGGGTGGTTAGTTTTTAACAACCTGCTTGATCCCCACCCAATACCTTCCGCACATCCCTTTTCCCCTCCTCTTCACAATCTAGCTGACGGGATTCAGCACTCTGTCCGGCCCCAGCTTAGCCTCTCTTCCTTCCTTCAAAACACTTGTTTCCTCTCTTTTCATACAACCTCTCCCACAACTTTCTCTGGTCAGCCTCTAATTTCACAGGGTAGATGCTGACCTTCCTTTCAGCCAACCGTCCCGCATCGGGGCTGAGGGGGTGGGGGACAATGTTCCCTAACCCCTGAGCTCCGGTCTGGGGTGGCTGGTTTTTAACAACCTGCTTCATTCCCTCCCATACCTTCCACACATCCCTTTTCCTCTCCTCTTCACAACCTATATTTTTTTACGCCGTGTCTAAGGTGGAGCCGCCATGCCGATGGACTGCCAGGCCACCAGGCGGGAGGGGTGGTCCGAAATGGCGGCGCCTGGCTCTGCCAGTCCTGTAAGCACCTCTTGCAGTGCGGGTAACTGCAAGAGGTGATGAGCTATTGCGTCCCGTGGCAAAAATAGGGTCACCATGCCCATGGATGAATTAATAAAACCTCAAACCCCTTTAACTCCCCCTTGCTCATCGACGGAGCCGCCCTCGGGCAGCTGACCTTCCTTTCAGCCAACCGTCCCGCATCGGGGCTGAGGGGGTGGGGGACAATGTTCCCTAACCCCTGAGCTCCGGTCTGGGGTGGCTGGTTTTTAACTACCTGCTTCATCCCCACCCATACCTTCCTCACATCCCTTTTCCTCTCCTCTTCACAATCTATTAATTTTTACGCCGTGTCCAAGGTGGAGCCGTCATGCCGATGGACTGCCAGGCCACCAGGCGGGAGGGGTGGTCCCAAATGGCGGCGCCTGGCTCTGCCGGGCTTGTAAGCACCTCTCGCAGTGTGGGCTACTGCAAGAGGTGGTGAGCGATTGCGTCCCGTAAAACAAAGAGGGTCACCATGCCCAATGATGAAAAAAAAACATCTCCCCTTAATTCCCCCTTAAAAAAGGGTCACCATGCCCAATGATGATAAAAAAAAACAAACTCAACCCTCAACTTCCCCTGTTCCATCGACGGAGCCGCCCTCGGGCAGCTCCAGCAAAAAAATGGAGGTTCCCCCCCCGTGCTTGCACAGGGGACCCTCCATATTTCTCTAACCGGAGAGGAGGCTTACTCCTCTCCTTCGCCTACGGGTGCAGGGGACTCCCCCTCACCCCCTTCTCTGGAGGTGCTTTCGGGCACCTCCCTTTTCCCAGCGGCAGTCCCCTCTTTTCTTTCCAAGGGGACTGCCAAGAAAGCCAGCAGGCAGCCCTTAGCCAGCCGCTCCCCATCAAAGCGGCTCGGTAGGGCAAACCCCCTTAGGGGGGAGAGGGAAGCCAGGCCCCTTCGGTCGCTTCCCTCAAAAGACCTGCTGGCAAGAATTTTAAACCTTGCTGGGGTCAAGTCCTGTGCCTCCCCACACAAGACTGGCGACACTGCCAAGGGGACCTGCGATGTCCTGGGAGGGGATGGCCAACTGGAGGCCCCTCCTGTGATAGACATGGTCCTTGTGGAGACCCAGCCTCAGACGGTAGGGTCTTCCATGGGGGGGGAATTCGGGCTCGGCGCCAAGCACCGAACCCGAATCCGCCCCTATGCAAGGTCCTCCTCAAATGGCTGAGGGCTCCGAGGCAGTAAAAGGAGGGGAGGGATCTCCTCCGACAGGTGCCCCTACGACAACCAGGACCTTCTCCATTTCGGAGAGGGACCTGGCTGAGGCCGGTCCATCTGGCCTAGGGGCTTCTGCCGGCGGAGGTGAGAAGGGGGTTCGTTCCCCGCCCTCCTCTCCAAAAAAGAAAAGGACTAAAAAGACGAAAAAGACTCGGGGCTCCTCTCCATCCGCGGGGGCTGCGGGGACGGATGGGTCTGCTACCACTTTGGTAGGCGACCAAGCCAAGATCGGCAAATCCGGCCCCTCTACCCCCTCGCGTGCGGAGCCCCTGACCAAGACTAAGACCAAGAGTGCACAGGGCGGAGCCTCGATGACATCGGGGCCCCTGATTCAGAGGTTACCTGGCGTTTTCGAGCCCGCTGGCTTCAAACGCTTCCTCGTTATTCGCTCCACTAATGGCACCATGTTGTCCAAGGGCAACATGATCCATCAGAGGAGAGGATTAGCTAGTGCAATTGGTAGAGAGCCGAAGGTGACCCGTTTCTCGGACGGCAGCCTTCTGGCGAATCCCGCCGAGGCGGCCAAGATAAGTGCTCTTCGGACACTTCATGGCACCCCGGTGAGTGTGACGCCGCACTCTACCATGAACTTTGTGAAAGGAGTAGTTTATGCGAGGGAACTCGTTGACTACTCCATTGAGGACATCACCCTAGAGCTGGCCGACCATGGGGCGGTCAAGGTCGAACGTGTGATGAGAAAACAGGGAGGGGCTTCGAGACCCACCCCTACACTCTTCGTCACGTTCGACTGTGACAAGCTCCCTGAGTCGGTGCATGCCGGTTGGTACCGCTACCGCGTGAAGGCATTCGTGCCACTGCCGCGGCGGTGCTATTACTGTCACCGCTTCGGCCATATGAATCGCTCATGTAGACGTGCAAAATCGGGATCACCCGAAGTCTGTGTAAATTGCTCCAAGGTCGCACACGATAAGTCCAAATCGTGTGTGGCCAAGTGTGTCAATTGCGGAGAGCCGCACCCTGCTTCTTCGAAGCAATGTGGTGCATATCTCCTGGAGAAAGAAATCCTGGCCGTTCAGGCCTAGGATAGACTCTCATTCCGCGAGGCTAAGGACTTGGTCCTGGCGCGCCCAGCTCTGCCTGGGACGTCATATGCCTCAGTAGTTCAAAAGGCACCCCCTGCTCCTGGCCCATCCAGGCCAACGAGCACGGTTGTTTCCGCGCCCATTCAAAGCCCTTCTGCGGGCTCTACCCAACCCGGGCGCTCCCCTGGTAAAGCTGGCGGCAAAAAGGGTTCATACCCAGCCCCGGCTAAAACCAGGACTCCCCCCTCTTCCCCCAGCGTGACCGTTTCCCGCAAGGCGAAACGGCCACGCGCCTCCACCGAGTCGTTAGACTCACAGGAGGCAGCACCCCTGAAGATGGTCGCTAGGCCATCTTCGGGGGTTCCTAAAGCTGTCCCCCGAAAGGAGGACAGCAACAAAGGAGCTTCGGCTCCTTCGCCCACGCCCCGAGGTGGAGCGAGTGGCTCGGAGACGGTGGTTCCTCGAAAAGACCCCGTAAGGGGCGCGGCGATTTGACATCCTGGCCGCCGTGCTGACGGGATTCAGCGCTCCGTCCGGCCCCAGCTTAGCCTCTCTTTCTTCCTTCAGATAGCCCGATTTCTCCCCTACCTCGTCGCTTTTCATACAACCTCTCCCACAACTTTCTCTGGTCAGCCTCTAATTTCACAGGGTAGAATGCTGACCTTCTTCTCAAGCCAACCACCCCGGATAGGGGCTGAGGGGGGAGGGGACATTGTTCCCTAACCCCTCAGCTCCGGTTCGGGATAGGTTTTTTAAACAACCTGCTTCATCCCCACCCATACCTTCCTCACATCCCTTTTCCTCTCCTCTTCACATTCTATCTGTTTTACGCCGTGTCTAAGGTGGAGCCGCCATGCCGAAGGACTGCCAGGCCACCAGGCAGGAGGGGTGGTCCCAAATGGCGGCGCCTGGCTCTGCCGGGCCTGTAAGCACCTCTTGCAGTGCGGGCTACTGCAAGAGGTGGTGAGCGATTGCGTCCCGTAAAACAAAGAGGGTCACCATGCCCAATGATGAAAAAAAAACCATCTCCCCTTAATTCCCCCTAAAACAACGGAGCCGCCCTCGTGCAGCTCCACAGAAAAGATGGAGGTCCCCCCCCCCTGTGCTTGCGCAGGGGACCCTCTATACCTCTTTAACCGGAGAGGAGGCTTACTCCTCTCCTACGCCTACGGGTGTAGGGGACTCCCCCTCCCCCCCTTCTCTGGAGGTGCTTTCGGGCACCTCCCTATCTCCAGCGGCAATCCCTCCTTTGCTTTCTAAGGGGACTGCCAAGAAAGCCAGCAGGCAGCCCATTGCCGACCGCCCCTCGTACAAGCGGCTCGGTAGGGCAAACCCCCTTGGGTGGGAGAGGCAAGCCAGGCCCCTTCGGTCGCTTCCCTCAAAAGACCTGCTGGCAAAAATATTAAACCTTGCCGGGGTCAAGGCCTGTGCCTCCCCACTAAAGACTTATGACGCTGCCAAGGGGACCTGCGATGTCCTGGGAGGGGATGGCCAACTGGAGGCCCCTCCTGTGATAGACATGGTCCTTGAGGAAAACCAGCCTCAGAAGGTAGGGCCTTCCATGGGGGGGAATCCGGGCTCGGCGCCAAGCACCGAACCCGAATCCGCCCCTATGCAAGGTCCTCATCAAATGGCTGAGGGCTCCGAGGCAGTAAAAGGAGGGGAGGGATCTCCTCCGACAGGTGCCCCTACAACAACCAGGGCCTTCTCCATTTCGGAGAAGGACCTGGCTGAGGCCGGTCCATCTGGCCTGGGGGCTTCTACCGGCGGGGGTGAGAAGCGGGTTCATTCCCCGCCCTCCTCTCCAAAAAAGAAAAAGACTAAAAAGACGAAAAAGACTCGGGGCTCCTCTCCATCCGCGGGGGCTGCGGGGACGGATGGGTCTGCTACCACTTTGGTAGGCGACCAAGCCAAGATCGGCACATCCGGCCCCTCTACCCCCTCGTGTGCAGAGCCCCTGACCAAGACTAACACCAAAAGTGCACAGGGCGGAGCTTCGATGACATCGGGGCCCCTGATTCAGAGGTTACCTGGCGTTTTCGAGCCCGCTGGCTTCAAACGCTTCCTCGTTATTCGCTCCACTGATGGCACCATGTTGTCCAAGGGCAACATGATCCATCAGAGGAGAGGATTAGCTAGTGCAATTGGTAGAGAGCCGAAGGTAACCCGTTTCTCGGACGGGAGCCTTCTGGCGAATGCGGCAAATCCCGCCGAGGCGGCCAAGATAAGTGCTCTTCGGACACTTCATGGCACCCCGGTGAGTGTGACGCCGCACTCTACCATGAACTTTGTAAAAGGAGTAGTTTATGCGAGGGAACTCGTTGACTACTCCATAGAAGACATCACCCTAGAGCTGGCCGACCATGGGGCGGTCAAGGTCGAACGTGTGATGAGAAAACAGGGAGGGGCTTCGAGACCCACCCCTACACTCTTCGTCACGTTCGACTGTGACAAGCTCCCTGAGTCGGTGCGTGCCGGTTGGTACCGCTACCGCGTGAAGTCATTCGTGCCACTGCCGCGGCGGTGCTATTACTGTCACCGCTTCGGCCATATGAATCGCTCATGTAGACGTGCAAAGTCGGGGTCACCCGAAGTCTGTGTAAATTGCTCCAAGGTCGCACACGATAAGTCCAAATCGTGTGTGGCCAAGTGTGTCAATTGCGGAGAGCCGCACCCTGCTTCTTCGAAGCAATGTGGTGCATATCTCCTGGAGAAAGAAATCCTGGCCGTTCAGGCCCAGGATAGACTCTCATTCCGCGAGGCTAAGGACTTGGTCCTGGCGCGCCCAGCTCTGCCTTGGACGTCATATGCCTCAGTAGTTCGAAAGGCACCCTCTGCTCCTGGCCCATCCAGGCCAACGAGCATGGTTGTTTCCGCGCCCATTCGGAGCCCTTCTGCGGGCTCTACCCAACCCGGGCGCTCCCCTGGTAAAGCTGGCGGCAAAAAGGGTTCATACCCAGCCCCGGCTAAAACCAGGGCTTCCCCCTCTTCCCCCAGCGTGACCGTTTCCCGCAAGGCGAAACGGCCACGCGCCTCCACCGAGTCGTTAGAATCACAGGAGGCAACACCCCTGAAATGGTCGCTAGGCCATCTTCAGGGGTTCCTAAAGCTGTCCCCCGAAAGGAGGACAGCAACAAAGGAGCTTCGGCTCCTTCGCCCACGCCCCGAGGTGGAGCGAGTGGCTCGGAGACGGTGGTTCCTCGAAAAGAGGCCCCCCCGCCTCCGAAGCCGCAGCGCCCAGCTAAGGTTTCGAGGCGGAGGGAGGAAAAGACTCGCATGGCGAGCCCAACCTACCCCAATAAGTCCTCGAAGGCGACAGCGCCTCCAGCGCTTTGTCCGGCCAACAGCGCCCGGGGTTCTGCCCCCGGGAAGCGTACGGCCATTCCCGTGAGGGTCTTCAGTTCGAGGAGGGCACCCGCGTCTCCTCCGAGCTAGGCCTGGAGGGTATATTCCTTCAATGGAATTGCCGTGGACTCCGGGCCAACTGGGAGGAGCTGCGGAGGCTCGCCTCGTCCCGTTCCCCGTTAGCTATTTTTTTTGCAGGAGACCATGCTAGGCGCGTGCCCCCTGCCTGCCCTCCCGGGGTATAAGGGTCTTGCGACCCCACCACCGCGGGATGGCCGGGCTGGGGGATGTGCGGTTTACACCCGGCATGATGTCTCCGTTCTTCCTTTCTCTTTAGATACCTCCTTTCAGGCAGTGGCTGTGCAGCTACACCTGGATAGGAGGTATACTATCATTTCTGCGTACATTCCACCGTCAGGCTCTGCGCCGCGTGCAGTGCATCACTCGCCTGTACGCGCGAGCCCGGCGCCTCCCTCAGTCGCCAACAGCTCTCACTGCATCCGCAGCTGATCTCGATGGTGCCTATGCCGCCGAGAGACGCCAGTCATACCCTAAGCCCTTTGGGTTTAGGGCCAGGAAACTCCTTCGAGAAGTAGATATAGCTCTCGGGCCGGTGGCGCCCCTGGTTCTGCCCAGGACGCCACCCTGGAGGGTACCACATTTGGCTATTTGTCGCCACGCCTCTGCTCCCAAAGCTTGTACTGCGCCGGGAGTATTGCGTTCGACCTTTTTGGAGCACACATCGTGTCACGCTGGTACCGTGCCAGTGTATACGGATGGCTCCAAGTCCCAAGAGGGGGTCGGCTTCCACGCCGTATCCCCTCTGTTTGAAGTCAGCGGGGCTCTACCAGGCGCTGCGTCTGTCTTCACGGCCGAGCTGGTGGCAATACACCACTCGGTACGGGAGATTACGCGACGTGCCCGGTTCGGAGACCGGATTGTGATCTATAGCGACTCACAAAGCACCCTGAGTGCTCTCGGGGCATTGGAATCTCCGCATCCCCTGGTTCGCGATATCCGTGACGCCACGGTTTTGGCGAGCCGGGCAGATGTCGAGATTATCTTCTGCTGGGTTCCTGGACATGTAGGAATTGCGGGGAATGAGCGCGCCGATGAGGGCGCCAAAGAGTCCGCGAGGACTCTGCGACCGGACCAGCGTTTCGCTCTTTCTCACACCGACTACATGGCAGGAATACGGGCAGCTCTTCGGACTGCTTGGCAAAGAAGATGGGAGACGGTCGAAGGGAACTTAAAGTTGCGTGCCATTGCGCCGCGACTGTTCCCATGGACCTACCCCCCAATGCCGCGGCGGCTTCAGGTTGCTTTCTGTCGTCTCCGAATCGGACACACTCGTGTGACGCATCGCTATCTGATGGAGCGCTCGCCTGCGCCCTATTGCAACGACTGCGTCGTCCCCCAGACTGTTCGGCACATTCTTGTCGAATGTCCCAGTCTGGGTGATCTTCGCGCACGACACCTGTCCCGGTACCGGGATGGGCGGGGTCGCTTCCGCCTGTCCCTTGTTCTCGGGATGAGTGCGTGTACTTTGACTGGTGGACTTATTGACTTTTTGGGGGAGGCCGGCCTTCTCCCTTTTATTTAACGCGATTTAATTGTTGTTGTTGTTTTTGTAATTGTTTTGTTATTGCTTTGTTATTGTTATTGTTATTCCTTTTTATTGTTTTCTGTTTAATTTTTTAAAGTAGCCTAAATTAGGCTGTTTGTTTACGGCAACTTATGCCTTAGTCGGCAGTCGCCAGATAGCCCCTTAATTAAAAAAAAAAAATAAAAAAAAAATGATGGAGCGCTCGCCTGCGCCCTATTGCAACGACTGCGTCGTCCCCCAGACTGTTCGGCACATTCTTGTCGAATGTCCCAGTCTGGGTGATCTTCGCGCACGATACCTGTCCCAGTACCGGGATGGGCGGGGTCGCTAGCGCCTGTCCCTTGTGCTCGGGACAGATTCGTGCACACTGACTTGTGGACTTGTTGACTTCTTGGGGGAGGCCGGCCTTCTCCCTATTATTTAAGCAAGGTTTGTTTGTTTTGTTTTTTGTTGTTGTTTTTTGTTGTTTTTTTTGCATTTTTTGTTTTTTTGTTTGTTTTTTTTTTCTTTAGTTGCACGCTCCTGCGCCGGGGGGACCTCTCCCCGACGCACCAGCTTGCTTCCTTTCCCCCTTTTGGGGTGTTGTTTTTTTTTTTCTCTCTTTAATTTCATTTTAAAGTAGCCTAGAACTAGGCCAGTTTTAATACGGCGATAAATGCCCAAGTAGGCAGTCACCAGATGAGCTCTTAAAAAAAAAAAAAAAAAAAAATAAAAAAAATTCCACCGTCAGCTGACTTCGACGCGGGGGGACTCCCGCCGCGTCGTGGCACGGTTGCCGAGGCCCTATCTCTTGCTTGGAGATCTGAACGGCAGGCATCCTCTCTGGGGAGATTACTCCATAAATCCCAGGGGACAAGTCCTTGCCGATCTGATCGAAGAGCTTGAGATGGGTGTCCTAAACGTGCATGAGTTTACGCATCACTGTCCGAGAACCGCTTCATTTTCTTGCCTTGACCTATCTTTGTGCTCTTCGGATGCACAGCCTGATTTTGATTGGGGGGTGGACGATGACCTCCATGGTAGTGATCACTTTCCCATTCAAATATCATTTTCAGGGCAACTGCCGCCTGAGAGACCACCTCGGTGGTGCTTGGCGCGGGCGCGGTGGCCTGCATTTCAGGAAATGACTGAATTCTCTATCTCAGTCGAGGAGTTTAGGTCGGTAGATGAGGCCGCTGAGTTCTTCTCCGGCAACCTCATCGCCGTGGGCCTGACTACTATTCCTAGGACGTCTGGCCGTTTTGCACGCCGACCACTCCCATGGTGGTCGGCCGAGTGTGAGACGGCCCTCAAACAGAAGCGTTATGCCTACATGCGCTATAAGCGCCGCCCGAACGATTTCACTGTCGCTGAATTTCGTCGGGCTAGGGCTAGGTTCCGGTATATTTCGAAGCACGCCCGCCGCTCTTCTTGGCGGGCATACGTGTCTTCACTTAACGGGAAGACCCCTTTAGCTGAGGTGTGGAAGCGAGTCAAAAGGATTCGGGGCAAGTTCTCGCAGGACCCCCCCTCCTGTTCTCCAGGAGAATGGGACCGCAATCTCGGACCCCGCGTCCGTGGCGGAATCCTTAGCGACCGCTTTTTCCGCATTCTCTAGCCGTGATGCTGCTCCGCCAGCATTCAATGCACGTCGTGATGTCGCGGAAGGCCACCGGCTGGACTTTACCTCCAGAGGCGGAGAACCCTTCAACGACAAGTTTACTGTGAGTGAGTTGCGTTCCGCTTTCGCTTCGTGCGCGGACACCGCCCATGGTCCGGACGATGTCCCGTACGCCATGCTTCGACACCTGGGTGAGCGAGGCATGGCCTTTCTGTTAGATTTGTTCAACAGGATCTGGGTGGAAGGTCTTCTCCCAGACTCCTGGCGAATCGCTACTGTGCTCGCCTTTCGCAAGCCGGGGAGAGATCACTCTACTCTGACTGGTTTCCGCCCAGTCTCTCTAACCTCTTGCGTGTGCAAGTTGATGGAGAAATTGGTAAATGTTAGATTAGCCTATTTTCTGGACAGCGGAGGCCATCTGTCTTCTGCACAGTGCGGCTTCCGTAAGTTCCACTCCACGTCGGATGCTCTGCTCCGACTGGAAAATGCCGTCTGCGAGGCTTTCCTTCGTAGACAGCACTACGCCACGGTGTTTTTTGATCTGGAGAAGGCCTATGATACCGCATGGCGATACGGTATCATGGAGACTCTCCACACGATGGGGGCGAGGGGACGCCTCCCAATGTTTATATCTGAATTTTTGCGAGATCGTCGATTCCGCGTACGGGTGGGGGGAGCCCTCTCCGGCCCAAAGGAGCAGGAAGAGGGTGTCCCACAGGGAAGTGTCCTCAGTGTCACACTCTTTGCCCTGAGCATCAACGAGATCACCTCGGTGCTGCCGGAAGATGTTCTCGCTACGCTCTACGTGGACGACCTTTCGATCTCTTTTGGCGCGGCCCAGATGCCAACTCTGGAGCGTCGACTCCAACAGGCATTGAACCGCGTCTCTCGCTATGCCGAAGCGCACAGGTTTCGGTTTTCTTTGGCCAAGACTAAGGTGGTGCACTTCTGCCGCCATCCACGGCTTCACCCCGACCCAGATTTGTTTCTTAATGGGGTGCGCCTGGATTTTGTTGAGTCGCACCGTTTCCTTGGTCTTGTATTCGACCGACGCCTCACCTGGGAGGCTCATATTCGCAGCCTTAGGGTCTCTTGTACCCGCGCCATGGACATTCTCCGTTCCGTGACGTTCAGCGCTTGGGGCGCTGATAGAGCTACCGCCTTACTTTTTTATCGATCCTTTGTTCGCTCGAAGCTCGACTACGGATGCGAGTTTTATGCATCCGCAGCCGAGCGTTTATTGCGGAAGGTGGATTCGATCCACCACACCGTCCTTCGCCTTGCGACCGGTGCATTCCGCACTTCCCCCATTGAGAGCCTGTTGGTCGATGCTGGGGAGATGCCACTCGCTCTGCGCCGCGTGCAGTGCATCACTCGCCTGTACGCGCGAGCCCGGCGCCTCCCTCAGTCGCCAACAGCTCTCACTGCATCCGCAGCTGATCTCGATGGTGCCTATGCCGTCGAGAGACGCCAGTCATACCCTAACCATTTTGGGTTTAGGGCCAGGAAACTCCTTCGAGAGGTAGATATCGCTCAGGACGCCACCCTGGAGGGTACCACATTTGGCTATTTGTCGCCACGCCTCTGCTCCCAAAGCTTGTACTGCGCCGGGAGTATTGCGTTCGACCTTTTTTGGAGCACACATCGTGTCACGCTGGTACCGTGCCAGTGTATACGGATGGCTCCAAGTCCCAAGAGGGGGTCGGCTTCCACGCCGTATCCCCTCTGTTTGAAGTCAGCGGGGCTCTACCAGGCGCTGCGTCTGTCTTCACGGCCGAGCTGGTGGCAATACACCACTCGGTACGGGAGATTACGCGACGTGCCCGGTTCGGGGCCTGGATTGTGATCTATAGCGACTCACAAAGCGCCCTGAGTGCTCTCGGGGCATTGGAATCTCCGCATCCCCTGGTTCGCGAAATCCGTGACGCCACGGTTTTGGCGAGCCGGGCAGATGTCGAGATTATCTTCTGCTGGGTTCCTGGACATGTAGGAATTGCGGGGAATGAGCGCGCCGATGAGGGCGCCAAAGAGTCCGCGAGGACTCTGCGACCGGACCAGCGTTTCGCTCTTCCTCACACTGACTACATGGCAGGAATACGGGCAGCTCTTCGGACTGCTTGGCAAAGAAGATGGGAGACGGTTGAGGGGAACTTAAAGTTGCGTGCCATTGCGCCGCGACTGTTCCCATGGACCTATCCCCCAATGCCGCGGCGGCTTCAGGTTGCTTTCTGTCGTCTTCGAATCGGACACACTCGTGTGACGCATCGCTACTTGATGGAGCGCTCGCCTGCGCCCTATTGCAACGACTGCGTCGTCCCCCAGACTGTTCGGCACATTCTTGTCGAATGTCCCAGTCTGGGTGATCTTCGCGCACGATACCTGTCCCGGTACCGGGATGGGCGGGGTCGCTACCGCCTGTCCATTGTACTCGGGACGAGTGCGTGCACCATGACTAGTGGACTTATTGACTTTTTGGGGGAGGCTGGCCTTCTCCCTTTCATTTAACCCAGTTTAATTGTTGTTGTTGTTTTTGTTATTGTTTTTGTTATTGCTTTTTTATTGTTATTTCTTTTTATTGTTTCCTGTTTAATTTTTAAAGTAGCCTAGAACTAGGCTGTTTGTTTACGGCGACTAATGCCTAAGTCGGCAGTCGCCAGATAGCCCCTTAATTAAAAAAAACCAAAAAAAAACCTTCTGTCCCTTGTACTCGGGACGAGTTTGTGCACATTAACTTGTGGACTTGTTGACTTTTGGGGTGAGGCCAGGCTTCTTCCCTTTATTTAAGTAGTTTTTATTTTATTTTTTTCATTGTCTTCTTTGTAGGTTGCACGCTCCTGCGCCGGCGTGAGGGGGACATCCCCCCGACGTCGGAGATTGCTGCCTAATTGTTAATTTTTTCCTATTTTTATCACTTTTATGTTTTCATATTCTTATTTTAAATTAGCCTAGTGCTAGGCTGTCGTTATTTCGGCGACTTATGCCCAAGTAGGCAGTCGCCACATGGGCTCCTAAAATGAAAAGCAAATTATAAAAAATGCCCTTGTTGGATTCGAAAGCACTGGAATTGGATGAAATTAGTTATCTGGGTTTGAAATATTAGCAAACGATATGGCCAAGCTATTGGAAATATGGGACAAGTCTCCCAACAGTTCTCCGGCTTGAACACTTTTGGGAGATGTAAAGCCATTAGATTTCCCTAATAGCTTTTTGACCCTCTTCCAGATTTTGTCTACAGGAGTTTGCCAGCTTATTGACGCGATGTAACCATTCAACGAGGTCGAGCTCGTCGAAGGGTGCGTCGCCGTGCTGCCCTTGTTGGGTTACGAGCAATTTTATTTACTATCGTGGGGCATCGGTGGTAACATCGGCAAGACTGTTTACACTCAGTGACAGCTCTCGAGCATTCAGCAGACCACCAGGGTACTTGTGGTCCACGAGCATTTGAGCCGGAGAGTGGGATGGAGTTAGGTGCATTGTTGATGTGGGTTAGAAAATGATCAATAGCCACGTCAATATCTTCATGAGGGAAGGATCCATCATGGCTCAAGAGGTGCCTGAACTTAGGCCAGTTTGCTTTTTTCGTATTCCATCTTTTGCTTCGTGGTAGAGGAGGACTGCCTCTACATGGTGTTATTACAATAGGGAAGGGATCGCTGCCTCGCAAATCAGGATCCACTGCCCAGTCAAAATCAGCTCTACAGCTTGGTGAACAGAGAGACAAGTCCACACAGGTAAAGCTGTTTGTTTGGATGTGGAATGATGTGTGTCTGCCATTGTTAAGAAAGTAGATATCATTACTGCCTATAAATCTCTCAATCATATTTCCTCTAGGGTTGTTATCATGGTCCCCCCAAAGGGGGTGTTGAACATTAAAATCGCCGATCAATAAAAAGGGAAGGCGGAGTTGGGCAATTAAATTAGCTAACTTTGTAGCTAAAAAAAGCTGTATCTTTCATCGCCAGGAAGAAGATACAAAGAACAGACTGAATAATGGCGATTGGAAAACAGGCGGACAGCAACTGCCTGCAGGTCTGTATTAAGAGACAGTTGGGTGTGGGGAACCCTGTTTTTAACTAAAACAGCAGAACCATGAATTGGTTCTCCGGGGGTTCTTATAATATCCCACAAGTTTCCTGTAAAGCAATACAATCGGGGTTGTAATCTTTAAGCAGGAGCTTGAGCTCTTCCCATTTGGGGAAGAGACCTTGGAGGTTCCAATGAATAATTTGAGACATTGTTAGCGTTTAAGTATAACGCTAGATTTCTTCCTACCGTTAGGGGTAGGAGATTTGGGGTTTGAACTACCAGCAGAAGTAGTTCGTGTCATACAAGCCTTAGGTTTGGAGTATGACAAAGGAGGCGTTGGAAGTTTGAGTTTTGGTTTCTCTTTAAGAGCCGGTGTATCAGATTTTGATATGTGGCTGTACGAGAGAACCGTCTTCACTGGAAAAGGGGAGATGGAAACAACTCCAGGAGTTAGTTCAGGTGTCGATGGAACAGATGGCGTTGACACAGTTGGTGGTATTATTTGGGATGGTAAATGCGATGGTGGTGGCAAGGGTATCGGCGAAGGTTGTGGATCCGATGCTGGCAGAGAAGGATGTGGACTCGGATTTTGGGGTTCCTCCTGAGATGAGGGGGAAGCCTCCACAACAGCTGGCTCCTGGGAAGGAGCAAGGGTTGATTCCTTCTCTTTTAGGGGTCGAAGGAGTTCCAAAGCAGTATCAACAAGAGGGGTTGGAGTGATAGTTGGCTTTGGAGCTGAAAGAGATCTTGGTCCTTTAGGAGCAAGGTGGATATACAGAGGTGGGATGGATACTACTTGAGGACCAACATGATTAACATCTACATGTTCTAAGGATGTAGCAAGGTGTTTAGCTACCGTTGGGGAAACAGGAGAGGATGGAAGGTTCCTCTTCTTGTTGACAACCTCAGAAACATTGATAGATCCTGACAAGGAGTGTTCATCCCGAGATGTACGTTTAGGACGGGGAGGACTTTTTACCTGATCAGGCAGAGGAGAGCCAGTAAGATATCTCTGGCTTCTCTCTTTCTTTGGCCTGGTAGAACGTAGAGCATCAGAAAAGCTCACACCAGGTTGGACGTACGTCTCCCTTACTCATCTTCTGGCCTCTTTAAAACTGACCCTGTTCTTATTTCTAATAGCAATGACTTCTCTCTCATAGAGAAAGAAAGTACATTGCTCTGATGTTGCAGGGTGTTCTTCACCACAGTTAGGGCAGCATGGCTGTTGAGAACAGGGTGTCGCATCAAAATCTGCTCCACAATTAACTCACAATCTTGCCTGTTTGCAAAAATTGCTAACATGGGCAAAGCGTTGGCAATGGAAGCACCGCCATGGGTTTTCAATGTAGGGCTTGACTGGAATATTAAGTTAGCCAGCCTTAATGTACTTGGGTGGTTCCAATTTGTTGAAGGTCAGGATTATTGTGGTGGTAGGTAATTTAGCGCCATTCACAAACAGGGAAATGCGGTGGGCACTTAAAACCTTCTGTCTGCTAAATGTCGGGTGCGAAGCAGAGGACATGTCTACAAAAGCTAAAGACTGTAGGTTCTTAATCTGCTCTCTATGGCACGGTCCTGCAGACGATTCTCCCCAGTGGGTGCATCCGTCAACCCGTACAGAGACACTTTGTAGCTTGTACCAAGTGGGCCAAAAGTGTTCTGGAGGTCAGGACCTATCCAGGACCTATCCAGTATGGGTGGACCTTTGTAAGAACTTAGTCTTACCCTGGTACGGCTCCTGGGATCAGAGCTCCCAAGCCCCTCCGCCACGGCAAGGCGGTACCCCGTGGAGAGGCCATTGCAGCTGATACTCGCTATAAATCATTATTGATCTGTAATGTAAAAATATAAAATCATTGCTTGTATGAATATTTTTGTAAAGCTTAATTTAATGATATTGGCTACAAACACAATTCAGCAGCATGCCGGGGCAGCTGATCCTCGCTACAATTCATCATTGATCTGTAATGTAAGAATATAAAATCATTGCTTGTATGAACATTTTTGAAAAGATTAATTTACTTATAATAGTTACACCCGCACAAGCTCAACTCCGCCACCATGAATTCTTCGGCATGCCAGTGCAGCTGCTCCTCGCCACGAGTCATCATTGATCTGTAATGTAAGAATATAAAATCTTTGCTTATATGATCATATTTGTAAAGCTAATTTAATGATATTAGTTACACAGGCACAAATTAAACTCCGCTACCACGAATTCTTCGGCGCGCCAGTGCATCTGATCCACGTTACAAGTCAACATTGTTCTGTAATCTAAGAATATATAATCAATGCTTGTATGAGCATTTTTGCAGAGCTTAATTTAATGACATTACTTACACACCCACTAGCAAACCCCGTCACCACGAAGTGTTCGGCATGCCAGTGCAGCTGATACTCGCTACAAGTCTTCATTGATCTGTAATGTAAAAATATAAAATCATTGCTTGTATGTTCATTTTTGTAAAGCTTAATTTAATGATATTATTTAAGCACGCACAAGCTAAACTACGCCACCACGAATTCTTCGGCAGCCAGTGGAGCTGATCCTCGCTACAATTCATCATTGCTCTGAAATGTAAGGAATATAAAATCATTGTTTGTATGAACAATTTTGTCTTGCTTCATTTAATGATCTTGGTTACACACTTAAAAGCTAAAGTCCTCCACCACGAAGTTCTTCGTCATGCCAGTGCAGGTGATCCTCGCTACAAGTCTTCATTGATCTGTAATGTAAAAGTATACAACCATTGCTTGTATGAGCATTTGGGAAAGCCTTAATTTAATAATATTAGTTAAACATGCATAAGCTAAACTTCGCTACCACGAATTCTTCGGCATGCCAGTGCAGCTGATCCTCACTGCAATTCATCATAGATCTGTAATGTAAGAATATAAAATCAATTCTTCTATGAGCAATTTTGTAAAGCAAATTTTAATGATATTGGTTAAACACGCAGAAGCTAAACTCCGCGACCAAAAATTCTTCGGCATGCCAGTGCAGCTGTTTCTCGCTACAAGTCGTCATTGTTCTATAATGTAAGAATATACAATAATTACTTGTATGAGTATTTTTGAAGGTTTAATTTAGTGATATTGGTTAAACACGCACAAGCCAAACTACGCCACCACGACCCCGTAAGGGGCGCGGCGATTTGTCATCCTGGCCGCCGTGCTGACGGGATCCAGCGCTCCGTCTGGTCCCAGCTTAGCCTCTTCTCCTTCCTTCAAAACACTTGTGTTTCCTCGCTTTTCATACAACCTCTCCCACAACTTTCTCTGGTCAGCCTCTAATTTCACAGGGTAGATGCTGACCTTCTTCTCAAGCCAACCGTCCTAGATCGGGGCTGAGGGGGGAGGGGACAACGTTCCCTAACCCCTGAGCTCCGGTTCGGGATGGGTTTTTTTTTAACAACCTGCTTCATCCCCACCCATGCCTTCCTCACATCTCTTCTCCTTATCACTTTACCTTCTATCCTTGATTTTACGCCATGTTTAAGGTGGAGCCGCCATACCGATGGACTGCCAGGCCACCAGGCGGGAGGAGTGGTCCCAAGTGGCGGCACCTGGCTCTGCCAGGCCTGTAAGCACCTCTTGCAGTGCGGGCTACTGCAAGAGGTGGTGAGCGATTGCGTCCTGTAAAACAAAGAGGGTCACCATGCCTAGTGAGGCAAAAAAAAAACATCTCCCCTTAATTCCCCCTAAAACAACGGAGCCGCCCTCGTGCAGCTCCACAGAAAAGATGGAGGTCCCCCCCCCTGTACTTGCGCAGGGGACCCTCCATACCTCTTTAACCGGAGAGGAGGCTTACTTCTCTCCTACCCCTACGGGTGTAGGGGACTCCCCCTCACCCCCTTCTCTGGAAGTGCTTTCGGGCACCTCCCTGCTTCCAGCGGCAGTCACTGCTTTTTTCTCCAAGGCTACTGCCAAAAAAGCCAGCAGGCAGCCCATAGCCAACCGCTCCCCATCGAAGCGGCTCGGTAGGGCAAACCCCCTTGGGTGGGAGAGGGAAGCCAGGCCCCTTCGGTCGCTTCCCTCAAAAGACCTGCTGGCAAAAATATTAAACCTTGCCGGGGTCAAGGCCTGTGCCTCCCCACTAAAGACTAATGACGCTGCCAAGGGGACCTGCGATGTCCTGGGAGGGGATGGCCAACTGGAGGCCCCTCCTGTGATAGACATGGTCCTTGAGGCAACCTAGCCTCAATTTTTTTTATAGAGCCCATCTGGCGACTGCCCACCTGGGCATAAGTCGCCGGAAACACGACAGCCTAGAACTACTTTAAAATAAGAATATGAAAACATAACAGTGATAAAAATGGGAAAAACTTAACAATTAGGAATCAATCTCCGGCTTCAGGGGAAGGTCACCCTCACCCAGGTGCAGGGGCGTGCAACCTATAAAGAAAACACTAACAAAAAAAATAAAACCTACTTAAATAAAGGGGAGAAGCCCGGCATCCCCCCAAAAGTCAACAAGTCCACACGTCAATGTGCACAACTCGTCCCAAATACAAGGGACAGCCGGTAGCGACCACGCCCATCCTGGTACCGGGACAGGTACCGTGCGTGAAGATCACCCAGACTGGGACATTTGACAAGAATATTCCGAACAGTCTGAGGGACGACGCAGTTGTCACAATAGGGCGCAGGCGAACGTTCCATCAAATAGCGAACATTAAGTTCCCTTCGACCGTCTTCCATTTTCCTTGCTAAGCAGCCGAATTGCTGCCCGTATTCATGCCATGTAGTCTGTATTAGAAAGAGTGAAACGCTGGTCCGGTCGCAGAGTCCTCGCGGACTCTTTGGCGCCCTCATCGGCGCGCTCATTCCCCACCATTCCTCAATGTCCAGAAACCCAGCAGAAGATAATCTCGACATCCGCCCGGCTCGCCAAAACAGTGGCGTCACGGATTTCGCGAACCAGGGGGATGCGGAGATTCCAATGCCCCGAGAGCACTCAGGGCGCTTGGTGAGTCGCTATAGACGAAAATCCCGTCTCCAAACCGGGCACGTCGCGTAATCTCCAGTACCGAGTGGTGTATTGCAACCAGTTCGGCCGTGAAGACAAACGCAGCGCCTGACAGAGCCCCGCTAACTTTAAACAGAGGAGATACGGCGTGGAAGCCGACCCCCTCTTGGGACTTGGAGCCATCCGTATACACTGGCACGGATCCAGCGTGACACGAGGTGTGCTCAAAAAAGTTCGCAAGCAAAACTCCCGGAGCTGTACAAGCTTTGGGAGCAAAGGCGTGGCGACAAATAGCCAAATGTGGTACCCTCCAAGGTGGTGTCCTAGGCAGAACCAGAGGCGTCACTGGCCCGTGAGCTATATCTACCTCTCGAAGGACTTTCCTGGCCCTAAACCCAAAGGGCTTAGTGTATGACTGGTGTCTCTCGGCGGCATAGGCACCGTCGAGATCAACAGCAGATGCAGTGAGAGCTGTTGGCGACTGAGGGAGGCGCCGGGCTCGCGCGTACAGGCGAGTGATGCACTGCACGCGGTGTAGAGCGAGTGGCATCTCCCCAGCATCGACCAACAGGCTCTCAATGGGTGAAGTGCGGAATGCACCGGTTGCAAGGTGAAGGCCGGTGTGGTGGATCGAGTCCACCTTCCGCAATAAACGCTCGGCTGCGGATGCATAAAACTCGCATCCGTAGTCGAGCTTCGAACGAACAAAGGATCGATAAAAAAGTAGGGCAGTAGCCCTATCAGCGCCCCAAGCGCTGAACGTCACGGAACGGATAATATCCATGTCGCGGGTACAAGAGACCCTAGGGCTGCGAATATGAGCCTCCCAGGTGAGGCGTCGGTCGAATACAAGACCAAGGAAACGGTGCGACTCAACCACATCCAGGCGCACCTCACTAAGAAACAAATCAGGGTCGGGGTGAAGCCGTGGATGGCGGCAGAAGTGCACCACCTTAGTCTTAGCCAAAGAAAACGGAAACCTGTGCGCTTCGGCATAGCGAGAGACACGGTTCAATGCCTGTTGTAGTCCACGCTCCAGAGTTGGCCTCTGGGCCGCGCCAAAAGAGATTGAAAGGTCGTCCACGTAGAGCGTAGCGAGAACATCTTCCGGTAGCACCGAGGTGATGCCGTTGATACTTAGCGCAAAGAGTGTGACACCGAGGACTCGTCCCTGCGGGACACCCTCTTCCTGCTCCTTTGGGCCGGGGAGGGCTCCCCCCACCCGTACGCGGAATCGACGATCTCGCAAAAATTCAGATATAAACATTGGGAGGCGTCCCCTCGCCCCCGTCGTGTGGAGAGTCTCCATGATACCGTATAGCCATGCGGTATCATAGGCCTTCTCCAGATCGAAAAACACAGTGGCGTAGTGCTGTCTACGAAGGAAGGCCTCGCAGACTGCATTTTCCAGTCGGAGCAGAGCATCTGACGTGGAGTGGAACTTGTGGAAGCCGCACTGTGCAAAAGACAGATGGCCTCCGCTGTCCAAGAAAAAAGCTAATCAAACATTTACAAATTTCTCCATCAACTTGCACACGCAAAAGTTTATAGAGATTGGGCGGAAACCGGTTGGAGTAGAGTGATCTCTCCCCGGTTTTCTAAAGGCGAGCACAGTAGCGATTCGCCATGAATCTGTGAGAAGACCCTCCACCCAGATCTTGTTGAACAAATCTAACAGAAAGGCCATGCCTCGCCCACCCAGGTGTCGAAGCATGGCGTACGGGACATCGTCTGGACCATGGGCGGTGTCCGCGCACGAAACAAGAGCGGAGCGCAACTCACTTATAGTAAACCTGTCGTTAAAGTGTTCTCCGCCTCCGGAGGTAAAGTGCAGTCGGCGGCGTTTCGCGACATGACGACGTGCATTGAATGCTGGCGGAGCAGCATCTGGGCTAGAGAATGCGGTGAAAGCGGTTGCGAAGGATTCCCCCACGGACGCGGGGTCCGAGATTGCGGTCCCATTCTCCTGGAGAACGGGAGAGGGGTCCTGCGAGAACTTGCCCCGAATCCTTTTGACTCGCTTCCACACATCTGCTAGAGGGGTCTCCCCGTTAAGTGAAGACACGTATGCCCGCCAAGAAGAGTAGCGGACGTGCTTCGAAATATACCGGAATTTAGACCCAGCCCGACGAAATTTAACGACAGTGAAATCGTTCAGGCGGCGCTTATAGCGCATGTAGGCATAACGCTTCTGTTTGAGGGCCGTCTCACACTCGGCCGACCAACATGGGAGTGGTCGGCGTGCAAAACGGCCAGACGTTCTAGGAATAGTAGTCAGGCCCGCGGCGATGAGGTTGCCGGAGAAGACCTCAACGGCCTCATCTACCGACCTAAACTCCTCGACTGAGATAGAGAATTCAGTCATTTCCTGAAATGCAGGCCACCGCGCCCGTGCCAAGCACCACCGAAGTGGGCTCTCAGGCGGTAGTTGCCCTGAAAATGATATTTGAATGTGAAAGTGATCACTACCATGGAGGTCATCGATCACCCCTTAATCAAAATCAGACTTGTCCTCTGGGATTTATTGAGTAATCTTCCCAGAGAGGATGCCTGCCGTTCAGATCTCCAAGCAAGAGAAAGGTTCTCGGCAACCGTTCCATGACGCGGCGGAAGTCCCCCGCTTCGAATCAGCTGACGGTGGAATGTACGCAGTAATGATAGTATACCTCCTATCTAGGTGCAGCTGCACAGCCACTACCTGAAAGGAGGTATTTAAAGAGAAAGGAAGAACGGAGACATCATGCCGGGTGTAAACCGCGCATCCCTCAGCCCGGCCATCCCGTGGTGGTGGGGTTGCAAGACCCCACTTCTTCGTCTGTCTTCACGGCCGAACTGGTGGCAATACACCACTCCGTACGGGAGATTACGCGACGCCCCACGTTTGGAGACCGGATTGTGAACTATAGCGACTCACAAAGCGCCCTGAGTGCCTTCGGGGCATTGGAATCTCCGCATCCCCTGGTTCGCGATATCCGTGACGTCACGGTTTTGGCGAGCCGGGTGGATGTCGAGTTTATCTTCTCCTGGGTTCCTGGATATTTAGGAATTGCGGGGAATGAGCGCGTCGATGAGGGCGCCAAAGATTCCGCGAGGACTCTGCGACCGGACCAGCGGTTCGCTCTTCCTCACACCGACTACATGGCAGGAATACGGGCAGTTCTTCGGACTGCTTGGCTAAGAAGATGTGAGACGGTCGAAGGGAACTTAAAGTTGAGTGCCATTGCGCGACGGCTTCAGGTCGCTTTCTGTCGTCTCCGAATCGGACATACTCGTGTGACGCATCGTTCTTTGATGGAGCGCTCACCTGCGCCCTATTGTGACGACTGCGTCGTCCCTAAGACTGTTCGTCACATTCTTGTCGAATGTCCCCGTCTGGGTGATCATCGCGCACGTTACCTCTTCCTGTACCGGGATGGGCGGGTTCGCTACCGCCTCTCCCTTGTACTCGGGACGAGTGCGTGCACTTTGACTACTGGACTTGTTGACTTTTGGTGGGAGGCCGGCCTGCTCCCTATTATTTAACATGATTTTTTTTGTTGTGTTGTTTTTTTCCCTTATAGGTTTCACGCTCCTGCGCCGGGGGGGGACCTCCCCCCCGACGCAGGAGCTTGCTTACTACTCGTTTCCTTTTCCTTTTTGTAAAGTATCCTAGTACTAGGCAGTTTTTAATACGGCGACTAATGCCAAAGTAGGCAGTCGCCAGATGAGCTCTAAAAAAAAAAAATGATCCTCGCTAACGTCATCATTGTTCTTTAATAGAATAATATAAAAAAACAATATTTCACTTTTGTGATGTCCATGGGTTAAAAGTGTTATTTCCCAATTGTTTGTATCTCTAAATAATAAAAAGTCAATTTTAATCTCCAAACTTTGCTTTTGTGGCTGACATTGAATATTTAGATTACTCCTTTAATGGTAAATATCTTAAATTTTAATGCAAAGGGTAAAAATATATAAAAAGTTTCAAGGGTTATGATTTTTTTCTGTTATGGTATAAACATGATATACTGTATTTAAAAAGTTATAAGAACACTCATACAGTAGTAATAGCTCTTATTTCTCCTATATTTTGTTTTTTTGCAACCTGCAGAGTAATGGCTGTTCTCTTACATTCCACTTAGATTCATCAGCTCTAATTTCGTGAAAAATAAACTGTAGAACTTTATAGAATTTCGAGAATTTTGTATATGTTTGAAAATGTTCTAGAACATTCTCGCAACTTAGATGACCTTATAAATACAAAGAATGTCTTTTCAAAAGATCAGTTTAACTGTAGCCGTCACAGCGCGACATCATCACTCGTCATTGGTAGAAGCATTCGTCACTCATTGCAATAAGAGGTTGTAAGCATCTGACAGATGCATTTTGCTTATGTCTTCGACGAATTTATTATGACAAGAGCGAAAAAGTACTCCGTAGAGAGATCTGCTAAAATGTGTAAGGCCTACAAAGCATATTTCGCCATGTCAGTCGGAGATCAAGACAAACCTTGGGAACCTCATTTCACCTGTTAGCTCTGCAAAAGAAAAAGTACTTGGAATCTGCCTTTCATTTTCCTGTGGGATTTTTTGCATTTATTGCTCTACTCACGCGCTACTTTCTGAGTTTCTCATATATATATATATATATATATATATATATATATATATATATATATATATATATATATATATATATATAATGCAGATACACCCACAAAGGAAAAGTGAAAAATGAATCCGAGCGCTTTCGTCTTTACTCTTAAAGACCTTTTCAAGAAATGAACAGGAAAGAGACTGGACATACATTGCCTTAAATAGTGGAAGGGGGATTAGACTATCCAGCTCTGAACCTTAATTGGGGGGGACAAAATCCTGAAATAACTTTATTTGAGATTTTATATATGTAGTGATAATGGGGTCTAGCGTGAACAATCCAGGGCTAAGATTGAAATTTGGGAACGCGTTAATGGAGATACATTCTAATATATTTATCGAAATATAATTACTGCATTTTATGACTAGTTTAGCAGTGTTCCAGGTAATGCTATGGTTAAGATTGTACATATGTAGAAAAAGCGCAGATTGTTGACTGTGATTACGTAGATTGGCTTGATGTTGCTTAACCCCGTCCGACCCAAGCTTAGCCTATTCTCCTTCCTGCAGACAGCCTTTATTTCTCCCCTACTTCGTCGTTTTTCATACAACCTCTCCCACAACTTTCTCCGGTCAGCCTCTAATTTCACATGGTAAATGCTGACCTTTTTCTCAGCCAGCCGTCCCGGATCGGGGCTGAGGGGGGAGGGAACAATGTTCCCTAACCCCTGAGCTCCGGTCTTGGCTGGTTGTTTTTTAACAACCTGCTTCATTCTCATACCTTCCTCAAATCCCTATTCCTTTCCTCTTCACACTCTATCAATTTTACGCCGTGTTCAAGGTGGACCCTCTATGCCGATGGACGGCCAGGCCACCAGGCGGGAGGGGTGGTCCCGAATGGCGGCACCTGGCTCTGCCAGGCCTGTAAGCACCTCTTGCAGTGCGGGCAACTGCGAGGGGTGATGAGTTATTGCGTCCCGTAGAAAATTTAGAGTCACCATGCCCACTGATGAAAAAAATAAACATCTCCCCTTGATTCCCACTGTAACAACGACGGATCCGCCATCGGGCAGCTCCACTGAAAAAATGGAGTTCCCTCCCCCTGGGGTTGCGCAGGGGCCCCTCCATATTTCTCTAACCGGAGAGGAGGCTTACTCCTCTAAAACGACTACGGGTGTAGGAGGATTCCCCCTCACTCCCTTCTCTGGAGGTGCTTTCGGGCACCTCTCTATTTCCAGCGGCAGTCCCTCCTTTTCTTTCTAAGGGGACTACCAAGAAAGCCAGCAAGCAACCCATTGCCGACCGCCCATCATTGAACCGGCTGAGGCCGGTCCATCTAGCCTGGGGGCTCCTGCCGGCGGATGGCCCATGTAGGCAGTCGCCAGATGAGCTCTAATAAAAAAAAAAATGCCTGCGGAAGGGAGAAGCGGGTTCATTCCCCTCCCTCCTCTCCTAAAAAGAAAAAGACAAAGACTAAGAAGACTCGGGGCTCCTCTCCATCCGCGGGGGCTGCGGGGACTGATGCCACTTTGGCAAGCGACCAATGCAAGATCGGCACATCCAGCCCGTCTACTTCCCCCCCTCGTGTGCGGAGCCTCTGACTATGACTAAGACGATAAGTGCACAGAGCGGAACCTCGTTAATATCGGGGCCCCTGATTTAGAGGTTACATGGGGTTTTCGAGCCCACTGGCTTCAAACTCTTCCTTGTTATTCGCTCCACTGATGGCACCATGTTGGCCAAAGGCAACATGATCCACGAGAGGAGAGCATTAGCTAGTGGAATTGGTAGAGAGCCGAAGGTGACTCGTTTCTCGGACGGAAGCTTTCTGGCAAATCCCGCCGAGGCGGCCAAGATAAGTGCTCTTCGGACACTTCATGGCACCCCGGTGAGTGTGACGCTGCACTCTACCATGAACTTTGTGAAGGGAGTAGTTTATGCGAGACAACTACCTACTACTCCATAGAGGATATCACCTTAGAGCAGGCCGACCATGGGGCAGTCAAGGTCGAACGTGTGATGAGAAAACAGGAAGGGGCCTCGAGACCCACTCCTACACTCTTCGTCACGTTCGAATGTGACAAGCTCCCTGAGTCGGTGAGTGCTGGTTGGTACCGCTACCGCATGAAGACATTCGTGCCACTGCCGTAGCGGTGCTATTACTGTCACCGCTTCGGCCATACGAATCGTTTTTGTAGACGTGCAAAGTCGGGGTCACACGAAGTCTGTGTAAATTGCTCGAAGGCCGCACACGATAAGTCAAAATCGTGTATAGCCAAGTGTGTCAATTGCGGAGAGCCGCACACCGCTTCTTCGAAGCAATGTGATGCATATCTCCTTGAGAAAGAAATCCTGCCCGTTCAGGCAAAGGATCGACTCTCATCCCACGAGGCTAATGAATTTGTCCTGGCATGCCCGGCTCTGCCTGGGACGTCTTATGCCTCATTAGTTAGAAAGACACCCTCTGCTCGTGTCCCATCCAGGCCAACGAGCACGGTTGTTTCCGCGCCCATTCGGAGTCCTTCTGCGGGTTCTATTCAACCAGGGCACTCCCTTGGTAAAGCTAGCGGCAAAAAGGGTTCCTAACCATTCCAGGCTAAAACCAAGGCTTCCCCCTCCTCTTCCCCCAGCGTGACCGTTTCCTGTTAGGCTAAATGGCCACGCGCCTCAACCAAGTCGTTAGACTCACATGAGGCAACACCCCTGAAGTTGGTCGCAGGACATCTTCCGGGGTTCATAAAGCTGTCCCCCGAAATGAGTACAGCAACAAAGGAGTTGCGGCTCATCTCCCACACCTAGTGGTGGGCTGAGTAGTTTGGATACGGTCGATCCTCGAAAAGAGGGCCCCCCGCCTCCGAACCCGCAACGCTCGCCTAAGTTTTCCAGGCGGAGGGAGGAAAAGACTCGCATGGTGAGCCCAACCTCCCCCAATAAGTTCTCGAAGGCGACATCGCTTTGCCCGGCCATCAGCGCCCGGGGTTCTGCCACCGGGAACCGTACGGCCATTCCCGTGAGGGTCTTCTGTTCGAAGAAGGCCCCCGCGTCTCCTCCGAGCTAGGCCTAGAGGGCATATTCCTTCAATTTAATTGCCGTGGACTCCGGGCCAACTGGGATATGCTGCGGAGGATCGTCTCGTCCCGTCCCATTTCCCGTTAGCTATTTTTATGCAAGAGACCATGCTAGGCGCGTGCCCCCTGCCCGCCCTCCCGGAGTATAAGGATCCTGCGACTCCACCACCACGGGATGGCTAGGCTGGGGATGCGCGGTTTACACCCGGCATGATGTCTCCGTTCTTCCTTTCACTTTAGATACTTCCTTTCAGGCAGTGGCTGTGCAGCTGCACCTAGATAGTCCATATACTATCATTTATGCGTACATTCCACCGTCAGTTGACTTCAACGCGGTGGACTTCCGCCGCGTCGTGTCACTGTTGTCGAGGCCCTTTCTCTTGCTTGGAGATCTGAACGGCAGGCATCCTCTCTGGGGAGATTACTCCATAAATCCCAGGGGTCATGTCCTTGCCGATCTGATCGAAGAGCTTGAGATAGGCGTCCTAAATGTGGATGAGTTTACGTATCACTGCCCGAGAACCGCTTCATTTTCTTGGCCTTGATCTATCTTTGTGCGCTTAGGGATGCACAGCCTGAATTTGATTTGGGAGGGGGGTCGATGATCTCCATGGTAGTGATCACTTTCCCATTCAAATATCATTTTCAGGACAACTACCGCTTGAGATCCCACATCGGTGGTGACTGGCGGGGGCGCGGTGGCCCTCATTTCAGGAAATGACTGAATTCTCTATCTCAGTCGGGGAGTTTAGGTGTGTAGATTAGGCCGTTGAGTTCTTTTCCGGCAACCTCATCGCCGTGGGCCTGACTATTATTCCTAGAACGCTAGGCCGTTTTGCACGCTGGCTACTCCCATGGTGGTCGGCCGAGTGTGAGACGGCCCTCAAACAGAAGCGTTATGCCTACATGCGCTATAAGCGCCGCCCGAACGATTTCACTGTCGTTAAATTTCGTCGGGTTGGGTCTAAATTCCGGTATATTTCGAAGCACGTCCGCCGCTCTTCTTGGCGGGCATACGTGTCTTCACTTAACGCGGAGACCCCTCTAGCAGATGTGTGGAAGCGAGTCAAAAGGATTCGGGGCAAGTTCTCGCAGGACCCCTCTCCCATTCTCCAGGAGAATGGGACCGCAATCTCGGACCCCGCATCCGTGGGGGAATCCTTCGCGACCGCTTTCACCGCATTCTCTAGCCGTGATGCTGCTCCGCCAGCATTCAATGCACGTCGTCATGTCGCGAAACGCCGCCGACTGCACTTTACCTCCGGAGGCGGTGAACACTCTTACGACAGGTTTACCATACAACACTACGCCACGGTGTTTTTCGATCTGGAGAAGGCCTATGATACCGCATGGCGATACGGTATCATGGAGACTCTCCACACAATGGGTGCGAGGGGAAGCCTCCCAGTCTTTATATCTGAATTTTTGCGAGATCCTCGATTCCGCGACGGGGGGGGGGGAGCCCTCTTTTTCCCAATGGAGCAGAAAGAGAGTGTCCCGCAGGAAAGTGCCCTCAGTGTCACACTCTTTGCCCTGAGCATCAACGACATCACCTCGGTGCGACCGGAAGATGTTCTCGCTACGCTCTACGTGGATGATCTTTCGATCTCTTTTGGCGCGGCCCAGATGCCAACTCTGGACCCCGTAAGGGGCGCGGCGATTTGCCATCCTGGCCGCCGTGCTGACGGGATCCAGCGCTCCGTCCGGCCCCAGCTTAGCCTCTCTTCCTTCCTTCAGATAGCCCGATTTCTCCCCTACCTTGTCGCTTTTCATACAACCTCTCCCACAACTTTCTCTGGTCAGCCTCTAATTTCAAAGGGTAGAATGCTGACCTTCTTCTCAAGCCAACCACCCCGGATCGGGGCTGAGGGGGGAGGGGACATTGTCCCCTAACCCCTGAGCTCCGGTTCGGGATGGGGGTTTTTTAACAACCTGCTTCATCCCCACCCATACCTTCCTCACATCCCTTTTCCTCTCCTCTTCACAACCTATATTTTTTACGCCGTGTCCAAGGTGGAGCCGCCATGCCGATGGACTGCCAGGCCACCAGGCGGGAGGGGTGGTCCCGAATGGCGGCGCCTGGCTCTGCCGGGCTTGTAAGCACCTCTCGCAGTGCGGGCTACTGCGAGGGGTGATGAGCTATTGCGTCCCGTGGCAAAAATAGGGTCACCATGCCCATAGATGAACAACAAAAAAAAAAACCCAAACCCCTTTAACTCCCCCTTGCTCATCGACGGAGCCGCCCTTGGGCAGCTCCACCGAAAAAATGGAGGTCCCCCCCCCTGTGCTTGCACAGGGGACCCTCCATATTTCTCTAACCGGAGACGAGGCTTACTCCTCTCCTTCGCCTACGGGTGCAGGGGACTCCCCCTCACCCCCTTCTCTGGAGGTGCTTTCGGGCACCTCCCTTTTCCCAGCGGCAGTCCCATCTTTTCTTTTCAAGGGGACTGCCAAGAAAGCCAGCAGGCAGCCCTTAGCCAGCCGCTTCCCATCAAAGCGGCTCGGTAGGGCAAACCCCCTTAGGGGGGAGAGGGAAGCCAGGCCCCTTCGGTCGCTTCCCTCAAAAGACCTGCTGGCAAGAATTTTAAACCTTGCCGGGGTCAAGGCCTGTGCCTCCCCATACAAGACTGGCGACACTGCCAAGGGGACCTGCGATGTCCTGGGAGGGGATGGCCAATTGGAGGCCCCTCCTGTGATAGACATGGTCCTTGAGGAGACCCAGCCCCAGACGGTAGGGCCTTCCATGGGGGGGAATTCGGGCTCGGCGCCAAGCACCGAACCCGAATCCGCCCCTATGCAAGGTCCTCCTCAAATGGCTGAGGGCTCCGAGGCAGTAGAAGGAGGGGAGGGATCTCCTCCGACAGGTGCCCCTACGACAACCAGGACCTTCTCCATTTCGGAGAGGGACCTGGCTGAGGCTGGTCCATCTGGCCTGGGGACTTCTGCCGGCGGAGGTGAAAAGCGGGTTCATTCCCCGCCCTCCTCTCCGAAAAAGAAAAAGACTAAAAAGACTAAAAAGACCAAAAAGACTCGGGGCTCCTCTCCATCCGCGGGGGCTGCGGGGACGGATGGGTCTGCTGCCACTCTGGCAAGCGACCAAGCCAAGATCGGCACATCCGCCCCCTCTACCCCCCCGGTTGCGGAGCTCCTGACAAAGAAGACTACTACCAAGAGTGCACAGGGCGGAGCCTCGATGACATCGGGGCCCCTGATTCAGAGGTTACCTGGCGTTTTCGAGCCCGCTGGCTTCAAACGCTTCCTCGTTATTCGCTCCACTGATGGCACCATGTTGTCCAAGGGCAACATGATCCATCAGCGGAGAGGATTAGCTAGTGCAATTGGTAGAGAGCCGAAGGTAACCCGTTTCTCGGACGGGAGCCTTCTGGCGAATGCGGCGAATCCCGCCGAGGCGGCCAGGATTAGTGCTCTTCGGACACTTCATGGCACCCCGGTGAGTGTGACGCCGCACTCTACCATGAACTTTGTGAAAGGAGTAGTTTATGCGAGGGAACTCGTTGACTACTCCATTGAAGACATCACCTTAGAGCTGGCCGACCATGGGGAGGTCAAGGTCGAACGTGTGATGAGAAAACAGGGAGGGGCCTCGAGACCCACCCCTACACTCTTCGTCACGTTCGACTGTGACAAGCTCCCTGAGTCGGTGCGTGCCGGTTGGTACCGCTACCGCGTGAAGGCATTCGTGCCACTGCCGCGGCGGTGCTATTACTGTCACCGCTTCGGCCATACGAATCGCTCATGTAGACGTGCAAAGTCGGGGTCACCCGAAGTCTGTGTAAATTGCTCCAAGGTCGCACACGAAAAGTCCAAATCGTGTGTGGCCAAGTGTGTCAATTGCGGAGAGCCGCACCCTGCTTCTTCGAAGCAATGTGGTGCATATCTCCTTGAGAAAGAAATCCTGGCCGTTCAGGCCCAGGATCGACTCTCATTCCGCGAGGCAAAGGACTTGGTCCTGGCGCGCCCGGCTCTGCCTGGGACGTCATATGCCTCAATAGTTAGGAAGGCACCCTCTGCTCCCGGCCCATCCAGGCCAACGAGCACGGTTGTTTCCGCGCCCATTCGGAGCCCTTCTGCGGGCTCTACCCAACCCGGGCGCTCCCCTGGTAAAGCTGGCGGCAAAAAGGGCTCATACCCTGCCCCGGCTAAAACCAGGGCTCCCCCCTCTTCCCCCAGCGTGACCGTTTCCCGTAAGGCGAAACGGCCACGCGCCTCCACCGAGTCGTTAGACTCACAGGAGGCAACACCCCTGAAGATGGTCGCTAGGCCATCTTCCGGGGTTCCTAAAGCTGTCCCCCGAAAGGAGGACAGCAACAAAGGAGCTTCGGCTCCTTCGCCCACATCCCGAGGTGGAGCGAGTGGCTCGGAGACGGTGGTTCCTCGAAAAGAGGGCCCCCCGCCTCCGAAGCCGCAACGCCCGCCTAAGGTTTCGAGGCGGAGGGAGGAAAAGACTCGCATGGCGAGCCCAACCTCCCCCAATAAGTCCTCGAAGGCGACAGCGCCTTCAGCGCTTTGTCCGGCCAACAGCGCCCGGGGTTCTGCCCCCGGGAAGCGTACGGCCATTCACGTGAGGGTCTTCAATTCGAGGAGGGCCCCCGCGTCTCCTCCGAGCTAGGCCTGGAGGGCATATTCCTTCAATGGAATTGCCGTGGACTCCGGGCCAACTGGGAGGAGCTGCGGAGGCTCGTCTCGTGTTCCCCGTTAGCTATTTTTTTGCAGGAGACCATGCTAGGTGCGTGCCCCCTCCCTGCCCTCCCGGGGTATAAGGGTCTTGCGACCCCACCACCTCGGGATGGCCGGGCTGGGGGATGTGCAGTTTACACCCGGCATGATGTCTCCGTTCTTCCTTTCTCTTTAGATACCTCCTTTCAGGCAGTGGCTGTGCAGCTGCACCTGGATAGGAGGTATACTATCATTTCTGCGTACATTCCACCGTCAGCTGACTTCGACGCGGGGGACTTTCGCCGCGTCGTGGCACGGTTGCCGAGGCCCTATCTCTTGCTTGGAGATCTGAACGGCAGGCATCCTCTCTGGGGAGATTACTCCATAAATCCCAGGGGACAAGTCCTTGCCGATCTGATCGAAGAGCTTGAGATGGGTGTCCTAAACGTGGATGAGTTTACGCATCACTGTCCGAGAACCGCTTCATTTTCTTGCCTTGACCTATCTTTGTGCTCTTCGGATGCACAGCCTGATTTTGATTGGGGGGTGGTCGATGACCTCCATGGTAGTGATCACTTTCCCATTCAAATATCATTTTCAGGGCAACTGCCGCCTGAGAGACCACCTCGGTGGTGCTTGGCGCGGGCGCGGTGGCCTGCATTTCAGGAAATGACTGAATTCTCTATCTCAGTCGAGGAGTTTAGGTCGGTAGATGAGGCCGCTGAGTTCTTCTCCGGCAACCTCATCGCCGTGGGCCTGACTACTATTCCTAGGACGTCTGGCCGTTTTGCACGCCGACCACTCCCATGGTGGTCGGCCGAGTGTGAGACGGCCCTCAAACAGAAGCGTTATGCCTACATGCGCTATAAGCGCCGCCCGAACGATTTCACTGTCGCTGAATTTCGTCGGGCTAGGGCTAGGTTCCGGTATATTTCGAAGCACGCCCGCCGCTCTTCTTGGCGGGCATACGTGTCTTCACTTAACGGGAAGACCCCTTTAGCTGAGGTGTGGAAGCGAGTCAAAAGGATTCGGGGCAAGTTCTCGCAGGACCCCCCTCCCGTTCTCCAGGAGAATGGGACCGCAATCTCGGACCCCGCGTCCGTGGCGGAATCCTTAGCGACCGCTTTTTCCGCATTTTCTAGCCGTGATGCTGCTCCGCCAGCATTCAATGCACGTCGTGATGTCGCGGAAGGCCGCCGGCTGGACTTTACCTCCAGAGGCGGAGAACCCTTCAACGACAAGTTTACTGTGAGTGAGTTGCGCTCCGCTCTCGCTTCGTGCGCGGACACCGCCCATGGTCCGGACGATGTCCCGTACGCCATGCTTCGACACCTGGGTGAGCGAGGCATGGCCTTTCTGTTAGATTTGTTCAACAGGATCTGGGTGGAGGGTCTTCTCCCAGACTCCTGGCGAATCGCTACTGTGCTCGCCTTTCGCAAGCCGGGGAGAGATCACTCTACTCCGACCGGTTTCCGCCCAATCTCTCTAACCTCTTGCGTGTGCAAGTTGATGGAGAAATTGGTAAATGTTAGATTAGCCTATTTCCCGGACAGCGGAGGCCATCTGTCTTCTGCACAGTGCGGCTTCCGTAAGTTCCACTCCACGTCGGATGCTCTGCTCCGACTGGAAAATGCCGTCTGCGAGGCTTTCCTTCGTAGACAGCACTACGCCACGGTGTTTTTTGATCTGGAGAAGGCCTATGATACCGCATGGCGATACGGTATCATGGAGACTCTCCACACGATGGGGGCGAGGGGACGCCTCCCAATGTTTATATCTGAATTTTTGCGAGATCGTCGATTCCGCGTACGGGTGGGGGGAGCCCTCTCCGGCCCAAAGGAGCAGGAAGAGGGTGTCCCGCAGGGAAGTGTCATCAGTGTCACACTCTTTGCCCTGAGCATCAACGGCATTACCTCGGTGCTGCCGGAAGATGTTCTCGCTACGCTCTACGTGGACGACCTTTCGATCTCTTTTGGCGCGGCCCAGATGCCAACTCTGGAGCGCCGACTCCAACAGGCATTGAACCGCGTCTCTCGCTATGCCGAAGCGCACAGGTTTCGGTTTTCTTTGGCCAAGACTAAGGTGGTGCACTTCTGCCGCCACCCACGGCTTCACCCCGACCCAGATTTGTTTCTTAATGGGGTGCGCCTGGATGTGGTTGAGTCGCACCGTTTCCTTGGTCTTGTATTCGACCGACGCCTCACCTGGGAGGCTCACATTCGCAGCCTTAGGGTCTCTTGTACCCGCGCCATGGACATTCTCCGTTCCGTGACGTTCAGCGCTTGGGGCGCTGATAGGGCTACCGCCTTACTTTTTTATCGATCCTTTGTTCGCTCGAAGCTCGACTACGGATGCGAGTTTTATGCATCCGCAGCCGAGCGTTTATTGCGGAAGGTGGATTCGATCCACCACACCGGCCTTCGCCTTGCGACCGGTGCCTTCCGCACTTTCCCCATTGAGAGCCTGTTGGTCGATGCTGGGGAGATGCCACTCGCTCTGCGCCGCGTGCAGTGCATCACTCGCCTGTACGCGCGAGCCCGGCGCCTCCCTCAGTCGCCAACAGCTCTCACTGCATCCGCAGCTGATCTCGATGGTGCCTATGCCGCCGAGAGACGCCAGTCATACCCTAAGCCCTTTGGGTTTAGGGCCAGGAAACTCCTTCGAGAGGTAGATATAGCTCTCGGGCCGGTGGCGCCCCTGGTTCTGCCCAGGACGCCACCCTGGAGGGTACCACATTTGGCTATTTGTCGCCACGCCTCTGCTCCCAAAGCTTGTACTGTGCCGGGAGTATTTCGTTCGACCTTTTTGGAGTACACATCGTGTCACGCTGGTACCGTGCCAGTGTATACGGATGGCTCCAAGTCCCAAGAGGGGGTCGGCTTCCATGCCGTATCCCCTCTGTTTGAAGTCAGCGGGGCTCTACCAGGCGCTGCGTCTGTCTTCACGGCCGAGCTGGTGGCAATACACCACTCGGTACGGGAGATTACGCGACGTGCCCGGTTCGGAGACCGGATTGTGATTTATAGCGACTCACAAAGCGCCCTGAGTGCTCTCGGGGCATTGGAATCTCCGCATCCCCTGGTTCGCGAAATCCGTGACGCCACGGTTTTGGCGAGCCGGGCAGATGTCGAGATTATCTTCTGCTGGGTTCCTGGACATGTAGGAATTGCGGGGAATGAGCGCACCGATGAGGGCGCCAAAGAGTCCGCGAGGACTCTGCGACCGGACCAGCGTTTCGCTCTTCCTCACACTGACTACATGGCAGGAATACGGGCAGCTCTTCGGACTGCTTGGCAAAGAAGATGGGAGACGGTCGAGGGGAACTTAAAGTTGCGTGCCATTGCGCCGCGACTGTTCCCATGGACCTATCCCCCAATGCCGCGGCGGCTTCAGGTTGCTTTCTGTCGTCTTCGAATCGGACACACTCGTGTGACGCATCGTTACTTGGTGGAGCGCTCGCATGTGCCCTATTGCAACGACTGCGTCGTCCCCCAGACTGTTCGGCATATTCTTGTCGAATGTCCCAGTCTGGGTGATCTTCGCGCACGATACCTGTCTCGGTACCGGGATGGGCGGGGTCGCTACCGCCTGTCCCTTGTACCCGGGACGAGTGCGTGCACCATGACTGGTGGACTTATTGACTTTTTGGGGGGAGGCCGGCCTTCTCCCCTTTATTTAAGGTTCCTTTTTTTTGTTATTGTTTTGTTTTAGGTTGCACTCTCCTGCACCGGGGTGAGGGGGACCTCCCCCCGCTGCCGGAGATTGCTTCGATTGTTAAGTTTTTCCAATTTATATTGATTGTTAAGTTTTCATATTTTAACTTTAAAGTAGCCTAATTCTAGGCTGTCGTGTTTTTCGGCGACTTATGCCCAAGTGGGTAGTTGCCAGATGGGCTCTATAAAAAAAAAAAAAAAAATGCTAACTCTGGAGCGTCGACTCCAACGGGCATTGAACCGCGTGTCTCGCTATGCCGAAGCGCACAGGTTTCGGTAGTGCACTTCAGCCCCCACCCACGGCTCCACCCCGACCCAGATTTGTTTCTTAATGGGGTGCGCATGGAAGTGGTTGAATTGCACCGTTTCTTTTGTCTTGTATTTGACCGACGCCTCAATGGGAGGCTCATATTCGCAGCCTTACGGTCTCTTGTACCCGCGCCATGGATATTATCCGTTCCGTGACATTCAACACTTGGGGTGCTGATAGGGCCACTGCCTTACTTTTTTATCGATCCTTTGTTCGTTCGAAGCTCGACTATGGATGCGAGTTTTATGCATCCGCAGCCGAGCGTTTATTGCGGAAGGTGGACTCGATCCACCACACCGGCCTTCGCCTCGCGACCGGTTCATTCCGCACTTCCCTCATTGATAGCCTGTTGGTCGATGCTGATGAGATGCCACACACTCTACACCGCGTGCAGTGCATCACTCGCCTGTACGTCCGAGCCCGGCGCCTCCCTCATTCGCCAACATCTGTCACTGCATCCGCAGTTGATCTCGACGGTGCCTATGCCGCCGAGAGATGTTAGTTATACCCTAAGCCCTTTGGGTTTAGGGCCAGGAAACTCCTTGGAGAGGAAGATATAGCTCACGGGCCGGTGGCGCCTCTGGTTCTACCCAGGACACCACCCTGGAGGGTACCACATTTGGCTATTTGTCGCCACGCCTCTGCTCCCAAAGCTTGTACAGCGTCTGGAGTATTGCGTTCGCCCTTTTTGGAGCACATCTCGTGGTCACGCAGGAACCGTGCCAGTGTATACGGATGGCTCCAAGTCCGAAGAGGGGGTCGGCTTCCACGCCGTATTCCCTCGGTTTGAAGTCATCGGGGCTCTGCCAGGCGCAGCGTCTGTCTTCACGGCCGAGCTGGTGGCAATACACCACTCGGTATGGGAGATTACGCGACGTTCCCGGTTCGGAGACCGGATTGTGATCTATAGCCACTCACAAATCGCCCTGAGTGCTCTCGGGGCATTGGAATCTCCGCTTCCCCTGGTTCACGATCTCCCTGACGCCAGGGTTTTGGCGAGCCGGGCGGATGTCGAGACTATCTTCTGCTGGGTTCCTGGACATGTAGGAATTTGCGGGGAATGAGCGCACCGCTGAGGGCGCCAAAGAGTCCGCGAGGACTCTGCGACCGGACCAGCGTTTCGCTCTTCTTCACGCCGACTACATGGCAGGAATACGGGCAGCTCTTCGGACTGCTTGGCTAAGAAGATGCGAGCCGGTTGAAGGGAACTTAAATTTGCGTGCCATTGCGCCGCCACTGTTGCCATGGACCTATCTCCCAATGCCGCGACGGCTTCAGATCGCTTTCTGTCGGCTCCGAATCGCGCATACTCGTGTGACGCATCGCTATTTAATGGAGCGATCGCCTGCGCCCTATTGTTACGACTGCGTCGTCGCCCAGACTGTTCGGCACATTCTTGTCGAATGTCCCAGTCCTGGTGATCTTCGCGCACGTTACCTGTCTCGATACCGGGATGGGCTGGGTCGCTACTGCCTGTCCCTCTTACTCGGGACGAGTACAAGGGACTTTGACTGGTGGACTTGTTGACTTTTGGGGGTCGCCGGCCTTCTCCCAGGTTTTTTTTCCCATATAGGTAGCACGCGTCAGCTTGCTTCCTCTTCCGTTTTTTTTAGGGGGGGGGGGTGTTTTTCGTCTTTTTTTATTTTATTTCAAAGTAACCTAGTACTAGTCCCGTTTTTAATACGGCGACTAATGCCCAAGTAGGCAGTCGCCAGATGAGCTCTTTAAAAAAACAATATGTTGTTGCTTAACTCGGACATCTTGTTCTCCCCCGGTTTTTTCATAATAATATTTTTGGAAATTGTTGCAACCTATCCAATAAACAATGCCAGGTCGGGGGGGGGGGATTTTTTACAAGGATTCGATAAATTGTATTCTCGTACTTAAAAATAACATTTATGTTTAGAGGCCTAAGTAAACGAGGTAATTTAATGAAAATATGGTTATAGGGTAAAACTAATAAGTTTTGACCTGAAACTTAGTGCCTTGACTTGGCACTTCGCCACAGGTAAAATGATCTCGCAGTGAGACACCATTACCAAACAACGGAGAAGGCCCGCTCACCAGGCATCTTTCAATTCTACTACTTCCTTCCTTTTCTATTTCTTTTGCCCTCCCCTCTCTTAATCGATCTTTCTAAATGCAAAAAAAAAAAAAATATATCATCTCTACTTGTAATTCTCTGCCAGCCTTTTTATTTCAAAGTACATCAATAAACATATTTAAAATCATATTGGATGAAGACCTATTTACATTTTAAGCACGCGGAATAAAACAATATCTAGTGAACATTTTTTAAAATCTGTCTTAACAAGACCTTATGTTACCTTCCCTATTCGTTCACGACTAGCTATAGAGCGAATCTTAGGGTCTTTGCTGGTCTCGATTCTATAATTCCTTAAAAAACCCAATAAAAACAGGAAGAACATGGCCTTTAAAGAAGCTGCAGGATTTCAGCTACTAAAATACTAAACTTTATTAACCACAAGTGTTTGGCCAATTGAATTTTGGGAACGCAACTTTTCAGAAAGAATAAAGAACTAAAATCTTCTGAGTCAAAAAGGTAAGTAGAAGAATAGAGAAAAAGACCCAACCTACGCCTCCCCGTTAATGCGTTTGTATCGGCAAAGGAAACCAAACTTTCAAATCCGGAGGGAGCGTGTGCTACTTGGAGGAAAATACTTTGCGTGATAAGAAACCTTTTAACTACTTCCATTAAACAAAAGCATTCTTGAAAACCAATAAAAAGAGGCATCGAGCGTATTTTAGTGACCTTATAAAATTTTTGCTAAACAAACCAGAATATAGTAGAGGGGTGCTTAGAACTGACGCAGGACAACAACACCCGCCCACTCGTTCATCCTTTTTTCTTCTTTCCAAATATAATTCTCCAACAAATACGTACTTATAGGCTTAGGTTGGGGCATTATCACGAGCAGCATTTGCGTCGTCAATTCGCGAGAATGCCTGAGAAATGACGAGGAGGCAAATAAACGCAGGGGAAGGGGGGATGGAGAGGAAAAGAGAGAGTGAGGGAGTGAGTGGGAGAATGTTTGTGTTGGTGTTTAACTTGTATTATTCATGTCTCAAATTAATAGTAATTGCCCTAAGGGTCCCTTTGTGCTTGTTCGATGAAAATAGTAAATAGGTTTTTCTATGGTCAGGCAGAGTGAGGGGGATCAAATTAGTGAAAGGGTAAGTTTAAGGGTGCATGGGAATATTCGTGTTTATCTAAGGTGGAGAGGTGAAGGCTTCAGTCCGATGAGGGTTTGATTGTTAGGATGTGGCCGAGAGTGTAACACTATCCAAAAGATCCTTTTTGACATCCGCCTAAGGAATTAGTGTCAATTTTAGCCCCTTTTGGTGGCACTTCATTATAGCCTCACGAGCTATAATTATACGAGTCAAATGTGCAAGTATCAAAGGGATCTATACCGTGACACTCATAGATTAAATATCAATAAAATTTCATCATTATTATTGCCACTCTTTAAAAGCATTCACTGTCACCGGAAAGTCTGATCTGATTAAAACTGTAACATGCGGTTTACAGGTGCCAAGTGCATAACGAAATAAAGGGTGGTATCCTTTTCGCTACAGTACCTTTAAACGGAAGCAAGCAAAATGAAATTATTGGACATGGATTGTGCCTCATGCGGAAATGCACTCTATTTTGAGGGTAACTTAAAAAAAGTGGTGATTCTGCCTTAGGGTTTCTCATCATCGCTCGGAGAAGATTGGGTGTATACAATTTGAATCCCGTCCCACTTCTCTTTCACCTCCACTGGCGCTGGATTTCTGTTCACAATCTTTCTCCTCCTCTTCGTCTCATATCTTGCTAGAAGTTTCAGATTAGGCAAACACGAAACCCACTCTCGAATGCTTCCATTTTCAGGGCTTAGTATATGTATAGTGTGTAGTGGAGCTAGTTCCATTGTCAAGATATCTTAGGGTTTTTTATTTGTCTCTCTTCCCTCTCAACTTCAGTAGTACTGCATTCTACTATAAATTCCATAAAATAAGGAGTTTAGGCTCGGGAAATTGTGGACCTCTATGTAGAGGACACCACAAAAGACCTGGCCGACCAGTGGGCGGTCAAGATAGAATTTTTAATGAGGAAACAGGGAGGGGTCTCGAGCCACCACCCTAACACTCTTCGTCACTTTAGATCGCTGACTTCCTACAGATATCAAGTAAAGATGGCACCCTCTGCCCCTGCCTCCACCACGGCCCTACGAGCACTATTGTCACAACGCCCATACTGAACCTTTCTGTTGAGTATACCTTCTCCAAGCATCACTCTGGTAGAGCTGGTAGCATTGCAGGCTCATACCTCGCCCCGGCTAGAACTAAGGCTACGCTTTCCGCCACGGGACGCCTTCCCGTAAAGCGAAGTGGTCGCACGCCTCCATCGAGTTATCTAACTAAGAGGACCCCTCCCCCCCCTTCTCGAATCCCCGAGGGGGGTCGTGAGACCGTCTTCGAGGAATTCTAAGCCCGCACTACGTGGGGACAGCATTAAGGAAGCCTTGCCTCCCTCACCCATGTCCAAGGCTGTACGGAAATAGTTCTTTCAGGATCCCCTCACTCATCTCGTCCTCTAGTATGATGTGACTGCAATCTTGGAGGTAATATTCCCTCCCCTCGGAGGAAGGGATGAATTATTTGTACGAACTCCTTCCTGCGGCATTCTAGTACCGCATATTGCAAAAGTCCTGTTACACTAGTTACGACGCTCTCAACAAAGGACACAATAATAGTTCTAATGAAGTTAGACACGTTTTTATTGCTTTAACATAGAAATATTTGTTTAAATTGTAATATCAATCAATGTGGCCGCCCTCGGCGACGAGCATGCGCTCCAGAGGAGAACTGAACACCGCGCGCACGTTGCGGACGAAGTTCTTCCTCAGCTCGTCGACGTCGCCGTGGCAGACCTTGCATGCCTTGCCATCGAAATACGTCCGCACGATTGTGGTCAAGGGGATTAATATTGGGCGACTGAGGCGACCCAAAGTCCTTCGACCAAAAGTTCATGTTCGAATCCACTCATTTTTCCACGGTCTTGGCCGTGTCCTACTGAAAGACATAGTCCGCTTTCTTCGTGATCTTTTTCACCCAGGACACAGGACTTTCGCGGCCACGATGTTCCTGCAATTGGCCGCAGTGAGCCTCAAACCGTGGCTACCTTGATGTTCTTTGCGAGCGCAGTCATTTTGAGCTTCGGAGCACTTTCGAAGGCCTTTCTTACAGTGAAACGGTTGACAACTTAAGGTCTTCTTGAATGAGGTAGAATTTGTCTTTTCCCTTCTTGAGCCTCTCCGCTACTCTGTGGATGGTCATTCTGATAACGATGAGCCGCTTGCTGATGTCGGAGTTGTGATCCGCAGGCAGAAAAAAAAGGGACCTCAATTCTAGACACACCTGAGCACAATCGAAAAGAGTTTTTAATGAACTTTTCCTATCACGCACACGTAATCCTCTCCAAAGATAAAAGAAAAACTAACAGAACTTTTGGAAAACCCAGTACCCCGACATGGACGTAGGAGAAGGGTGTTTGTTTAAACATCTTCATGGAGATGATATTCGCCCTGCTCGAACTCAGGAACATGGTCATCTTACAATTTTCTTCTTGCGGTTAAATTCCCTTGCACGAATGCAGGTATCTTCTTATGGAGCTCTTCCTGGGGGCGATTATAATCCTGCTGTTTAAACGTAGGGACCTGCTCTTCGGACCAAGATCTTTCTGTGGGATGAACGCATGCATAGGATGTTCCCACGATTCGAAGCTCTGCCTGGGCTATTAAACTCCCAGCACTTGAATATACGGAGAGGATACTTCGTAAGAATCAATCCTGGGAGATTATAGTTCTCCCTCTGGAACGCAGAGGAAAGTATGAACGCAGTATGAAGTTATTTATGAAGAATTATACTCCTCTCGCTCAAATGCAGGGTAGGCTCATTGTACGAAGCCCATTCAGGGGCATTTACGCCCCCATTTCGAACGTAGGAATAGCTTCTTCGTTCAAATTATTAGTGTTGGAAATCACATTTTCGTTTTTCTGCGGTGTCTGCTAAGGGGAATCCATCCGATTCCCCTTAGTTAGAAAATTGTCGAAAAGGTTACTTCCATGATTCAGGAAAGCGCGCTTATATGTAAGTGTAGACGGGGTCTGGGTGTTAAATCACGACAACCAAGGTAAAAAAGGAAAGATCATCCCTCCCAAAGTTACACTAGTAAAGCTAATCCCTCCCAAGGATAAAAAAAAAAAATAACTTTATTTATTTTATTTAGGAACATATTTGTTAGTAAGTTTATTTTAAAATAATTAAAAATTGTAAACTTTGTAGAACTCTAGAAAGTAAATTTTAGTAACTTAATTAAAACGGTATCGGCTAGCAATCGTATCGCAAAAATCATCGAAAACATTGTATTTGTGTCTTTCAAGCCACATAAATTCCTGTAGATAAGAGTTTAGCATTTCTCTCTTACATCCTCGCATGCGTTTTATTCTGAGTTTATGCTTATTCCAGTAGCTTTAAAATGACGATGTCATAACCTCGTATACCTCCCATTTTACCAACTAAGGGTCTTCCCTCCCCCAATTAACCAATTAAAATTAATCTCCTTTTTGTTTTAGGAGGGACTATCTTTACTTGCCACCCCCGTCCCTTAGTTTTTCCCGCTACTTTGGTTCCCAAATGATGCCTTAGTCTGCAATCCACCCCACCCCACCCATCGCAAATTTCTGTGTAGTCTCTTAGGATGCATTTTTGTAGAAATGTGCGGTGGGAGAAAAACTGGTCAGTGGAATAAAGAACCTCTGCGAAAGGTAGCTAGACTTGACTTTCCTCCTAGAGACGTGCCTGAGAAGTAACTTCGAAAATCGTTTTCAATCGGACAAATGTCTTTTCTTAGGTTGTCTTCGCTCTAACTTTAGCTTTTTTCTTTTTTAGTTACTCCTTTAGTTTTCGCTATTAAATATCCACTCCTCTAAAACTTTTGTTGGGGGGGAGGGGGAGGTTATCTACCTAACTAACCTATAAGTTATTGGTTGATTTATAGTTTAACATTTTTAGAAGGGGAGGATATTCATTTGCCAAACATGTGCTCTTTTATGTATATTTTGCTCTAAAAACGCATTCCCTCCTATTGCAAGGGCTACACTAGAACCTAACTTAACCTAACCTAAGTTAAATTAGGTTTGTTGATCACACATGTATTTGCTTACGACCACAAGAACGGCCTCAAAATTCGCTTACGCACGTATGATTTCCGAAGGTTAACACAATCATTACCATGGTGACAAGGGTATGCGAAGGAAATAGTAAAGTGCCATCTCTGAACATTGACTGGGTCAGAGGTAATGATGTATTCAAAAAGAATATATGGCACAAAATAAAATTTCCCTCAAAATTTACCCACATCAAAGAGAGTCTTGGACAGGACCAACCTCCTCCAGTCCGGGGGACAGCGCAGTCGTTGCAGCAAGGTGCAAGGGAGCACTCTCTCAAATTTCGATGCGTCTCGCGATTGTGTCCAATTCGATTACAAGAGAAAGCAACCTGAAGCCGTCGCCGCATTTGAGGGTTGGTCGAAGGGAATAGTTGATGTGCAATGGTACGCAAATTTAGGTTCCCCTAGGCCGTTTCCCATTTTCTTTGCTAGGCAGCCCAGAGTACTAACTTGAGTCCTGCATGTAGTCAGTGTGAGGAAGAGTGAAACGCTGGTCAGGTCACACAGCCCTCGCTGACTTTTTGGCGCCCTCATCAGTGCGCTCATGTCTAGCAATATTTACATCTCAAGGAACCCAGCAGAAAATAATCGGCAACCGTGGCGTGACAGCACAAACCAGGGAGTGTGAGATTCTAATTCGTAACAGCACTTAGGGCACTTTGTGAGTCGCTAAAGATAACAATCTGGTCTCAGAAGCGCCTGGTACAACGCGATATCTCCCGTACCGAGCGGTGTATTGAACCAACTCGGCTGTGAAAACAGAGGCACCGCCTGGTAGGTTCCAGCTGACATCAAACAGAAAGGAAATGGCGTGGAATCCAACCACCTCATGGGACTTTGAGTCATCAGTGTACACTCGCACTAATCCAGCGTGACACGAAGTATGCTCGGAAAAATCGAAAACAATACTCCCAGCGTTGTGGAGGGTTTGGGAACCGAGGCGCGACGACAATTAGTCAAAGGTGGTACCCTCCAGGGTGGCGTACTGAACAGAATCAGAGACGCCATCGGCCCAAGACCTATACCGAACTGTCGACGGAGTTTCTTAGATTTAAAGCCAAAAGGCTTACGGTAATACCCTATTACGGTATAAATAAAGCCTTTCGACGGCGTAGCAACCGCCGAGATCGGCTGCGGATGCAGTGTGGGCATGTTGGTGATTGACGGAGACGCCAAGCCCGCGCGTCCAAGTGCACTAATAATGCACTTTATACGGCGCAGACTGAATGGCCCCTCCCGAGCTCGACACGTAGGCGTTCAATTGGGAAGGTGGAAGGAAGGCACTGGTTGCCAGACGAGGCCGGTGTGGTGGATCAATTCCACCTTTCGCAATACACCCTCAACTGTGAATCCACCACTTCCAGACCAGCCCCGTTTATTAGGAAGAAATGAATTACCTTATTTTTGGCCAAAGAAAACCGAAACATGTGCGTTTCGGCATTTTGAAAGATAGTGAGAGAAGAGGTCCAATGCTTGTTAGGTTCGACGTTCCAGAATTGACATCTCCTCGCACCAAAAGGGAGGGAAAAGTCGTCTACGTAGAGCGCAGCTAGGGTATATTCCGGCAGCACCGAAGAGATACATTTGATACTCAGGGCAAAAAGTGCGACAATGAGAACGCTTCCGTTCAGGACACCCTCTCTCTGCCCCGTTGGGTTGAAGAGGGCTCTCCCCAACCATACGTCGAATCAACAATAGCGACAGTAAAATAAAGTGGAGGAGGCCAGCCTCCTCCACTTTATTTGACTTTTTTTTTGTAGGTCGCATTTTCCTGCGACGGGAACAACAAAAATATAATTATATTTGCAAAGATCAAAATAATGATAATAATAGGCAAAAGGAAATTATTCAAATTGAAATAGTCTCTTGATAATTATTATGAGGAGATTCTCAAATAGAATTAATTGATTAATGTTACTAGGCTCAGATCAAAAGGGGAAACTTGACAATACTAATAATGGAGGGGGGTTTCAGTCTTATGGGTCAAGGAAGGTCCTTCTTGCGATAAGGCGAGTGGGGCACGATCCGAATGAGGCAGATGAGGCACCATCCGAACCAACCTTCTAATAAAGATAGCCAATCTTCAAAGATGACGTTCGACGGGGAATGTAGGATTACTCGTAATTACACTGGAAGAGGAAACTTCTTTTCCTCGAAGGTAATCGATTGAGATTTTTTTCGGTTCGATTAAACGAAGGGAGACTGTTGCGCAAATTCAAAGGCTTGTAAATCAGAGAAGGTACCAATTGACTGGGGTAGAATCACGGCGGAGAAAGTCTGCTGTCTGATGAACGCTCACGAGACGAGACGATAATGACGGCCTTGAGGTGCGGGTTGATTTTCCTCGAACCACTGTGAAGCCCAAGTATTTGTATGCCCGATTCTAAGGGGAAGTGGAGTTTGGAGAAAGGAGTCACAGGCTCCAGACATCTTAATCTGGAGGCGTAATCGATTCACCATTTAGCAGCAAGGTGCGAGAAACAGCGGCTTTTCCTCGCCTCGTCACCGGAGGTGGGGGGGGGGGGGCTTGGAAGGAGTTCGCAGGATTGGGAAATATCTCCCCAATGCGCTCAGGAGTCGAAAATTCGTGACGTTGTCTGTGGCGGGATACCATCGCACGTGGTCTCCGATAAAGTGCGTGTTTGTGGGGGGGAGGGGGAGGGGAGGTCATAGGTTGTTTTTTTTACACCACTCCCTTCCATACGATGGAACTCTTCTGATAGAGATGGAAAAACAAGGAACATTGCAAATTTGGATAGGAGGAATTATTATTAAAGGCGTCAGACTGATAAAAAAATGGGGGGACCTGATCTGTATTCGACAGACTTACAAAAAGGCTATGATATTGATCTAAGCAAATATATATATATATATATATATATATATATATATATATATATATATATATATATATATATATATATATATATACATATAGTGTTAACAGAAGATAAAAATAATATATACATAATTAGCTTACGGGTTTACAGGCTAATGGATTCCGGCTAAGATTATCAGCTATACAATTCTCGGTACCATGTATATACCAAATTTAAACTAATATTGTTGGAGTAAGAAAGGCCATCGCATTATACTATAGGTTCTGTGTAAGGTATTCCCTCTCTTGTAGTTTTGCAGGCTGCGTTAAGTGATCAACCGCTTCCTTATGGGATGAAGGAAAAATATATATAATTATATATGGATTCTTCATTCCTGGGTATATGGCTGGAATAAGCTTCGAATATGGCGAACAGGAAATATAACCTTTTCTTCTTAAATAATAATAATTTTTCTGACTATCTTTCTGGTGTACTTAATAGTGGAAGATTTAGATAGTGGTAGAAGATAGATGGTGAAAGAAAGGTAGGGTTGCCCTTATTTGAGGGGCATCGCAGGCATTTTGTTTTATTAATGTTGACTTGTGTTTGTCTCTGTGTGCGTTCTTTGTGTTCTTCTGTGTATTTTTCTCATCGTTTTGTTTACTTAGTTTTCGTGTAATGTTGAGCTTCGAGCCTTTATTTGTGATCAAATCTTTTTCCGAATTTTTAGACTTGGAAGAAATCTACAAGAAAATTGAGCTCACTGAAAAGTTCACAGCCGGCAAAGAAGGAAAAAAATCGAGGGTAAATCACCTCAAGAAAACACCATCAATCTTTTTACTTTTCCCCACGGGGACTTCAAGAACAAAAGATCTATTTTGTACGGTGCCACTTATAGCCGCCCCATGATATCGTACTGTATACTGGGGAGTTTAACATCCTATTTACAAAGGAGAAATCCTAAAAGCGGAAGTTTATCTTCCTATTTACGAAAGACAAATACTAAAGCGGGAAGTGTATCTTCCTATTTACGAAAGAGAGATACTAAAAGCGGAAGTTTATCTTCCTATTTTTAAGGTTCAATGTGTGAACCGTTTAAATTTTCATACAAATGTTCAAATGTTTATTAAGTTCGACCCCCACATTACGTCCGTTCTGGCTCTTAGTACTTCGCAGGTACGACAAAGGGCGATGGTCCGTTTCGACAATAAACTCTTTCTCTATTAAATACATGCTAAATTTGGTAATGCTCCATACTATAGCTAAAGCTTCCCGTTCTCTTACCGACTAATTACGTTCACGGGGCAGTAGATTTCTGCTCGCGTAAGCCACCAGGTGGCTTTAACCTTCGTCAAAGTATTGGAGCAGCACGCCTCCAATTCCTTCGTCACTCGCATCCGTCCGAATGCCGAAGGGTTTGGAGGGATTGAGGAACCTCAAAATGGGGGCGACGCTAGCTTGTCTTGAGCTGCTGGAACCTGGCAGTAGCTTCGGGATTCCATGAAAGGGGATCTGGGGATCTCTTCTGAAGGAGGTCACTTAAAGGGGAGGAAATAAACGCGAAGTTAGGGATAAATCTACGGTAAAGGGAGGCCGATCCCATGAATGACCTCAGCTATTTCTTCGTGTGGGGAAGGAGCATCTCGACAATGGCTCTGACCTTTTCGTCCTGGGGGACCATCTGATTTTTCGAGCGAACAGGCCCTTGAGTAGTAGGGACGATGTTATGTTTAAATTGATTGAAGCAACCTGGAGTGTCGGGGATGACATCTTCAGATCAATTTTGCAACTGCTGCAGCTAACTCTTTTAAAGAGGCGCTAGCCTGGGGGAGACATCCAGCACGGCGGATAATGATTCCGGGAGTCCAGGTAAAGATGGGATAGGGTAATCACCATCTTGTTCAATGCATACTACTTGCACGACATTGAGGGGGTCAGTGTGATAAACCGCTTCCAACGGGGACTCTTCATTAAGGGCCACAATATTGGTGAGACACTCACGGCGGTGATATTTCTTCAACATATTGATGTGGAAAACCTTATCTCGTCGTTTCTGCGCCCATTCGGAACCCTTCTACGGGTTCTACCCACCCCTAGCGTTCCTCTGGTACAGCTGGAGGCACAAAGGGTTTGCACTCAGCTCTAGCTAAAACCAAGGCTCCCCCCTTTTCCCAGCGTGACCGTTTCTCGATAGGCGAAAAGGCCGCTCGCCTCCTAAGAGACGTTAGACTCACAGGAGGCAACACCCCTTAAGTTGGTCGTCAGGCCATCTTGCGGGGTTACTTAGGCTGCCCCCCGAAAGTAGGACAGCACTAAAGGAGCTTCGGATCCTACACCCACACCCAGTCGTAGGTTGGGTTATTCGAAGATGGTGGATCCTTCAAAAGAGGGCTCCCCGCCTCCGAAGCCGTTCCGCCTGCTTATAACATAACATAACATAATTTCACGGATGACAAAAGCCACAAAGGTCTATCAAAGTTCATCTGCATCCGTCAAAACCCAGCCACAAAAAGCACCATCGCCAGGGGAAGACAAAATCAAAGTCCCCCACAATATAATATAAGAGATGACAAGAGCCACAAGGGCCCATCATAGGTCATCCGAGTCAAACGGACTCTTTTTTAAGGCACCCAAACTCCCAAGAAAACTACATCCAGAGGATTGCATCCAGAACCAAGGGTATCACCAATCCAATCAAGGCTTGTCAAGAACTAAATCATGCAGCTATAGATATATACAAACAATATTTATATATACAAAATTTAGGAAACATCACAACCTTCCCTCCCCATAAACTCATCCAACCTACTCTTAAATACATTTAAATTTAGACTACCTACTACCCTCCGCGGCAATTTGTTCCAGAAGTCTACCACTCTATTGGTGAAAAAATATTTTCTTAAATCCAACCTACACCCTTGCTTTTTAATTTTCAAGTGGTGACCTCTAGTCCGATTTCCATCATCTAACTCAAAAAACTTGCTAACATCCAATTTATCTATCCAATAAAAATTTTTAAAGAGCTCAATCATATCCCCTCTCACACACCTCCCTTCGAATGAGAACATATTTAATACCCTCAGTCTATCTATATATTCAAGGTGCCTCAGGGAAGAAATAATCTTTGTTGCCCTCCATTGCACTGACTCGAGAAGGTTAATATCGTGTCTAAAATGTGGGGACCATGCCTGTATACAGTACTCTAGATGTGGCCTAACATAAGAGTTATAGAATTTAAGAATAACCTCCTTACTTTTGTAACTGACATTTCTCTTAATGAAACCCAGCACTCTATTTGCCCTATTTCTTGCTTCAATACACTGCTTAGAAAACCTTAATGACTTATCTATTACTACTCCTAGATCTTTCTCATCATCTACTGAGCTCAGCCAATGCCCATCCATTTTATAGTTAAATTCTCTATTATCTTTTCCCATGTTAATAACTTTGCACTTATCAAGGTCGAAAGTCATTTGCCACTTATGTGCCCAGGATAACGATTTATTTAAATCCCCCTACACTTTAAAATTATCATCAATATCTTTAACTACAGCTGCTAATTTGGTATCGTCCGCAAAAATTGACACTCTATTATTAACTGCCTCCCCAACCTCGTTTATATAGATGACAAATAATAATGGACCGAGAACTGATCCCTGAGGAACCCCACTGATAACATCCCCCCACTCTGACTTTATACCATTTAGCACTACCCTTTGCTTCCTACCTTTCAGTCACTCAGCTATCCAATTTGAAACACCCCCACATATCCCAATCATTTTTAATTTATGAACTAGGCTCCTATGTGGTACCTTATCAAATGCTTTACTAAAATCCAAGTAAATGACATCTACATTCTCTCCCTTATCGACTTGATTTGTTACGAACTCCAGAAAGTCTAGTAAATTAGTCAAACATGATCTACCTGATCTAAACCCATGCTAAGCATCGCTGATTAACTCCTTCCTCTCTAGATGTTGGCAAATCCCTTTTTTAACTATTTTCTCAAGGATTTTACAGACTACAGGATTTAGGCTAACCGGTCTAAAGTTATTTGGATCCTCTTTACTACCCTTCTTGAAAATTGGGACTACATTCGCTCTCTTCCAATCATCGGGTATTTTTCCATATTTCCAGTGACCTAGTATACTACTTCTTCAGAGCTATTGAGATACTTTCTACCCCTTCTTTAAGTATCCTAGAATGAATATTATCAGGGCCGGAGGCCTTGGTAGCATCTAACTCACCTATTAGTCCTTTTATCGTCCTCCAATCCACACTAATGGTAGTAAACACCTCTTTCCCTGACCCATGAGTACTATACATAAGACTATTTAGTTTCTCCTTTGCAAATACTGATGCAAAATGACCATTTAGTACCTCAACTATTTCCTCATCAGTTTCTCCCACAACCCCTTCATATTTGATAGGTACTATTTTAACTCTGCCAGACTTGTTATTAATTTTATAGTAACTAAAGAAATTTCTAGGATCTTTGTTGAAATCCTGAGCTAATTTAATTTCTGACACCCTTTTGTTCTTCTTTATAATATTATTTAACTCATTCCTAGCCATTCTATAATCACTTAAATTTTGAATATTATTTTCTACCTGTAATTTTTTCCAAGTCCTCGAAGGAGACAGCGTATTGTCCAAGAGCGCCCGGCGTTCTGCCTCTGGGAAGTGTACGGCCATTTCTGTAATGGTTTTCTCTTCGAATAGGGACCCGCATCTACGAGCTAGGCCTGCATGGCATATTGCTTCAATGGAATTGCCGCCGACTTCCGCCCAACTGGGAGGAACTTCGGAGGCTCGTCTCCTTCTGTTTTCCCTTAGCTTTTTTTTTGCAGGAGACCATGCTTGACGCGTGCTCCATGCTCCACCTCAGGGAGTATACGGGTTTTTCGACCCCACCACCACAGGATGGGGTCCAGGCTTGATGATGCGCCATTTACAACCGGCATGAGATCTCGGTTCTTCTATTTGCTTTAAATACCTCCATTAAGGCAGTAGCTATACAGTTGTACCTGGATAGGAGGTATACTTTTATTTCTGTGTACATTCTACCGTCAGCCGTCGTCGACGCGGGGTATTTCCGCCGCGTCGTGGAACTGTTTCCAAGCCCTTTCTCTTGCTCGGGGGACTAATCGTTCAATCCCAGGGGTCATGTCCTTGTCGACCTGATGGACGAGCTTGAGATACGTCTCCTAAATGTGGATGTTTTACGCATCACTGCCCAAGAACTGCTTCATTTTCCTGCCTTGATCTATCTTTTTGGTCTTCGGATGCACAGCCTGAATTTGGGTGGGGGGTAGTCAATGACCTCTATGGTAGTGATCACTTTGCCATTTAAATATCATTTTCTGAGCCGCGGCTGCCTGAGAGCCTGCCCCGGTGGTGCTTCATGCGGGCGCCATGGTCTGGATTTCAGGAAACGACTGGTTTCTCTGTCTCAGTCGAGGAGCTTAGGTCGGTAGATGAGGTCGTTGAGTTCCTTCTCCGTATACCTCATCGCCGTAGGCCTAACTACTATTCCTAGAACGTCTAGCTGTTTTGCATACCGACCGCTTTTCTAGTGGTCAGCCGAGTGTGAGGCGGCCCTCAAACACAAGCGTTATGCCTGCATACGCTATAACGCCGCCCGCACGATTTCATTGTCGGTGAATTTCTTCGAACTAAGGCTAGGTTCTGGTATTTTTCGAAGCACGCCGTCCGCTCTTCCTGGTGGGCATACGTGTCTTCACTTAACAGGAAGACCCCTCTAGCAGAGGTGTGGAAGCGAGTCAAAAGGATTCCGTGCAGGTTGTCGCAAGACCCCCTTCCCGTTCTCAAGGAGAATGTGACTGCACTCTCGGAAGCTGCGTCCACGGCGGAGTCCTTCGCGACCGCTTTCTCCTCATTCTCTAGTCGGGATGCTTTTTTTTTCTGTACAGCGGAAGCCACCTGTCTTCTGCACACTGCGGCTTCCGCAAGTTCCAGTCCACGTCAAATGCTCTGCTCCGACTGGAAAATTCCGTCTGCGATGCATTCTTTCATAGACAGCACTCCGCCATGGTGTTTTTCGATCTGGAGAAGGCCTATGATAACGCATGCCGATACGGCATCATGGAGACTCGTCACACGATGGGGGTGAGGGGACTTTTTCCAATGTTTATATCTGAATTTTTGCGAGATTGTCGATTTTGCGTACGGGTTGGGGTAACCCTCTCCGGTTCAATTGAACAGGAAGAGGGTGTCCCGCACGGAACTATCCTTAGTATTACACACTTTATCAGGCATCTCTCACTATACCGAAACGCATAGGCTTCGTTTTTCCCCGGCCAAGAACATAGTAGTGCACTTCTTGCCATTATCCACGGCTTTCCCCTGACCCATACTTGTTTCTAAATTGGGTTCGTCTGGAAGTGATTGAATCACACCGTTTCCTTATTCTTGTATTTGACCGAAGCCTACCCGAGAGTCTCATACCCTAAGCCCATCCATGATGCCACGGTTCGCCACGGTTTTGGCAGACTCGGTGGATGTCGAGATTATCTTCTGCGGAAGATAATCTCATAGGTTGAAATGCAGAGAGGCGCCTCCCCTTTGAATTTATGATGATACCAGGACCAGCTAGATGACTCACTTCCTGAATCTTCCATCGTGAATAGCCATCCCGACCCTAAAACCGAGTGTGAGAGCGAAATCCAGGACTCTTACCTGGGAACGAGATTTTCCCCCGCAACTCTTTGACCAGATTCTGGACCGCGTCGATGAGTTTGTCAATCTTTGCTTCAAGCGACGGTTGACACCGATAAAGGAGAGTTGAGCGAACATTAGTAGCTCGGACCAATGTAGGCGACGAACTCCTGGCCACATAAGGAATCTCAAGCTAAGAGACAATAGCCAGGATTTGCCAAGCTGTCGAGGGATTGAACTTCTCTTAGCGCCTTCAGGGGCGTTACGTGATTGGGGAGACAACTGAGAATGGCTTTCTTCAGCTGTGCCGCACGGAAGTAGGCACCCGTGGCGTCTTGAAGCTGCCAAAGAAATATTATGGGCCTCTCTCCCCCCTAGGTGATCGTTGCTGATCACCCGTGTATATAGTTTGCAAACATTGATATTTATTAAATTATATTTAATTATTTATATAATTGAATTTCATGCACATTTACCATGCGTCAAATAATACTTATACGAAGTTAACGTTATTAATTACAGAATTTAGTTAATGTTATATATTAGCAAAATATAGCATGTTCACGTATAAAATATTATAGGCATAAAATATAGCCTATAGGTCAGTATTCATAATAAATTAATTCTAAACATATTTTATTTACTGATTGAATTTTTAATAGTGAGTCCAATTTTACAACGTCAAGAGGTTCCCAAGGGAACCAAATATTCTAAGTTGTCACCAGAACAGTATGCAATATATTTAGATAACATTGTTGGTAATTAGGATCTATTTTCAAATTGTCGGAAAAACTGGAATCACTATCAAAGTTATTTGTATGCATTGTACAAAATACCTACAATAATGTCTGATGACCTCGATTCAGCAAGGTTTAGTACTACTTAGTAAATAAGTAGTAACTAGCAAAATTAACATAATGGTAACTGATGCCATACAAGACTAATGCTACATTTACATAGACGTCTATTTGAATATATAGTGCACTTCCGATATTAATATGTTATGGACTATTAACTATTAAAAACTGCCAATATCCAACCAACTATAATAAAACGTCAGGTGTATCTGACTTTTTTCTATTCGATGTATTTCTGTAATTTCTCCTATTTACTTACTGAAAGACGAAATTAGCTTCCAATTTAGCAGGATAAAAATACACTGATCATGGTGAAAATAATTTGAATTAAAAGATAATAAAACTTTAGAATATTGTTAAGTATCAATTTCAACTAGAAGTTTGCTATTCTGCTATTATTATACAGGATGTTCAAGAAGTCTCTCCGTATGATAAATCTATTTTCTTGTGCAGAAATTACATTCGGATCATTTGGGTGAATATGATGGTGGAGATGTGTCGATGTGACGTGACGATGAGGAAACAACAATGACGAAGGGTTAATGAGAGCGAAGGCTTGACGATGGCGATAATTTGATTCAGATTGTCTTGCAGTGATTAAACATTTTTAATTTTGTATGTGACGATCGCGAATATCTAACGAAAACAAAGAGATGATGACGGCAAAAACACGAGATGGCGAAGGCCCTTCAACGTCGAGACATGGTGACTCCGAAGACCTCGAACGAAAGATGACTGCAGAATCCAGAGCAACCCAATGCCGGCTATGACAGCGGCGACGTACACCTCTCCAACCTTTGAGCGCGATCATCACCTTGACTAGGCGAAGAATAAAGAGTGAGAACCGACGACACAAAGCATTCGCTGACCTCAATCGATGACAAACCAATGATGTGATGATGAAAAATACAATAAAAGATGTAGAATGTGTCGAATTTGCTTTAATTTTTTTGTAATCTGTTAGCAATCAATATTATCAAGTTGCCTAATATAATTTTATTAATATTAGACATGTATGAATTTTTTATACTTTTATTCACTTTCATTAAAGTCTTATTTATTTATTATGTAATTATCAAGATTTTTCTTAAAAATGTTTTACTTGTGAGAGAGTTTATTGGAATGAGAGTAGGACTTATAGATCTTTTATGACCCTTTGCACTTGAACTGTTAAACTTAATTGATCTTTTTCATTAACTAAATCTATTTTACTACATATTCATGGGTGGTTGCGATCCTTGTATTACACCAACCCTCCCCCGTAAGGGGCGCGGCGATTTGCCATCCTGGCCGCCGTGCTGACGGGATCCAGCGCTCCGTCCGGCCCCAGCTTAGCCTCTCTTCCTTCCTTCAGATAGCCCGATTTCTCCCCTACCTCGTCGCTTTTCATACAACCTCTCCCACAACTTTCTCTGGTCAGCCTCTAATTTCACAGGGTAGAATGCTGACCTTCTTCTCAAGCCAACCACCCCGGATCGGGGCTGAGGGGGGGAGGGGACATTGTTCCCTAACCCCTCAGCTCCGGTTCGGGATGGGGTTTTTTTTAACAACCTGCTTCATCCCCACCCACATCTTCCTCACATCCCTTTTCCTCTCCTCTTCACAACCTATATTTTTTACGCCGTGTCCAAGGTGGAGCCGCCATGCCGAAGGACTGCCAGGCCACCAGGCGGGAGGGGTGGTCCCGAATGGCGGCGCCTGGCTCTGCCGGGCTTGTAAGCACCTCTCGCAGTGCGGGCAACTGCGAGAGGTGATGAGCTATTGCGTCCCGTAATCAAAAGAGGGTCACCATGCCCATGTATGAAAAAAAACAAAAACCCCAACCCCCAACTTCCCAAAAACATCTACGGAGCCGCCCTCGGGCAGCTCCACCGAGAAAATGGAGGTCCCCCCCCTTGTGCTTGCGCAAGGGACCCTCCATAATTCTTTAACCGGAGAGGAGGCTTACTCCTCTCCTACGCCTACGGGTGTAGGGGACTCCCCCTCACCCCCTTCTCTGGAGGTGCTTTCGGGCACCTCCCTATCTCCAGCGGCAGTCCCTCCTTTGCTTTCTAAGGGGACTGCCAAGAAAGCCAGCAGGCAGCCCATTGCCGACCGCCCCTCGTGCAAGCGGCTCGGTAGGGCAAACCCCCTTAGGGGGGAGAGGGAAGCCAGGCCCCTTCGGTCGCTTCCCTCAAAAGACCTGCTGGCAAGAATTTTGAACCTTGCTGGGGTCAAGGCCTGTGCCTCCCCACACCACCTGACTAGTGACAATACTGCCAAGGGGACCTGCGATGTCCTGGGAGGGGATGGCCAACTGGAGGCCCCTCCTGTGATAGACATGGTCCTTGAGGAGACCCAGCCCCAGACGGTAGGGCCTTCCATGGGGGGGAATTCGGGCTCGGCGCCAAGCACCGAACCCGAATCCGCCCCTATGCAAGGTCCTCCTCAAATGGCTGAGGGCTCCGAGGCAGTAGAAGGAGGGGAGGGATCTCCTCCGACAGGTGCCCCTACGACAACCAGGACCTTCTCCATTTCGGAGAGGGACCTGGCTGAGGCTGGTCCATCTGGCCTGGGGACTTCTGCCGGCGGAGGTGAAAAGCGGGTTCATTCCCCGCCCTCCTCTCCTAAAAAGAAAAAGACTAAAAAGACTCAAAAGACGAAGAAGACTCGGGGCTCCTCTCCATCCGCGGGGGCTGCGGGGACGGATGGGTCTGCTGCCACTTTGGTAGGCGACCAAGCCAAGATCGGCACATCCGGCCCCTCTACCCCCTCGTGTGCGGAGCCCATGACTACGACTAAGACCAAGAATGCACAGGGCGGAGCCTCGATGACATCGGGGCCCCTGATTCAGAGGTTACCTGGCGTTTTCGAGCCCGCTGGCTTCAAACGCTTCCTCGTTATTCGCTCCACTGATGGCACCATGTTGTCCAAGGGCAACATGATCCATCAGAGGAGAGGATTAGCTAGTGCAATTGGTAGAGAGCCGAAGGTAACCCGTTTCTCGGACGGGAGCCTTCTGGCGAATGCGGCGAATCCCGCCGAGGCGGCCAAGATAAGTGCTCTTCGGACACTTCATGGCACCCCGGTGAGTGTGACGCCGCACTCTACCATGAACTTTGTGAAAGGAGTAGTTTATGCGAGGGAACTCGTTGACTACTCCATTGAGGACATCACCCTAGAGCTGGCCGACCATGGGGCGGTCAAGGTCGAACGTGTGATGAGAAAACAGGGAGGGGCCTCGAGACCCACCCCTACACTCTTCGTCACGTTCGACTGTGACAAGCTCCCTGAGTCGGTGCGTGCCGGTTGGTACCGCTACCGCGTGAAGGCATTCGTGCCACTGCCGCGGCGGTGCTATTACTGCCACCGCTTCGGCCATACGAATCGATCATGTAGACGTGCAAAATCGGGGTCACCCGAAGTCTGTGTAAATTGCTCCAAGGTCGCACACGATAAGTCCAAATCGTGTGTGGCCAAGTGTGTCAATTGCGGAGAGCCGCACCCTGCTTCTTCGAAGCAATGTGGTGCATATCTCCTTGAGAAAGAAATCCTGGCCGTTCAGGCCCAGGATCGACTCTCATTCCACGAGGCAAAGGACTTGGTCCTGGCGCGCCCGGCTCTGCCTGGGACGTCATATGCCTCAATAGTTAGAAAGTCACCCTCTGCTCCTGGCCCATCCAGGCCAACGAGCACGGTTGTTTCCGCGCCCATTCGGAGCCCTTCTGTGGGCTCTACCCAACCTGGGCGCTCCCCTGGTAAAGCTGGCGGCAAAAAGGGTTCATACCCTGCCCCGGCTAAAACCAGGGCTCCCCCCTCTTCCCCCAGCGTGACCGTTTCGCGTAAAGCGAAACGGCCACGCGCCTCCACCGAGTCGTTAGACTCACAGGAGGCAACACCCCTGAAGATGGTCGCTAGGCCATCTTCCGGGGTTCCTAAAGCTGTTCCCTGAAAGGAGGACAGCAACAAAGGAGCTTCGGCCCCTTTGCCCACGCCCCGAGGTGGAGCGAGTGGCTCGGAGACGGTGGTTCCTCGAAAAGAGGGCCCCCCGCCTCCGAAGCCGCAACGCCCGCCTAAAGTTTCGAGGCGGAGGGAGGAAAAGACTCGCATGGCGAGCCCAACCTCCCCCAATAAGTCCTCGAAGGCGACAGCGCCTTCAGCGCTTTGTCCGGCCAACAGCGCCCGGGGTTCTGCCCCCGGGAAGCGTACGGCCATTCCCGTGAGGGTCTTCAATTCAAAGAGGGCCCCCGCGTCTCCTCCGAGCTAGGCCTGGAGGGCATATTCCTTCAATGGAATTGCCGTGGACTCCGGGCCAACTGGGAGGAGCTGCGGAGGCTCGCCTCATCCCGTTCCCCGTTAGCTATTTTTTTGCAGGAGACCATGCTAGGCGCGTGCCCCCTGCCTGCCCTCCCGGGGTATAAGGGTCTTGCGACCCAACCACCGCGGGACGGCCGGGCTGGGGGATGCGCGGTTTACACCCGGCATGATGTCTCCGTTCTTCCTTTCTCTTTAGATACCTCCTTTCAGGCAGTGGCTGTGCAGCTACACCTGGATAGGAGGTATACTATCATTTCTGCGTACATTCCACCGTCAGCTGACTTCGACGCGGGGGACTTTCGCCGCGTCGTGGCACGGTTGCCGAGGCCCTATCTCTTGCTTGGAGATCTGAACGGCAGGCATCCTCTCTGGGGAGATTACACCATAAATCCCAGGGGACAAGTCCTTGCCGATCTGATCGAAGAGCTTGAGATGGGTGTCCTAAACGTGGATGAGTTTACGCATCACTGTCCGAGAACCGCTTCATTTTCTTGCCTTGACCTATCTTTGTGCTCTTCGGATGCACAGCCTGATTTTGATTGGGGGGTGGTCGATGACCTCCATGGTAGTGATCACTTTCCCATTCAAATATCATTTTCAGGGCAACTGCCGCCTGAGAGACCACCTCGGTGGTGCTTGGCGCGGGCGCGGTGGCCTGCATTTCAGGAAATGACTGAATTCTCTATCTCAGTCGAGGAGTTTAGGTCGGTAGATGAGGCCGTTGAGTTCTTCTCCGGCAACCTCATCGCCGTAGGCCTGACTACTATTCCTAGGACGTCTGGCCGTTTTGCACGCCGACCACTCCCATGGTGGTCGGCCGAGTGTGAGACGGCCCTCAAACAGAAGCGTTATGCCTACATGCGCTATAAGCGCCGCCCGAACGATTTCACTGTCGCTGAATTTCGTCGGGCTAGGGCTAGGTTCCGGTATATTTCGAAGCACGCCCGCCGCTCTTCTTGGCGGGCATACGTGTCTTCACTTAACGGGAAGACCCCTTTAGCTGAGGTGTGGAAGCGAGTCAAAAGGATTCGGGGCAAGTTCTCGCAGGACCCCCCTCCCGTTCTCCAGGAGAATGGGACCGCAATCTCGGACCCCGCGTCCGTGGCGGAATCCTTAGCGACCGCTTTTTCCGCATTCTCTAGCCGTGATGCTGCTCCGCCAGCATTCAATGCACGTCGTGATGTCGCGGAAGGCCGCCGGCTGGACTTTACCTCCAGAGGCGGAGAACCCTTCAACGACAAGTTTACTGTGAGTGAGTTGCGTTCCGCTCTCGCTTCGTGCGCGGACACCGCCCATGGTCCGGACGATGTCCCTTACGCCATGCTTCGACACCTGGGTGAGCGAGGCATGGCCTTTCTGTTAGATTTGTTCAACAGGATCTGGGTGGAAGGTCTTCTCCCAGACTCCTGGCGAATCGCTACTGTGCTCGCCTTTCGCAAGCCGGGGAGAGATCACTCTACTCCGACCGGTTTCCGCCCAATCTCTCTAACCTCTTGCGTGTGCAAGTTGATGGAGAAATTGGTAAATGTTAGATTAGCCTATTTCCTGGACAGCGGAGGCCATCTGTCTTCTGCACAGTGCGGCTTCCGTAAGTTCCACGCCACGTCGGATGCTCTGCTCCGACTGGAAAGTGCCGTCTGCGAGGCTTTCCTTCGTAGACAGCACTACGCCACGGTGTTTTTTGATCTGGAGAAGGCCTATGATACCGCATGGCGATACGGTATCATGGAGACTCTCCACACGATGGGGGCGAGGGGACGCCTCCCAATTTTTATATCTGAATTTTTGCGAGATCGTCGATTCCGCGTACGGGTGGGGGGAGCCCTCTCCGGCCCAAAGGAGCAGGAAGAGGGTGTCCCGCAGGGAAGTGTCCTCAGTGTCACACTCTTTGCCCTGAGCATCAACGGCATCACCTCGGTGCTGCCGGAAGATGTTCTCGCTACGCTCTACGTGGACGACCTTTCGATCTCTTTTGGCGCGGCCCAGATGCCAACTCTGGAGCGTCGACTCCAACAGGCATTGAACCGCGTCTCTCGCTATGCCGAAGCGCACAGGTTTCGGTTTTCTTTGGCCAAGACTAAGGTGGTGCACTTCTGCCGCCATCCACGGCTTCACCCCGACCCAGATTTGTTTCTTAATGGGGTGCGCCTGGATGTGGTTGAGTCGCACCGTTTCCTTGGTCTTGTATTCGACCGACGCCTCACCTGGGAGGCTCATATTCGCAGCCTTAGGGTCTCTTGTACCCGCGCCATGGACATTCTCCGTTCCGTGACGTTCAGCGCTTGGGGCGCTGATAGGGCTACCGCCTTACTTTTTTATCGATCCTTTGTTCGCTCGAAGCTCGACTACGGATGCGAGTTTTATGCATCCGCAGCCGAGCGTTTATTGCGGAAGGTGGATTCGATCCACCACACCGGCCTTCGCCTTGCGACCGGTGCCTTCCGCACTTCCCCCATTGAGAGCCTGTTGGTCGATGCTGGGGAGATGCCACTCGCTCTGCGCCGCGTGCAGTGCATCACTCGCCTGTACGCGCGAGCCCGGCGCCTCCCTCAGTCGCCAACAGCTCTCACTGCATCCGCAGCTGATCTCGATGGTGCCTATGCCGCCGAGAGACGCCAGTCATACCCTAAGCCCTTTGGGTTTAGGGCCAGGAAACTCCTTCGAGAAGTAGATATAGCTCTCGGGCCGGTGGCGCCCCTGGTTCTGCCCAGGACGCCACCCTGGAGGGTACCACATTTGGCTATTTGTCGCCACGCCTCTGCTCCCAAAGCTTGTACTGCGCCGGGAGTATTGCGTTCGACCTTTTTGGAGCACACATCGTGTCACGCTGGTACCGTGCCAGTGTATACGGATGGCTCCAAGTCCCAAGAGGGGGTCGGCTTCCACGCCGTATCCCCTCTGTTTGAAGTCAGCGGGGCTCTACCAGGCGCTGCGTCTGTCTTCACGGCCGAGCTGGTAGCAATACACCACTCGGTACGGGAGATTACGCGACGTGCCCGGTTCGGAGACCGGATTGTGATCTATAGCGACTCACAAAGCGCCCTGAGTGCTCTCGGGGCATTGGAATCTCCGCATCCCCTGGTTCGCGATATCCGTGACGCCACGGTTTTGGCGAGCCGGGCAGATGTCGAGATTATCTTCTGCTGGGTTCCTGGACATGTAGGAATTGCGGGGAATGAGCGCGCCGATGAGGGCGCCAAAGAGTCCGCGAGGACTCTGCGACCGGACCAGCGTTTCGCTCTTCCTCACACCGACTACATGGCAGGAATACGGGCAGCTCTTCGGACTGCTTGGCAAAGAAGATGGGAGACGGTCGAAGGGAACTTAAAGTTGCGTGCCATTGCGCCGCGACTGTTCCCATGGACCTATCCCCCAATGCCGCGGCGGCTTCAGGTTGCTTTCTGTCGTCTCCGAATCGGACACACTCGTGTGACGCATCGCTATCTGATGGAGCGCTCGCCTGCGCCCTATTGCAAAGACTGCGTCGTCCCCCAGACTGTTCGGCACATTCTTGTCGAATGTCCCAGTCTGGGTGATCTTCGCGCACGACACCTGTCCCGGTACCGGGATGGGCGGGGTCGCTACCGCCTGTCCCTTGTACTCGGGACGAGTGCGTGCACTTTGACTGGTGGACTTGTTAACTTTTTGGGGGAGGCCGGCCTTCTCCCTTTTTTTTAACCAGGCTTAATTTTGTTGTTGTTTTTGTTGTTGTTGTTTTTGTTATTGCTTTGTTATTGTTATTGTTATTTCTTTTTTGTTGTTTCCTGTTCCATTTTTTGAAGTAGCCTAGAACTAGGCTGTTTGTTTACGGCGACTTATGCCTAAGTCGGCAGTCGCCAGATGGCCCCTTAAATAAAAAAAAAAAAAAATCTTTGCCCTGAGCATCAACGGCATCACCTCGGTGCTGCCGGAAGATGTTCTCGCTACGCTCTACGTGGACGACCTTTCGATCTCTTTTGGCGCGGCCCAGATGCCAACTCTGGAGCGCCGACTCCAACAGGCATTGAACCGCGTCTCTTGCTATGCCAAAGCGCACAGGTTTCGGTTTTCTTTGGCCAAGACTAAGGTGGTGCACTTCTGCCGCCATCCACGGCTTCACCCCGACCCAGATTTGTTTCTTAATGGGGTGCGCCTGGATGTGGTTGAGTCGCACCGTTTCCTTGGTCTTGTATTCGACCGACGCCTCACCTGGGAGGCTCACATTCGCAGCCTTAGGGTCTCTTGTACCCGCGCCATGGACATTCTCCGTTCCGTGACGTTCAGCGCTTGGGGCGCTGATAGGGCTACCGCCTTACTTTTTTATCGATCCTTTGTTCGCTCGAAGCTCGACTACGGATGCGAGTTTTATGCATCCGCAGCCGAGCGTTTATTGCGGAAGGTGGATTCGATCCACCACACCGGCCTTCGCCTTGCGACCGGTGCCTTCCGCACTTCCCCCATTGAGAACCTGTTGGTCGATGCTGGGGAGATGCCACTCGCTCTGCGCCGCGTGCAGTGCATCACTCGCCTGTACGCGCGAGCCCGGCGCCTCCCCCAGTCGCCAACAGCTCTCACTGCATCCGCAGCTGATCTCGATGGTGCCTATGCCGCCGAGAGACGCCAGTCATACCCTAAGCCCTTTGGGTTTAGGGCCAGGAAACTCCTTCGAGAGGTAGATATAGCTCTCGGGCCGGTGGCGCCCCTGGTTCTGCCCAGGACGCCACCCTGGAGGGTACCACATTTGGCTATTTGTCGCCACGCCTCTGCTCCCAAAGCTTGTACTGCGCCGGGAGTATTGCGTTCGATCTTTTTGGAGCACACATCGTGTCACGCTGGTACCGTGCCAGTGTATACGGATGGCTCCAAGTCCCAAGAGGGGGTCGGCTTCCACGCCGTATCCCCTCTGTTTGAAGTCAGCGGGGCTCTACCAGGCGCTGCGTCTGTCTTCACGGCCGAGCTGGTGGCAATACACCACTCGGTACGGGAGATTACGCGACGTGCCCGGTTCGGAGACCGGATTGTGATTTATAGTGACTCACAAAGCGCCCTGAGTGCTCTCGGGGCATTGGAATCTCCGCATCCCCTGGTTCGCGAAATCCGTGACGCCACGGTTTTGGCGAGCCGGGCAGATGTCGAGATTATCTTCTGCTGGGTTCCTGGACATGTAGGAATTGCGGGGAATGAGCGCGCCGATGAGGGCGCCAAAGAGTCCGCGAGGACTCTGCGACCGGACCAGAGTTTCGCTCTTCCTCACACCGACTACATGGCAGGAATACGGGCAGCTCTTCGGACTGCTTGGCAAAGAAGATGGGAGACGGTCGAGGGGAACTTAAAGTTGCGTGCCATTGCGCCGCGACTGTTCCCATGGACCTATCCCCCAATGCCGCGGCGGCTTCAGGTTGCTTTCTGTCGTCTTCGAATCGGACACACTCGTGTGACGCATCGTTACTTGGTGGAGCGCTCGCATGTGCCCTATTGCAACGACTGCGTCGTCCCCCAGACTGTTCGGCATATTCTTGTCGAATGTCCCAGTCTGGGTGATCTTCGCGCACGATACCTGTCTCGGTACCGGGATGGGCGGGGTCGCTACCGCCTGTCCCTTGTACTCGCGACGAGTGCGTGCACCATGACTGGTGGACTTATTGACTTTTTGGGGGAGGCCGGCCTTCTCCCCTTTATTTAAGGTTCCTTTTTTTGTTATTGTTTTGTTTTAGATTGCACTCTCCTGCACCGGGGTGAGGGGGACCTCCCCCCGCTGCCGGAGATTGCTTCGATTGTTAAGTTTTTCAAATTTATATTGATTGTTAAGTTTTCATATTTTAACTTTAAAGTAGCCTAATTCTAGGCTGTCGTGTTTTTCGGCGACTTATGCCCAAGTGGGTAGTTGCCAGATGGGCTCTATAAAAAAAAAAAAAAAAAATACACCAACCCTCAGGGGAGTATTAGGAGTGATACGGTTTCAGAGTGGTTAATAAAATACATTTTATTTTGCTTAAGACTGCAAATTTTTCAATTTATATAAAATTTATTAAAATGTGATCTTCAAAAATGATCTTCAAAATCACAATATTGATCTAGATCTTCAAGATCGCATTTTTTTGGGTGTTCTGATCTTGATCTTTAAAAACCAAAGTTTGTGATCTTGCCCATCTCTGGTTAATAGCAATACCAGGTTGGAAGTTTTCTTGTGTGCACAAGTCAAGTGGCTGCATCTCGCGTGAATGGAGAACTTGGCGTGGAGCGAAGCGATGAAAACACCATCTATATTTTTCATTTATCTCAGTGCCACTAAATTGGCTTTCTGTGACATGAGGTTAGAAGGTGTTACCAATATAAGGTTGCCAGCGGTCGCTGGCTGCGCAGGTAACATAAATAGAACGCAGTTATTCTGTGCCACAGGACGAATTAACACTCAAATGTAACTTTCTCCTGCAGTTTGACATCTCTTCAAATAAATTAATAATATAGGAAACAAAAATAAATGCTAATATTTAATTAGTAGGGCGTTTTTTATATACACAAAAATCATAGAAATCATGGTAAATTTTAATTTCTCATGAACGTTTCAATCCGTTAAAATATGAATCACTTTTTGAAACTCGACATCTTATTGTTCGTGAAAAACGACGATAGAAGAGACTAGGTGCGAATTGAGAAGAGCTCGTTAAAACAGCCTACAGGAAAACTGAACGAAACACATATAAGCGAGCCAGGAATTCGTCTTACCCTTTAACGACCAAATGGCACCAGATGAATTCGCTGCTCAGTATTGTTTATAAAATTAGAAAAATAAACCTTCCCTAAATAAAATAACCTAGCCATATGTATGTACCAATGAGTGTATGTATGTAAGGAGTCTTGTATGTATGCAATGCCGATTTTTGTGTGTATCTTATAATATGTGTTCCTTTGTACACAATTAAGTGTATATGTATGTATTTGATTCCAAGTCTGCTTGTAAGTAATAATGTGCATAAACTAGTGTATACGCAAGTACGGTAAGGTATGTATGTATATTTTTTGATGTGGAGGCGTATACGTGTGTGTAAAGGTGGTTGATAATTATTTCAGCTTCCTTATGGTGATTATTCCATGAGCATAGAATGACGTAGCATCTTCGCTCTGAGTGTATGATTGTCCTTGTGTATATGTACTGACAGATGTCTAATCTAAACTGAAAAAAAGAGATGGTGGGGCAAGCCAAGAGACAGTAAAAGTGGTAGAGATTTTAAAGCAAGTGAAATAGAAAGGCTTCAATGGTATTGGCATTTATGAGGAGAGATGAGTAATATGTGTGCAAAAGATTGAGGTTAATGGAAGCAGAGGTAGTGGGAATAAGATATGATGAATATTGACCCCCAGGGCGAAGCCAGACGGAGGATTTGACGGGGAAGTATGCAGACAGGGAAGGTAGGAAGAGACCGTGATAACCTGCAAAGTTGGAATCAGGAGAGGGTCGATAATAGTGTAAAATAAGTCATTTGGATAAATCCTAGATAAGGACTACCAGAGGGTGTGCTTCTCGAACCCCGAATGTGGAGAGGAAATGGATACATCTGATTGTTATAAAGACGCGTGAAACGGCGATGTGACACGACCCTTTATGCAACTGCCCCGGGGATCTCATTGGGAAGATGCAACTGCCCCGGGGATCTCCTTGGGAAGATGCAACTGCCCCGGGGATCTCCTTGGGAAGATGCAACTGCCCCGGGAACCTCCTTGGGAAGATGCAACTGCCCCGGGGATCTCCTTGGGAAGATGCAACTGCCCCGGTGACCTTCTTGGGAAGATGCAACTGCCCCGGGGATCTCCTTGGGAAGATGCAACTGCCCCGGGGACCTCCTTGGGAAGATGCAACATCCACGACTCGGAGCCTCCTTGCCCGAGTGCAATTTAAGGAAGCCCAGTTTGTCCCTGGGGTGATGAGGCCTAAGAAGTTGTTGGTGCGCTTTTCCCTCACCTCCACCCAGCACTACTTTACCTTTTATTAGTATAGTTATTATTATTATCATTATTATTGTTATTATCATTATAGATTATTATTATTATTATTATTTAGTATGATTTATATTATTAGTATTTATATGATATACTATTAATATTTTTCAATTATTATTATTATTGGTATTATAATTATTTATTATGATTAGTATTAATTATACACTGATCCACACACTGTTTCCACGTTCATGGGTCGATGTATGCACAAAGTCTGGATCACTGTCAAGTTCATTGTTTACATCAGATTCACGTATATCACTTACATCGTCCAGTAAAGGAAGTTCCTTGAATATAGGTACTGGAATTTCTTCTGAATGAAACACTGGACGAATTCCTGAATCAAGATTTGGTTAACTTATTTTATGTCGCGTTTTCCTGCTATAACCAGAAGTCTTTGTGAGACAAAAGTAGCAATCGTGTACATAGTTTTTGGCTCCCGCCACACCATAAGAATGCCAAATCCTAGTTGTTTCCTTGTGCCCTTTGTCCATTAGCGTAGATTTTCGACACATGGTTTACAGACATATTGCGGGGCCCACGGTTTATCCTGATTACCTAATTTAATCTTAAAGTAAGCCAAGTATGTTCTTTTCACAAACATACTAATGTTCAGTTGGTGTAGTAAAACAACCACATATATAGCAAAACGAATCAGGGTAATTCAAACATTTCCTTCGTAATGAGGTCATACTTCTGAATGTTATTTCATAAAACAAATCTAAAAAAACACAAAATTATATTATACACAATTGCTTTATATATCTAGATGTGCATAAAGAGAAGTCTAAGTACCTAGATAAAATAAAAAAAGAATACCAAACGCCTCCACTTCCGTTCACTTGGTCGTAAGATAGCCTGCTACTATGAGTTGGACCATAGCTAACGAATACTTACTTGATTGGTAGCTCAAAATCGGGCGATTCCATAGTCGGGCTAGCCAGGAAAAAACAAAAATCGTTCTCATTTCTTTATTTTTAAAGATATTCCCCTCAAATTTGGCATGAAGCACCCTGGGACCGATGTACTTCGAACTCTGAAGTCAATTTTTTATTTGATGAACATATTCAGCGTGACGAACGAAAGAGTGACTTATTTAATGAAAAATAAAAAATAAAAGCCTTATATTTATAACCGATGCTGGTTATATTCAATTCAATTTTATTTAATAAGGCTGTGTACAATCGGATTCTTAGATACTACAGGGTGCCTACTAATATCAAATTTCAAAATTCCATAGGTTTTCCAGGTCTTTTCCAGGTACCTAAAAAAAAAAATAAGATAAATGGCAAAATTTCTAATTAAAACTGTAATGAAAAATGGGTATATTACTGTAGGGGAATTGACCCTCTCCCTCCTCTCTCAGTTGAGACACGGGACGTTGACCGCAAAACATCCTGGCCAGGCACCTTAGGTCAACTCGTAACCACAGCTCCTTGCCCCTCGTCCCTATGAAAAGCAGAACGGTTTAAACTGCAAGATCTCCCCTATGGGTGTGTATTCAATTTCACCTCAAGTACGAAATTGGAGACGCGTTTCTCTCAAGCTCGAAAGGCCAGCTGGACCAGAGGTATGACTTACTGAGAAAACCTGTTGGAGTAAGAACCCTCCTGCGGCCCGTCCACAAGCCAGTTCCCTCCTACCCCTGCTCCAGTGGGGTGGCGAGGTATAAATACCAAACACTTTGGAAAAAAGTGGTAGATTCGGTTAGTCATCAAGGCGACGAAGTTCCCGGCAAGAGGCTCGGGCTACCAAGAGAAGGGACTGAGAAGCAGCTCATACCCGAGCTAGTTCCTGGTTACCAAACCGAACTTTAAGTTAACTTGTCTAAGTTCAACTTATTCTTGTCAGAGAACACCCCCGTCCCCTATCTTGATGTAGCACAAAGCACCGAGATAGTCCTCGCCCTTGAAGAATTCCGAAACGAAGAAAAAGCTCCTCCTCGAGCCCGTTACCCGTTGGTCACACCTAACTCAACTTAACTTGGTTTAAGAACCAAGTTTAACTTACTCTCGTCAGATAGACCCCTCCTATCCTGGTGCATCCTAAAGCACAAGGATAGTTCTCGCCCTTGAAGAAGATCCCCCCCGAGTCCACTCCGTCCAGCACTCCCCTGAGTCAAAGTATTCAAGGCTTAGCGCATCGCTAGACAGTGCGAATTACTCCCCAGAGTAATCCGAAGAGGAGAAAGGAACATTCTTTCACTATCCCGTGGTGATATCCATTCCTGCCGAAGGCGTGTGGCTTCCCAGCTGCCACACTCGTCAAAGTCCTTTGTGGCTTTCAAGTTATTCGTCCGCAACCTCCATCTGGCCGGTCGGCACGCGTCATCGAGACAATAACATTCCCGAGGTAAAGTAGCTCATTGAGTTCAAGATCAGACTCAAACCCGTTCCAAGGGGTATCCACAAAGGTATTTGCGGCCGATAAAGGCCGTTAGTATTTGTTTTTAAATTGATGTGAGTGGTGGGTCAACCATCACTATAATGTCAAGTAGGTCAAGTTAGAAAACCTTACTTAGAAATTATTGAAGTCCTTACTGTGTATTTAGTTCGTAATATTTCTGTGGTTCATCTTTATTTTGTTTTTGTGTTTTAATTAAAGTTTCAGTTTGTTTTAACATTTTTTTATTTTATCCTCGAATCGCTACGTTGGCACAGGGAACCTTTAAAGTTTAAAGAAGTCAAGACCCTAGATAATAATAATAAAAAACGTATATAACACTCTTAGAGAGATATAACGTTAATCACGGAGTAGTACTTAAACAACCCATAAGTACCAACTCCTTCCATCACTCAGTCCTACCTATACCACGACAATTACATTTAACTACAAACATATTTCAAGGTATATTCTAATAAATGAAATAAAGTAGGTAGCATCGATTAAAGAAATAAATAAGAAATCCCTCCAGGGCCCACACCTGACCAATCTACCCCGTAAGGGGCGCGGCGATTTGCCATCCTGGCCGCCGTGCTGACGGGATCCAGAGCTCCGTCCGGCCCCAGCTTAGCCTCTCTTCCTTCCTTCAGATAGCCCGATTTATCCCCTACCTCGTCGCTTTTCATACAACCTCTCCCACAACTTTCTCTGGTCAGCCTCTAATTTCACAGGGTAGAATGCTGACCTTCTTCTCAAGCCAACCACCCCGGATCGGGGCTGGGGGGGGAGGGGACATTGTTCCCTAACCCCTCAGCTCCGGTTCGGGATGGTTTTTTTTTAACAACCTGCTTCATCCCCACCCATACCTTCCTCACATCCCTTTTCCTCTCCTCTTCACAACATATTTTTTACGCCGTGTTCAAGGTGGAGCCGCCATGCCGAAGGACTGCCAGGCCACCAGGCGGGAGGGGTGGTCCCGAATGGCGGCGCCTGGCTCTGCCGGGCTTGTAAGCACCTCTCGCAGTGCGGGCAACTGCGAGAGGTGATGAGCTATTGCGTTTCGTATTAAAAAGAGGGTCACCATGCCCATGTATGACAAAAAATAAAAAACCAACCCCCAACTTCGCCAAGAAAATCAACGGAGCCGCCCTCGGGCAGCTTCCCCGAGAAAATGGAGGTCCCCCCCCCTTGTGCTTGCGCAAGGGACCCTCCATAATTCTTTAACCGGAGAGGAGGCTTACTCCTCTCCTACGCCTACGGGTGTAGGGGACTCCCCCTCACCCCCTTCTCTGGAGGTGCTTTCGGGCACCTCCCTATCTCCAGCGGCAGTCCCTCCTTTGCTTTCTAAGGGGACTGCCAAGAAAGCCAGCAGGCAGCCCATTGCCGACCGCCCCTCGTGCAAGCGGCTTGGTAGGGCAAACCCCCTTAGGGGGGAGAGGGAAGCCAGGCCCCTTCGGTCGCTTCCCTCAAAAGACCTGCTGGCAAGAATTTTAAACCTTCCTGGGGTCAAGGCCTGTGCCTCCCCACACAAGACTGGCGACACTGCCAAGGGGACCTGCGATGTCCTGGGAGGGAATAGCCAACTGGAGGCCCCTCATGTGATAGACATGGTCCTTGAGGAGACCCAGCCTCAGATGGTAGGGCCTTCCATGGGGGGGAATCCGGGCTCGGCGCCAAGCACCGAACCCGAATCCGCCCCTATGCAAGTTCCCCCTCAAACGGCCGAGGGCTCCGAGGCAGTAAAAGGAGGGGAGGGATCTCCTCCGACAGGTGCCCCTACGACGACCAGGACCTTCTCCATTTCGGAGAGGGACCTGACTGAGGCCGGCCCATCTGGCATGGGGGTTTCTGCCGGCGGAGGTGAGAAGCGGGTTCATTCCCCGCCCTCCTCTCCTAAAAAGAAAAATACTAAAAAGACTAAAAAGACGAAGAAGACTCGGGGCTCCTCTCCATCCGCGGGGCCCCGTAAGGGGCGCGACGATTTGCCATTCTGGCCGCCGTGCTGACGGGACTCAGCACCCCGTCCGGCCCCAGCCTAGCCTCTCTTCCTTCCTTCAAAACACTTGTTTCCTCTCTTTTCACAGAACCTCTCCCACAACTTTCTCTGGTCAGCCTCTAATTTCACAGGGTAGATGCTGACCTTCCTTTCAGCCAACCGTCCCGCATCGGGGCTGAGGGGGTGGGGGACAATGTTCCCTAACCCCTGAGCTCCGGTCTGGGGTGGCTGGTTTTTAACTACCTGCTTCATCCCCACCCATACCTTCCTCACATCCCTTTTCCTCTCGTCTTCAAAATCTATCATTTATACGCCGTGTCCAAGGTGGAGCCGCCATGCCGATGGACTGCCAGGCCACCAGGCGGGAGGGGTGGTCCCAAATGGCGGCGCCTGGCTCTGCTGGGCCTGTAAGCACCTCTCGCAGTGCGGGCTACTGCGAGAGGTGTGCGCTATTGCATCCCGTATTAAAAGAAGGGTCACCATGCCCAATGATGAAAATCACACCAAAAAAACCCAACCCCCAACTTCCCCAAGAACAACGGAGCCGCCCTCGGGCAGCTCCAGCAAAAAAATGGAGGTCCCCCTCCCCTGTGCTTGCACAGGGGACCCTCCATATTTCTCTAACCGGAGAGGAGGCTTACTCCTCTCCTTCGCCTACGGGTGCAGGGGACTCCCCCTCACCCCCTTCTCTGGAGGTGCTTTCGGGCACCTCCCTTTTCCCAGCGGCAGTCCCCTCTTTTCTTTCCAAGGGGACTGCCAAGAAAGCCAGCAGGCAGCCCTTAGCCAGCCGCTCCCCATCAAAGCGGCTCGGTAGGGCAAACCCCCTTAGGGGTGAGAGGCAAGCCAGGCCCCTTCGTTCGCTTCCCTCAAAAGACCTGCTGGCAAAAATATTAAACCTTGCCGGGGTCAAGGCCTGTGCCTCCCCAAACAAGACTGGCGACACTGCCAAGGGGACCTGCAATGTCCTGGGAGGGGATGGCCAACTGGAGGCCCCTCCCGTGATAGACATGGTCCTTGAGGAGACCCAGCCTCAGACGGTAGGGCCTTCCATGGGGGGGAATTCGGGCTCGGCGCCAAGCACCGAACCCGAGTCCGCCCCTATGCAAGGTCCTCCTCAAATGGCTGAGGGCTCCGAGGCAGTAGAAGGAGGGGAGGGATCTCCTCCGACAGGTGCCCCTACGACAACCAGGACCTTCTCCATTTCGGAGAGGGACCTGGCTGAGGCCGGTCCATCTGGCCTGGGGGCTTCTGCCGGCGGAGGTGAAAAGCGGATTCATTCCCCGCCCTCCTCTCCAAAAAAGAAAAAGACTAAAAAGACTAAAAGGACGAAAAAGACTCGGGGCTCCTCTCCATCCGCGGGGGCTGCGGGGACGGATGGGTCTGCTGCCACTTTGGTAGGCGACCAAGCCAAGATCGGCACATCTGGCCCCTCTACCCCCTCGTGTGCGGAGCCCCTGACTAAGACCAAGAGTGCACAGGGCGGAGCCTCGATGACATCGGGGCCCCTCATTCAGAGGTTACCTGGCGTTTTCGAGCCCGCTGGCTTCAAACGCTTCTTCGTTATTCGCTCCACTGATGGCACCATGTTGTCCAAGGGCAACATGATCCATCAGAGGAGAGGATTAGCTAGTGCAATTGGTAGAGAGCCGAAGGTGACCCGTTTCTCGGACGGCAGCCTTCTGTCGAATGCGGCGAATCCCGCCGAGGCTGCCAAGATAAGTGCTCTTCGGACACTTCATGGCACCCCGGTGAGTGTGACGCCGCACTCTACCATGAACTTTGTGAAAGGAGTAGTTTATGCGAGGGAACTCGTTGACTACTCCATTGAGGACATCACCCTAGAGCTGGCCGACCATGGGGCGGTCAAGGTCGAACGTGTGATGAGAAAACAGGGAGGGGCTTCAAGACCCACCCCTACACTCTTCGTCACGTTCGACTGTGACAAGCTCCCTGAGTCGGTGCGTGCCGGTTGGTACCGCTACCGCGTGAAGGCATTCGTGCCACTGCCGCGGCGGTGCTATTACTGTCACCGCTTCGGCCATACGAATCGCTCATGTAGACGTGCAAAGTCGGTGTAAATTGCTCCAAGGTCGCACACGATAAGTCCAAATCGTGTGTGGCCAAGTGTGTCAATTGCGGAGAGCCGCACCCTGCTTCTTCGAAGCAATGTGGTGCATATCTCCTGGAGAAAGAAATCCTGGCCGTTCAGGCCCAGGATAGACTCTCATTCCGCGAGGCTAAGGACTTGGTCCTGGCGCGCCCAGCTCTGCCTGGGACGTCATATGCCTCAGTAGTTCGAAAGGCACCCTCTGGTCCTGGCCCATCTTGGCCAACGAGCATAATTGTTTCCGCGCCCATTCGGAGCCCTTCTGCGGGCTCTACCCAACCCGGGCGCTCCCCTGGTAAAGCTGGCGGCAAAAAGGGTTCATACCCAGCCCCGGCTAAAACCAGGGCTCCCCCCTCTTCCCCCAGCGTGACCGTTTCCCGCAAGGCGAAACGGCCACGCGCCTCCACCGAGTCGTTAGACTCACAGGAGGCAACACCCTTGAAGATGGTCGCTAGGCCATCTTCCGGGGTTCCTAAAGCTGTCCCCCGAAAGGAGGACAGCAACAAAGGAGCTTCGGCTCCTTCGCCCACGCCCCGAGGTGGAGCGAGTGGCTCGGAGACGGTGGTTCCTCGAAAAGAGGCCCCCCCGCCTCCGAAGCCGCAGCGCCCGCCTAAGGTTTCGAGGCAGAGGGAGGAAAAGACTCGCATGGCGAGCCCAACCTCCCCCAATAAGTCCTCGAAGGCGACAGCGCCTTCAGCGCTTTGTCCGGCCAACAGCGCCCGGGGTTCTGCCCCCGGGAAGCGTACGGCCATTCCCGTGAGGGTCTTCAATTCGAGGAGGGCCCCCGCGTCTCCTCCGAGCTAGGCATGGAGGGCATATTTCTTCAATGGAATTGCCGTGGACTCCGGGCCAACTGGGAGGAGCTGCGGAGGCTCGCCTCCTCCCGTTCCCCGTTAGCTATTTTTTTGCAGGAGACCATGCTAGGCGCGTGCCCTCTGCCTGCCCTCCCGGGGTATAAGGGTCTTGCGACCCCACCACCGCGGGATGGCCGGGCTGGGGGATGCGCCGTTTACACCCGGCATGATGTCTCCGTTCTTCCTTTCTCTTTAGATACCTCCTTTCAGGCAGTGGCTGTGCAGCTGCACCTGGATAGGAGGTATACTATCATTTCTGCGTACATTCCACCGTCAGCTGACTTCGACGCGGGGGACTTCCGCCGCGTCGTGGCACGGTTGCCGAGGCCCTATCTCTTGCTTGGAGATCTGAACGGCAGGCATCCTCTCTGGGGAGATTACTCCATAAATCCCAGGAGACAAGTCCTTGCCGATCTGATCGAAGAGCTTGAGATGGGTGTCCTAAACGTGGATGAGTTTACGCATCACTGTCCGAGAACCGCTTCATTTTCTTGCCTTGACCTATCTTTGTGCTCTTCGGATGCACAGCCTGATTTTGATTGGGGGGTGGTCGATGACCTCCATGGTAGTGATCACTTTCCCATTCAAATATCATTTTCAGGGCAACTGCCGGCTGAGAGACCACCTCGGTGGTGCTTGGCGCGGGCGCGGTGGCCTGCATTTCAGGAAATGACTGAATTCTCTATCTCAGTCGAGGAGTTTAGGTCGGTAGATGAGGCCGTTGAGTTCTTCTCCGGCAACCTCATCGCCGTGGGCCTGACTACTATTCCTAGGACGTCTGGCCGTTTTGCACGCCGACCACTCCCATGGTGGTCGGCCGAGTGTGAGACGGCCCTCAAACAGAAGCGTTATGCCTACATGCGCTATAAGCGCCGCCCGAACGATTTCACTGTCGCTGAATTTCGTCGGGCTAGGGCTAGGTTCCGGTATATTTCGAAGCACGCCCGCCGCTCTTCTTGGCGGGCATACGTGTCTTCACTTAACGGGAAGACCCCTTTAGCTGAGGTGTGGAAGCGAGTCAAAAGGATTCGGGGCAAGTTCTCGCAGGACCCCCCTCCCGTTCTCCAGCAGAATGGGACCGCAATCTCGGACCCCGCGTCCGTGGCGGAATCCTTAGCGACCGCTTTTTCCGCATTCTCTTGCCGTGATACTGCTCCGCCAGCATTCAATGCACGTCGTGATGTCGCGGAAGGCCGCCGGCTGGACTTTACCTCCAGAGGCGGAGAACCCTTCAACGACAAGTTTACTGTGAGTGAGTTGCGTTCCGCTCTCGCTTCGTGCGCGGACACCGCCCATGGTCCGGACGATGTCCCGTACGCCATTCTTCGACACCTGGGTGAGCGAGGCATGGCCTTTCTGTTAGATTTGTTCAACAGGATCTGGGTGGAAGGTCTTCTCCCAGACTCCTGGCGAATCGCTACTGTGCTCGCCTTTCGCAAGCCGGGGAGAGATCACTCTACTCCGACCGGTTTCCGCCCAATCTCTCTAACCTCTTGCGTGTGCAAGTTGATGGAGAAATTGGTAAATGTTAGATTAGCCTATTTCCTGGACAGCGGAGGCCATCTGTCTTCTGCGCAGTGCGGCTTCCGTAAGTTCCACTCCACGTCGGATGCTCTGCTCCGACTGGAAAACGCCGTCTGCGAGGCTTTCCTTCGTAGACAGCACTACGCCACGGTGTTTTTCGATCTGGAGAAGGCCTATGATACCGCATGGCGATACGGTATCATGGAGACTCTCCACACGATGGGGGCGAGGGGACGCCTCCCAATGTTTATATCTGAATTTTTGCGAGATCGTCGATTCCGCGTACGGGTGGGGGGAGCCCTCTCCGGCCCAAAGGAGCAGGAAGAGGGTGTCCCGCAGGGAAGTGTCCTCAGTGTCACACTCTTTGCCCTGAGCATCAACGGCATCACCTCGGTGCTGCCGGAAGATGTTCTCGCTACGCTCTACGTGGACGACCTTTCGATCTCTTTTGGCGCGGCCCAGATGCCAACTCTGGAGCGTCGACTCCAACAGGCATTGAACCGCGTCTCTCGCTATGCCGAAGCGCACAGGTTTCAGTTTTCTTTGGCCAAGACTAAGGTGGTGCACTTCTGCTGCCATCCACGGCTTCACCCCGACCCAGATTTGTTTCTTAATGGGGTGCGCCTGGATGTGGTTGAGTCGCACCGTTTCCTTGGTCTTGTATTCGACCGACGCCTCACCTGGGAGGCTCATATTCGCAGCCTTAGGGTCTCTTGTACCCGCGCCATGGACATTCTCCGTTCCGTGACGTTCAGCGCTTGGGGGCGCTGATAGGGCTACCGCCTTACTTTTTTATCGATCCTTTGTTCGCTCGAAGCTCGACTACGGATGCGAGTTTTATGCATCCGCAGCCGATCGTTTATTGCGGAAGGTGGATTCGATCCACCACACCGGCCTTCGCCTTGCGACCGGTGCCTTCCGCACTTCCCCCATTTAGAGCCTGTTGGTCGATGCTGGGGAGATGCCACTCGCTCTGCGCCGCGTGCAGTGCATCACTCGCCTGTACGCGCGAGCCCGGCGCCTCCCTCAGTCGCCAACAGCTCTCACTGCATCCGCAGCTGATCTCGATGGTGCCTATGCCGCCGAGAGACGCCAGTCATACCCTAAGCCCTTTGGGTTTAGGGCCAGGAAACTCCTTCGAGAGGTAGATATAGCTCTCGGGCCGGTGGCGCCCCTGGTTCTGCCCAGGACGCCACCCTGGAGGGTACCACATTTGGCTATTTGTCGCCACGCCTCTGCTCCCAAAGCTTGTACTGCGCCGGGAGTATTGCGTTCGACCTTTTTGGAGCACACATCGCGTCACGCTGGTACCTTGCCAGTGTATACGGATGGCTCCAAGTCCCAAGAGGGGGTCGGCTTCCACGCCATTTCCCCTCTGTTTGAAGTCAGCGGGGCTCTACCAGGCGCTGCGTCTGTCTTCACGGCCGAGCTGGTGGCAATACACCACTCGGTACGGGAGATTACGCGACGTGCCCGGTTCGGAGACCGGATTGTGATCTATAGCGACTCACAAAGCGCCCTGAGTGCTCTCGGGGCATTGGAATCTCCGCATCCCCTGGTTCGCGAAATCCGTGACGCCACGGTTTTGGCGAGCCGGGCAGATGTCGAGATTATCTTCTGCTGGGTTCCTGGACATGTAGGAATTGCAGGGAATGAGCGCGCCGATGCCGGCGCCAAAGAGTCCGCGAGGACTCTGCGCCCGGACCAGCGTTTCGCTCTTCCTCACACCGACTACATGGCAGGAATACGGGCAGCTCTTCGGACTGCTTGGCAAAGAAGATGGGAGACGGTCGAAGGGAACTTAAAGTTGCGTGCCATTGCGCCGCGACTGTTCCCATGGACCTATCCCCCAATGCCGCGGCGGCTTCAGGTTGCTTTCTGTCGTCTCCGAATCGGACACACTCGTGTGACGCATCGCTATCTGGTGGAGCGCTCGCCTGCGCCCTATTGCAACGACTGCGTCGTCCCCCAGACTGTTCGGCACATTCTTGTCGAATGTCCCAGTCTGGGTGATCTTCGCGCACGACACCTGTCCCGGTACCGGGATGGGCGGGGTCGCTACCGCCTGTCCCTTGTACTCGGGACGAGTGCGTGCACTTTGACTGGTGGACTTGCTGACTTTTTGGGGGAGGCCGGCCTTCTCCCTATTATTTAAGCAAGGTTTGTGTTTTGTTTTGTTTTGTTTTTTGTTTGTTTTTCTTCCTTTAGTTGCACGCTCCTGCGCCGGGGCGAGCTCTCCCCGACGCACCAGCTTGCTTCCTTTCCCCATTTTGGGGTGTTTTGTTTTTGTTTTTTTTCTCTTTAATTTTATTTTAAAGTAGCCTAGAACTAGGCCAGTTTTAATACGGCGACTAATGCCCAAGTAGGCAGTCGCCAGATGAGCTCTTAAAAAAAAAAAAAAAAAAAAAAATCCATCCGCGGGGGCTGCGGGGACGGATGGGTCTGCTGCCACTTTGGTAGGCGACCAAGCCAAGATCGGCACATCCGGCCCCTCTACCCCCTCGTGTGCGGAGCCCCTGACTAAGACTAACACCAAGAATGCACAGGGCGGAGCCTCGATGACATCGGGGCCCCTGATTCAGAGGTTACCTTGCGTTTTCGAGCCCGCTGGCTTCAAGCGCTTCCTCGTTATTCACTCCACTGATGGCAGCATGTTGTCCAAGGGCAACATGATCCATCAGAGGAGAGGATTAGCTAGTGCAATTGGTAGAGAGCCGAAGGTAACCCGTTTCTCGGACGGGAGCCTTCTGGCGAATGCGGCGAATCCCGCCGAGGCGGCCAAGATAAGTGCTCTTCGGACACTTCATGGCACCCCGGTGAGTGTGACGCCGCACTCTACCATGAACTTTGTGAAAGGAGTAGTTTATGCGAGGGAACTCGTTGACTACTCCATAGAAGACATCACACTAGAGCTGGCCGACCATGGGGCGGTCAAGGTCGAACGTGTGATGAGAAAACAGGGAGGGGCCTCGAGACCCACCCCTACACTCTTCGTCACGTTCGACTGTGACAAGCTCCCTGAGTCGGTGCGTGCCGGTTGGTACCAATACCGCGTAAAGGCATTCGTGCCACTGCCGCGGCGGTGCTATTACTGTCACCGCTTCGGCCACACGAATCGATCATGTAGCCGTGCAAAATCGGGGTCACCCGAAGTCTGTGTAAATTGCTCCAAGGTCGCACACGATAAGTCCAAATCGTGTGTGGCCAAGTGTGTCAATTGCGGAGAGCCGCACCCTGCTTCTTCGAAGCAATGTGGTGCATATCTCCCTGAGAAAGAAATCCTGGCCGTTCAGGCCCAGGATCGACTCTCATTCCGCGAGGCTAAGGACTTGGTCCTGGCGCGCCTGGCTCTGCCTGGGACGTCATATGCCTCAATAGTTAGAAAAGCACCCTCTGCTCCTGGCCCATCCAGGCCAACGAGCACGGTTCTTTCCGCGCCCATTCGGAACCCTTCTGCGGGCTCTACTACACCCGGGCGCTTCCCTGGTAGAGCTGGCGGCAAAAAGGGTTCACACCCAGCCCCGGCTAAAACCAGGGCTCCCTCCTATTCCCCCAGCGTGACCGTTTCCCGTAAGGCGAAACGGCCACGCGCCTCCACCGAGTCGTTAGACTCACAGGAGGCAACACCCATGAAGATGGTCGCTAGGCCATCTTCCGGGGTTCCTAAAGCTGTTCCCCGAAAGGAGGACAGCAACAAAGGAGCTTCGGCCCCTTCGCCCACGCTCCGAGGTGGAGCGAGTGGCTCGGAGATGGTGGTTCCTCGAAAAGAGGGCCCCCCGCCTCCCAAGCCGCAACGCCCGCCTAAGGTTTCGAGGCGGAGGGAGGAAAAGACTCGCATGGCGAGCCCAACCTCCCCCAATAAGTCCTCGAAGGCGACAGTGCCTTCAGCGCTTTGTCCGGCCAACAGCGCCCGGGGTTCTGCCCCCGGGAAGCGTACGGCCATTCCCGTGAGGGTCTTCAATTCGAGGAGGGCCATCTCGTCTCCTCCGAGCTAGGCCTGGAGGGCATATTCCTTCAATGGAATTGCCGTGGACTCCGGGCCAACTGGGAGGAGCTGTGGAGGCTCGTCTCGTCCCGTTCCCCGTTAGCTATCTATTTTTTTGCAGGAGACCATGCTAGGCGCGTGCCCGCTGCCTGCCCTCCCGGGGTATAAGGGTCTTGCGACCCCACCACCGCGGGATGGCCGGGCTGGGGGATGCGCCGTTTACACCCGGCATGATGTCTCCGTTCTTCCTTTCTCTTTAGATACCTCCTTTCAGGCAGTGGCTGTGCAGCTGCACCTGGATAGGAGGTATACTATCATTTCTGCGTACATTCCACCGTCAGCTGACTTCGACGCGGGGGACTTCCGCCGCGTCGTGGCACGGTTGCCGAGGCCCTATCTCTTGCTTGGAGATCTGAACGGCAGGCATCCTCTCTGGGGAGATTACTCCATAAATCCCAGGAGACAAGTCCTTGCCGATCTGATCGAAGAGCTTGAGATGGGTGTCCTAAACGTGGATGAGTTTACGCATCACTGTCCGAGAACCGCTTCATTTTCTTGCCTTGACCTATCTTTGTGCTCTTCGGATGCACAGCCTGATTTTGATTGGGGGGTGGTCGATGACCTCCATGGTAGTGATCACTTTCCCATTCAAATATCATTTTCAGGGCAACTGCCGGCTGAGAGACCACCTCGGTGGTGCTTGGCGCGGGCGCGGTGGCCTGCATTTCAGGAAATGACTGAATTCTCTATCTCAGTCGAGGAGTCTAGGTCGGTAGATGAGGCCGTTGAGTTCTTCTCCGGCAACCTCATCGCCGTGGGCCTGACTACTATTCCTAGGACGTCTGGCCGTTTTGCACACCGACCACTCCCATGGTGGTCGGCCGAGTGTGAGACGGCCCTCAAACAGAAGCGTTATGCCTACATGCGCTATAAGCGCCGCCCGAACGATTTCACTGTCGCTGAATTTCGTCGGGCTAGGGCTAGGTTCCGGTATGTTTCGAAGCACGCCCGCCGCTCTTCTTGGCGGGCATACGTGTTTTCACTTAACGGGAAGACCCCTTTAGCTGAGGTGTGGAAGCGAGTCAAAAGGATTCGGGGCAAGTTCTCGCAGGACCCCCCTCCCGTTCTCCAGGAGAATGGGACCGCAATCTCGGACCCCGCGTCCGTGGCGGAATCCTTAGCGACCGCTTTTTCCGCATTCTCTAGCCGTGATGCTGCTCCGCCAGCATTCAATGCATTTCGTGATGTCGCGGAAGGCCACCGGCTGGACTTTACCTCCAGAGGCGGAGAACCCTTCAAAGACAAGTTTAGTGTGAGTGAGTTGCGTTCCGCTCTCGCTTCGTGCGCGGACACCGCCCATGGTCCGGACGATGTCCCGTACGCCATTCTTCGACACCTGGGTGAGCGAGGCATGGCCTTTCTGTTAGATTTGTTCAACAGGATCTGGGTGGAGGGTCTTCTCCCAGACTCCTGGCGAATCGCTACTGTGCTCGCCTTTCGCAAGCCGGGAAGAGATCACTCTACTCCGACCGGTTTCCGCCCAATCTCTCTAACCTCTTGCGTGTGCAAGTTGATGGAGAAATTGGTAAATGTTAGATTAGCCTATTTCCTGGACAGCGGAGGCCATCTGTCTTCTGCACAGTGCGGCTTCCGTAAGTTCCACTCCACGTCGGATGCTCTGCTCCGACTGGAAAATGCCGTCTGCGAGGCTTTCCTTCGTAGACAGCACTACGCCACGGTGTTTTTTGATCTGGAGAAGGCCTATGATACCGCACGGCGATACGGTATCATGGAGACTCTCCACACGATGGGGGCGAGGGGACGCCTCCCATTGTTTATATCTGAATTTTTGCGAGATCGTCGATTTCGCGTACGGGTGGGGGGGAGCCCTCTCCGGCCCAAAGGAGCAGGAAGAGGGTGTCCCGCAGGGAAGTGTCCTCAGTGTCACACTCTTTGCCCTGAGCATCAACGGCATCACCTCGGTGCTGCCGGAAGATGTTCTCGCTACGCTCTACGTGGACGACCTTTCGATCTCTTTTGGCGCGGCCCAGATGCCAACTCTGGAGCGTGGACTTGAACAGGCATTGAACCGCGTCTCTCGCTATGCCGAAGCGCACAGGTTTCGGTTTTCTTTGGCCAAGACTAAGGTGGTGCACTTCTGCCGCCATCCACGGCTTCACCCTGACCCAGATTTGTTTCTTAATGGGGTGCGCCTGGATGTGGTTGAGTCGCACCGTTTCCTTAGTCTTGTATTCGACCGACGCCTTACATGGGAGGCTTATATTCGCAGCCTTAGGGTCTCTTGTACCCGCGCCATGGACATTCTCCGTTCCGTGACGTTCAGCGCTTGGGGCGCTGATAGGGCTACTGCCTTACTTTTTTTTCGATCCTTTGTTCGCTCGAAGCTCGACTACGGATGCGAGTTTTATGCATCCGCAGCCGAGCGTTTATTGCGGAAGGTGGATTCGATCCACCACACCGGCCTTCGCCTTGCGACCTGTGCCTTCCGCACTTCCCCCATTGAGAGCCTGTTGGTCGATGCTGGGGAGATGCCAGTCGCTCTGCGCCGCGTGCAGTGTATCACTCGCCTGTACACGCGAGCCCGGCGCCTCCCTCAGTCGCCAACAGCTCTCACTGCATCCGCAGCTGATCTTGATGGTGCCTATGCCGCCGAGAGACGCCAGTCATACCCTAAGCCCTTTGGGTTTAGGGCCAGGAAACTCCTTCGAGAGGTAGATTTAGCTCTCGGGCCGGTGGCCCCCCTGGTTCTGCCCAGGACGCCACCCTGGAGGGTACCACATTTGGCTATTTGTCGCCACGCCTCTGCTCCCAAAGCTTGTACTGCGCCGGGAGTATTGCGTTCGACCTCTTTGGAGCACACATCGTGTCGCGCTGGTTTCGTGCCAGTGTATACGGATGGCTCCAAGTCCCAAGAGGGGGTCGGCTTCCACGCCGTATCCCCTCTGTTTGAAGTCAGCGGGGCTCTACCGGGCGCTGCGTCTGTCTTCACGGCCGAGCTGGTGGCAATACACCACTCGGTACGGGAGATTACGCGACGTGCCCGGTTCGGAGACCGGATTGTGATCTATAGCGACTCACAAAGCGCCCTGAGTGCTCTCGGGGCATTGGAATCTCCGCATCCCCTGGTTCGCGAAATCCGTAACGCCACGGTTTTGGCGAGCCGGGCAGATGTCGAGATTATCTTCTGCTGGGTTCCTGGACATGTAGGAATTGCGGGGAATGAGCGCGCCGATGAGGGCGCCAAAGAGTCCGCGAGGACTCTGCGACCGCACCAGCGTTTTGCTCTTCTTCACACTGACTACATGGCAGGAATACGGGCAGCTCTTCGGACTGCTTGGCAAAGAAGATGGGAGACGGTCGAGGGGAACTTAAAGTTGCGTGCCATTGCGCCGCGACTGTTCCCATGGACCTATCCCCCAATGCCGCGGCGGCTTCAGGTTGCTTTCTGTCGTCTCCGAATCGGACACACTCGTGTGACGCATCGCTATCTGGTGGAGCGCTCGCCTGCGCCCTATTGCAACCACTGCGTCGTCCCCCAGACTGTTCGGCACATTCTTGTCGAATGTCCCAGTCTGGGTGATCTTCGCGCACGACACCTGTCCCGGTACCGGATGGGCGGGGTCGCTACCGCCTGTCCCTTGTGCTCGGGACGAGTGCGTGTACTTTGACTGGTGGACTTATTGACTTTTTGGGGGAGGCCGGCCTTCTCCCTTTTATATAACCCGATTTAATTGTTGTTGTTGTTTTTGTAATTGTTTTTGTTATTGCTTTGTTATTGTTATTGTTATTTCTTTTTATTGTTTTCTGTTTAATTTTTTAAAGTAGCCTAAAACTAGGCTGTTTTTTACGGCGTTTTATGCCTAAGTCGGCAGTCGCCAGATAGCCCCTTAAAAAAAAAAAAAAAAAAAAAAAACCTGACCAATCTAGCAAACAATTATATTTCCATTAGGTATTATTTAACTAGACCCCCGCATTTAATTTCATTTTATTTAACTTTATATATCTTTTTCATAGCCCATGGGTGAGTACTGTCTATATTATTCTGAAATAAGTATAATAAGTAATAGCTAGTAAGAATCTAAGGTTTAGACGCCCTGTAATAGTAACCTATTTCATGGTTAACCTGGATTCTAATATCTCCCTCACAAAATAAAGATACATAACAAATATCGGTGGCTACGCCCACTAAATTGACTTAGGACTTTTTCTCACTAGAAAGTTTCTTCTTGTAGTCACTTTTGCTCCTGGTAGATTTCTTTGGTATATCCGGATTACCTCTTTCTATGCCTCTTCTTTTGACTTTTGCATGGGCATCACTGTTAGCTTTTGACACCATATTTTTGCCCATGACATGGAAGAGGGAACTAGCGATGGCAGGAACAACGGTGTTGACCAGGCTGCAACCATTTTCACAGTCCAGCAGGGACATTCCTAAGTCATTGCTCATTATTTCCTTGTAGACCCCTACGAACACTTCTTCTGAAGAGTAGGCCGCCAGGAACGAACTTGGCCCTCCTCTCGCCTGGTGTTATCATCGCCTTGAAGACTTCCACGGCCATCATGGCCATGTGGATGCAGTCGTCTGAGGGTTAGAGGAGACCGCCTCGGTCCTGGAGTTCAATCATCTCTCTGAAGGTCTTTGGTAGCTTGTCGGGGTCGGCCACCTGCACTGAGGGCATAAGGGTGTTCTCCTCTACCAGAGCCTCATGGCAAGAAGCACACTTTAGGCGGCTGCGCGCCTTTCTGGCCAAGTACCTGCAGAAATGTCCCACTCCGCCGGCCTCCCCCTGGTCCAATCTCTCGGAGTCGATGTCCAGCTCCTCAACAAACTCTTTGGTCGGTTGGTCGTGGCTTGTTTTCTGGGCTTCATGGAGTAGGACTATGTTCTCCTTGACTTCTTCCAGGGTGTATGCAGACAGCTTGATGAGGGAGATGGTCCTGATGATGGTCTCTGCTTGGAAGAACTGTTTGGCCTCGGGCCAGTAGTTGGTGCCAGACATGTTGCGGAGGCGGCCAAAGGCATTCTCCTCCTTGTCCGATGTCATCTTGCCAGGGCAGATGTTGACGATGCCCTGGTCCTTGTACCTGTCCAGGACGTCCATGATGGCGGCGCACGCGTTGGTCGACGTCAGGTACACTGCCTTCCTGGTGTCAGTGGTGAATATCCTGTTGCTAGGGTAGCCACAGGATGGCCAAGCCTTCATGAGTTCTGCCGTGTCCCGCAAGACCTGAACGTGCCTCTGGGCGATCTCGCCCTCCAGTTTCCACACGGCTTTTCGGGTGTCGTTGTACCTGAAAGAGCAAAATGTTACTTGACATCTATCACTATGTAAAAGATTTTACATTTGTTTCATTGTTGTCTAACTAAAAGCAGAAGCAACAAGTGTGAAAAAAAATATATGAATAACAGTACAGTATTATTAATTCAGATTTTATTGCTGTCTTTGAACCCTTGTTTGATAAATATATAAACGACAATAAAATATAATTTTACCATAATGACTAGCCAGAGATGATTTGATCAACCCAAGGCATCGGTGAAGGTGTAGTTTAAGGTGCGTATCGTAGTCACGACTTTTAATATCATGAATATATATTTGAGAATATTTTTGCCGAATGGAGAAGCTATTGCCGTATAAAAAAAATTTTTAGACGATAGCAATCTTGCTAAGCTTAATCGTCCTCGTTTGTTTACAAACGTATACAATACTATGAATAATAAAATCATTCGATAATAGTTGTTTATTGTAGCGTAAATGCACTATTAATGTAAATTAGTATATTATTTACGTAATTATTGCTATAACTTTGAATTTATTTTAGAAATTAACGCGTGCATTGTGAGGCTTAAGGCTAAGTTTGCAATTTCTAGATCATTATAGCTTTGTGTTGAAATGATGAACAAATGAAATGCGGAATTAAAACAGGCATATAGTGATAACAAAAAAGAGCTTAAGGCCAGGAGTACACGAGCGATGCTGTGGCGGGAATGTAAATTCCCATAGGTTTCCGTTGTTTAGAAGCCACGCCGCGCACACGATCGTCTGTGGCGAGCTGTCGCTGATCCCCGCCACAGAAGGGCGTGGCTATGAGACATCTTAGGGTTCTAGTACATGAGCGACGCTGTGGCGCCACAAAGTCGCTTGTGTACTCCTGGGCTAAGGCAGGCTAGTCCTTTTCAATTTGGGTTTAACATAATTTGGCGTTATTATAAGTTATGTTCTTATATATCAAGTTATCAACCATTGTAATTATTTATACATTTTTTTCTGAATAAATTTTAAGAAGTTTTGAAGTTTAACTTCGTAGTATTAATACAATATTCGTAGAAGTGAAAGGAAAAATAAAGTAATGGTACTGATACACCATTAGAGAAGTATGTGCTGTATAAGCTTATATTGGAATACTTATGGGATCAGCCGATAAGCAAGCCTATAATATATCGGCAAGATATGACCGATACCCATATATCGGCAAAGTGGCCGATATGGGCGATACCGATAACTTGCCGATATTATCGGTGCAACCATACCATAAATAGCGTATAGTAAAAATATATCACATAATTTATAGTCTTGTGTCACCATATATTATGATTGCTCATTAATAATTCACAGGGTATTTTAACTTTAACCCACTCCTGGATACTTAAACACAACGTTTTGGTATAATTACTCACGCTAATAGGCCTAAAACGGGAAGTACTTAAGTGCAATTACCGTGGGCGGCAGCGCCCCTCCCCAAGCAACAGATAGGTATCATATGCTGGCTTCCTTATTTAACACACATTATAACTTATTCACTTAAATAGTAGGAGTCCACATCTTCACTACCTACAAGTACTACAGCTAACAGGCCTACAACGGCAAATAAATACAATTAACTTATGATTTCAAAATTTTCCAAGATGGCGGCAGCGTCTCACCCAGACTAAGTCATAACAATGACTAGGATCGCCGCCTGGCGGGCATAGCGGCAAACACCCGCGCTGACTGTCGCTCGACTTTGGAAGCAGCTGACTCCGGAATTTGTGGAAGCTACCAATCAAGTATTCATTATCTATGGCTCCGTCCGGCCCCAGCTTAGCCTCTCTTCCTTCCTTCAGATAGCCTGTATTTCTCCCCTACTTCGTCGCTTTTCATACAACCTCTCCCAAAACTTTCTCTGGTCAGCCTCTAATTTCACAGGGTAGATGCTGACCATCTTCTCAGCCAACCGTCCCGGATCAGGGCTGAGGGGGGGAGGGGACAATGATCCCTAACCCCTGAGCTTCGGTCCGGGATGGGGGCTTTTTAACAACCTGCTTCATCCCCACCCATACCTTCCTCACATCCCTTTTCCTTTCCTCTTCACACTCTATCAATTTTACGTCGTGTTCAAGGTGGAGCCGCTATGCCGATAGACTGCCAGGTCACCAGGCGGGAGGGGTGGTCCTGAATGGCGGCACCTGGCTCTGCCAGGCCTGTAAGCACCTCTTGCAGTGCGGGCTACTGCGAGGGGTGGTGAGCTATTGCTTCCCGTGAAAAAAATAGGGTCAACATGCCCATAGATGAACAACCAAAAAATACCCAACCCTCAACTTCCCCAGTTCCATTAACGGAGCCGCCCTCGGGTAGCTCCACAGAAAAAAATGGAGGTTCTCCCCCCCACTGTGCTTGAGCAGAGGACCCTCCATATTTCTCTAACCGGAGAGGAGGCTAACTCCTCTCCTACGATTACGAGTGTAGGGGACTCCCCCTCACCCCTTTCTCTGGAGGTGCTTTCGGGCACCTCCCTATTTCCAGCGGCAGTCCCTCCTTTTCTTTCTAAGGGGACTGCTAAGAAAGCCAGCAGGAAGCCCACTGCCGACTGACCCTTATTGAAGCCGCTCGGTAGGGCAAACCCCCTTAGGGGGAAGAGGGAAGCCAGGCCCCTTCGGTCGCTTCCCTCAAAAGACCTGCTGGCAAGAATATTGAACCTTGCCGGAGTCAAGGCCTGTGCCTCCCCACACACAACTGGTGACGCTGCCAACGGGACCTGCGATATCCTGGGAGGGGATGGCCAACTGGAGGTTTCTCCTGTGATAGACATGGTCCTTGAGGCAACCCAGCCTCAGACGGTAGGGCCTTCCATGGGTGGGAATCCGGGCTCAGCGCCAAGCACCGAACACGAATACGCACCTATGCAAGGTCCTCCTCAAACGGCTGGGTTCTACGATACAGTACAAGGAGGGGAGGGATCTCCTCCAACCGGTGCCCCTGCGACCACCAGGACCTTCTCCATTTCAGAGAATTACTGGCCTTGGCCGGTACATCTGGCCTGGGGGCTCCTACTGGCGGAGGTCAGAAGCGAGTTAATTCCCCCCTCTCTTCTGCAAAAAAGAAAAAAAAAACAAAAAAAAGACTAAGAGGACTCGGGGCTCCTCTCCATCCGCGGGAGTTGCGGGGACGGATGGGTCTGCTGCCACTTTGGCAAGCGACCAAGCAAAGATCGGCACATCCGGCCCCTCTACCCCCCTGTGTGCGGAGCCCGTAACTATGACTAAGACGAAAAGTGCACAGGGCGGAGCCTAGATAACGTCGGGGCCCCTCATTCAGAGGTTACCTGGCGTTTTCGAGCCCGCTGGCTTCAAAAACTTCCTCGTTATTCGTTCCACTGATGGCACCATGTTGGCCAAGGGCAACATGATCCATCATAGGAGAGGATTAGCTAGTGCAATTGGTAGAGAGCCAAAGGTGACCCATTTCTCGGACGTGAGCCTTCTGGCGAATCCCTCCGAGGGGGCCAAGATAGGTGCTCTTCGGACACTTCATGGCACCCTGGTGAGTGTGACTCCGCACTCTACCATAAACTTTGGGAAAGGAGTTTATGCGAGGGAACTCGTTGACTACTCCATAGAGGACATCACCTTAGAGCTGGCCGACCATGGGGCGCTCAAGGTCGAACGTGTGATGAGAAAACAGGGAGGGGCCTCGAGACCCACCCCTTCACTCTTCGTCACGTTCGACTGTGACAAGCTCCCTGAGTCGGTGCGTGCCGGTTGGTACCGCTACCGCGTCTAGGCATTCGTGCCACTGCCGCGGTGGTGCTATTACTGTCACCTCTTCGGCCCTACGAATCGTTCTTGTAGATGTGCAAAGTCGGGGTCACCCGAAGTCTGTGTAAATTGCTCGAAGACCGCACACGATAAGTCTAAATCGTGTGTGGCCAAGAGTGTCAATTGTGGAGAGCTGCACCCCGCTTCTTCGAAGCAATGTGGTGCATATCTCCTTGAGAAAGAAATCCTGCCCGTTCAGGCAAAGGATCGACTCTCATCCCACGAGGCTAATGAATTGGTCCTGGCATGCCCGGCTCTGCCTGGGAGGTCTTATGCCTCAATAGTTAGAAAGACACCCTCTGCTCGTGTCCCATCCAGGCCAACGAGCACGGTTGTTTCCGCGCCCATTCGGAGCCCTTCTGTGGGTTCTACTCAACCAGGGCACTCCCTTGGTAAAGCTAGCGGCAAAAAGGGTTCATACCCAGCCCCGGTTAGAACCAAGGCATCCCCCTCTTCCCCCAACGTGATCGTTTCCCGTAAGGGGAAACGGCCGCGCGTCTCCACCGAATCGTTAGACTCACAAGAGGCAACACCCCTGAAGCTGGTCGCCAGGCCATCTTCCAGGGTTCCTAAAGCTGTTCCTCGAAAGGAGGACAGCAACTAAGGAGTTTCGGCTCTTCGCCCACGCTTAGTGGTGGGCTAGGTTTCGAGGCGGCGAGAGAAAAAGACTCGCATGGCGATCCCAACCTCCCCCAATGAGTCCTCGAAGGCGAAAGCGCCTTCAGCGCTTTTTCCGGCCAACAGCGCACGGGGTTCTGCCTCCGGAAAGCGTACCTACATTCCCGTGAAGGTCATCTGTTCGAGGAGATCCCCCATGTCTCCTCCGAGCTGGGCCTCGCGGGCATATTCCTTCAATGGAATTGCCGTGGACTCCGGGATAACTGGGAGGAACTGCGGAGGCCCGTCTCGTCCCGTTCCCCGTTAGCTAATTTTCTGCAGGAGACCATGCTAGACGCGTGTGCCCCATGCTCTCCCTACCGGAGTATAAGGGTCTTGCGACCCCATCACCACGGGATGGCCGGTTTGGGGGATGCGCAGTTTACACCCGGAAGATGTTCTCCGTTCTTCCTTTCACTTTAGATATCTCCTTTCAGGCAGTGGCTGTGCAGCTGCACCTGGATAGGAGGTATACTATCATTTCTGCGTACATTCCACCGTCAGCTGACTTCGACGCGGGAGACTTTCGCCGCGTCGTGGCACGGTTGCCGATGCCCTTTCTCTTGCTTGGAGATCTGAGCGGCAGGCATCCTCTCTGGGGATATTACTCAATAAATCCCAGGGAAAAAGTCCTGGCCGATCTGATCGAAGAGCTTGGGATGGGTGTCCTAAACGTGGATGAGTTTACGCATCACTATCCAAGAACCGCTTCATTTTCTTGCCTTGACCTATCTTTGTGCTCTTCGGATGCACAGCCTGATTTTGATTGGGGTGTGGTCAATAACTTCCATAGTAGTGATCACTTTCCCATTCAAATATCATTTTCAGGGCAACTGCCGCCTGAGAGCCCATTGCGATGGTGCGTGGCGCGGGTGCGGTTGCCTGCATTTCAGGAAATGACTGAATTCTCTATCTCAGTTGAGGAGTTTAAGTCGGTAGATGAGGCCGCAGAGTTCTTCTCCGGTAACCTCATCGCTGCGTGCCTGACTACTATTCCTAGAACGTCTAATCGTTTTGCACGCCGACCACTCATGGTGGTCAGCCGAGTGTGAGACGGCCCTCAAACAGAAGCGTTATGCCTACATGCGCTATAAGCGCCGCCCGAACGATTTCACTGTCGGGGAATTTCGTCGGGCTAGGGCTAGTTTGCAGTACATTTCGAACACTCCCGCCGCTCTTCTTTGCAAGTATACGTGTCTTCACTTAACGGGAAGACCCCTTTAGCAGAGGTGTGGAATCGAGTCAAAAGAATTCGGGGCAAGTTCTCGCAGGATCCCCCCTCCCGTTTCCAGGAGAATGAGATCGCAATCTCGGATCCCGCGTCCGTGGGGGAATCCTTCGCGAACGCTTTTTCCGTTTCTCTAGCCGGGATGCTGCCCTGCCAGCATTCAATGCACGTCGTGATGTCGCGGAAGGCCACCGGCTGGACTTTACCTCCAGAGGCGGAGAACCCTTCAACGACAGGTTTACTGTGAGTGAGTTGTGCTCCGCTCTTGCTTCGTGCGCGGACACCGCCCATGGTCCGGACGATGTCCCGTACGCCATGCTTCGACACCTGGGTGAGCGAGGCATGGCCTTTCTGTTAGATTTGTTCAACAGGATCTGGGTGGAAGGTCTTCTCCCAGACTCCTGGCGAATCGCTACTGTGCTCGCCTTTTGCAAGCCGGGGAGAGATCACTCTACTCCGACCGGTTTCCGCCCAATCTATCTAGCCTCTTGCGCGTGCAAGTTGATGGAGAAATTGGTAAATGTTAGATTAGCCTTTTTCCTGGACAGCGGAGGCCATCTGTCTTCTGCACAGTGCGGCTTCCGCAAGTTCCACTCCTCTTCGGATGCTCTGCTCCGACTGGAAAATGCCATCTGTGAGGCCTTCCTTCGTAGTCAGCACTACGCCTTAATGTTTTTCGATCCGGGAAAGGCCTATGATACCGCATGGCGATACGGTATCATGGAGACTCTCCACACGATGGGGGCGAGGCGATGCCCCCGAATGTTTATATCTGAATTTTTGCGAGATCGTCGATTCCGCGTACGGGTGGGGGGAGCCCTCTCCGGCCTCAAGGAGCAGGAAGAGGGTGTCCCGCAGGGAAGTGTCCTCAGTGTCACACTCTTTGCCCTGAGCATCAACTGCATCACCTCTCTGCTTCCGGAAGATTTTCTCACTACGCTCTACGTGGAGGACCTTTCGATCTCTTTTGGCGCGGCCCAGATGCCAACTCTGGAGCGCCGACTCCAACAGGCATTGAACCGCGTCTCTCGCTATGCCGGAGCGCACAGGTTTCGGTTTTCCTTGGCTAAGACTAAGGTGGTGCACTTCTGGCTCCATCCACGGCTCCACCCCGACCAAGACTTGATTCTTAATGGGGTACACCTGAAAGTGGTTGAATTGCACCGTTTATTGGTCTTGTATTTGACCCACGCCTCACCTGGGAGGCTCATATTTGCAGCCTTAGGGTCTCTTGTACCCACGCCATGGATATTCCCTGTTCCGTGACGTTCAGCGCTTTGGGTGCTGATAGGGATACTGCCTTACTTTTTTATCGATCCTTTGTTCGTTCGAAGCTCGACTACGGATGCGAGTTTTATGCATCCGCAGCCGAGCATTTATTGAGGAAGGTGGACTCGATCCACCACACCGGCCTTCGCTTTGCGACCGGTGCCTTTCGCACTTCCCCCATTGAAAGCCTGTTGGTTGATGCTGGTGAAATGTCACTCGCTCTATGTCGCGTGCAGTGCATTACTCGCCTGTACGCGCGAGCCCGTTGCCTCCCTCAGTCGCCAACAGCTCTCACTGCATTCGCAGTTGATCTCGACGGTGCCTCTCCCCGTCGAGCGACGTCAGTCATACCCTAAGCCCTTTGGGTTTAGGGCCAGGAAAGTCCTTCGAGAGCTAGGTATAGCTCTCTTGCCGGTGGTGCCCCTGGTTCTGCCCAGGACGCATCCCTGGACGGCACCACATTTGGCTATTTGTCGCCACCCCTATGCTCCCAAAGCTTGCACAACACCGGGAGTATTGCGTTCGACCTTTTTAGAGCACACCTCGTGTCACGCTAGAACCGTGCTAGTGTATACGGATGGCTTGAAGGCCAAGGGCGGGTCGGCTTTCACGCCGTATTCCCTCTGTTTGAAGTCAGCGGGGCTCTGCTTGGCGCTGCGTCTGTCTTCACGGCCGAACTGGTGGAGATACACCACTCCGTACGGGAGATTACGCGACGTGCCCGGTTCGGAGACTGGATTGTTATCGATAGCAACTCACAAAGCGCCCTGAGTTCTCACGGGGCATTTGAATCTCCGCATCCTCTGGTTCGCGACACGGTTTTGGCGAGCCGGGCAGATGTCGAGATTATCTTCTCCTGGGTTCCTGGAAATGTACGAATTGCGGGGAATGAACACTCTGATGAGGGCGCCAAAGAGTCCGCGAGGACTCTGCGCCATGACCAGCGTTTCGCTCTTTCTCACGCCGACTACATGGAGGTAATGCGGGCAGCTCTTCGGACTGCTTGGCAAAGAAGATGTGAGATGGTCGAAGGGAACTTAAAGTTGCGTGCCATTGCGCCGCGACTGTTCCCATGGACCTATCCCCCAATGCCGCGACGGCTTCAGATCGCTTCCTATCTTCTCCGAATCGGGCATACTCGTGTGACGCATTTCTATTTGATGGAGCGCTCGCTTGCATCCTATTGTGACGACTGCGTCGTCCCCCAGACTGTTCGGCACATTCTTGTCGAATGTCCCAGTCTGGGTGATCTTCGCGCACGTTACCTGTCCCGGTTCCGGGATGTGTGGGTTGCTACCGCCTGTCCTTTGTACTCGGGACGAGTGCGTGCACATTGACTGGTGGACTTCTTGCATTTCGGGGGGAGGCTGGCCTTCTCCCTTTTATTTAACTAGGTTTTGTTTTTGTTGTTTTGTTATTGTTATTGTTTTCTTCCTAGGTCACACTCTCCTACGTCGGGTTGAGGGGGACCTTCCCCTGACCCCGGAGCTTGCTTCCTAATTGTTATCTCTTTTTGTTTTTGTTTTCTTTTCAATTTTTATTTTAAAGTAGCCTAGAACTGGGCGGTTTGTTTGCGGCGACTTATGCCCAAGTGGGCAGTCGCCAAATAGCCCCTTAAAAAAAAAATCTTTATCTTTTGTTGGACTAATATGGACCAGTCCATAAATAAAAAACTTGTCGTGTTAGAATAAAACTATTACCATTTCTAAACTCAGTGACCCCGAATTTCCCAAGAACAGGTCTCAAACTTAAGTCAGCAGAAAACTAGGTAAAATTTGTTGACCAGTGTTATTGTTAGTATAAATTATTAATATTATTTATTATGATTAGTATTAAATATTATTAATATAAGATATTAATATTATTTATTATCATTAGTATTAAATATTATTAATACGTTATTAATATTATTTATTATTATAATTACAGCTCTATAGTAAACCTTTTCTTCCCGCATTTTGCACCAGGAGGAGTGTTTCCACTTGTACAGGGTTCTTTTCGTTAGACATATTTTCTTGGTGGACAGCTTTTCACATTGGAATAACCTAGCACCAGGATATTACCTGTCAATCTCTACTTCTCTTTATTACATACTCTTCTATCCCTTTTCATACTTGTCATCCTATCCACAGAGTTTCAGGCAGCCCGGCGAACTATAGTCCTTTTATTCTCCTCAATCATGTGGCAGTGTATACCGTGAGGTCACTACCTGCTGCGAGGGCCGAAAGACCACTGGCGAGGGCAAGTATTAGGTATAGGTGTGTTGGATCGTGGACTCTTCTCACCTTCATCCAGTTCACATATAAGGTGGCTCCGTCGGTACCTTCCTGTATGGTTAAAGTTCCAGGACAATTTAGCCTAAATGGCGGGCCGGGTTGGCAAAGTCCATCAACGGCGGACCGGAACCAATTATTTGTAAACGGTCATATTCTTGAAATTCTTAAACTCCCGACTCATAGGAAGGTCATAGTATCTAGTTTACATGATGGCAGCCTCTTTCTTTGTTATTCTGATCTTGGTGACAACTCAAAGCAATATTGGGAAAGCGCATGGAGATCCGTCTTCATGCGCGGCTTCCTCCTCCCTAAGTGTCGGGGAGGATGGAACATCAAGACACTTTCGACCGGTGAAGGGGCTCCCCTCTCGCGGCAAAGGGGTTTCCCCTTTTCCATATTTTGAGCCGCTATCGTGAAGCTCCCCCACTGAAAAGGAATCGTTAGACTCACAAGAGGCAACACCCCTGAAGCTGGTCGCCAGGCCATCTTCCAGGGTTCCTAAAGCTGTTCCTCGAAAGGAGGACAGCAACTAAGGAGTTTCGGCTCTTCGCCCACGCTTAGTGGTGGGCTAGGTTTCGAGGCGGCGAGAGAAAAAGACTCGCATGGCGATCCCAACCTCCCCCAATGAGTCCTCGAATGCGAAAGCGCCTTCAGCGCTTTTTCCGGCCAACAGCGCACGGGGTTCTGCCTCCGGAAAGCGTACCTACATTCCCGTGAAGGTCATCTGTTCGAGGAGATCCCCCATGTCTCCTCCGAGCTGGGCCTCGCGGGCATATTCCTTCAATGGAATTGCCGTGGACTCCGGGATAACTGGGAGGAACTGCGGAGGCCCGTCTCGTCCCGTTCCCCGTTAGCTAATTTTCTGCAGGAGACCATGCTAGACGCGTGTGCCCCATGCTCTCCCTACCGGAGTATAAGGGTCTTGCGACCCCATCACCACGGGATGGCCGGTTTGGGGGATGCGCGGTTTACACCCGGAAGATGTTCTCCGTTCTTCCTTTCACTTTAGATATCTCCTTTCAGGCAGTGGCTGTGCAGCTGCACCTGGATAGGAGGTATACTATCATTTCTGCGTACATTCCACCGTCAGCTGACTTCGACGCGGGAGACTTTCGCCGCGTCGTGGCACGGTTGCCGATGCCCTTTCTCTTGCTTGGAGATCTGAGCGGCAGGCATCCTCTCTGGGGATATTACTCAATAAATCCCAGGGAAAAAGTCCTGGCCGATCTGATCGAAGAGCTTGGGATGGGTGTCCTAAACGTGGATGAGTTTACGCATCACTATCCAAGAACCGCTTCATTTTCTTGCCTTGACCTATCTTTGTGCTCTTCGGATGCACAGCCTGATTTTGATTGGGGTGTGGTCAATAACTTCCATAGTAGTGATCACTTTCCCATTCAAATATCATTTTCAGGGCAACTGCCGCCTGAGAGCCCATTGCGATGGTGCGTGGTGCGGGTGCGGTTGCCTGCATTTCAGGAAATGACTGAATTCTCTATCTCAGTTGAGGAGTTTAAGTCGGTAGATGAGGCCGCAGAGTTCTTCTCCGGTAACCTCATCGCTGCGTGCCTGACTACTATTCCTAGAACGTCTAATCGTTTTGCACGCCGACCACTCATGGTGGTCAGCCGAGTGTGAGACGGCCCTCAAACAGAAGCGTTATGCCTACATGCGCTATAAGCGCCGCCCGAACGATTTCACTGTCGGGGAATTTCGTCGGGCTAGGGCTAGTTTGCAGTACATTTCGAACACTCCCGCCGCTCTTCTTTGCAAGTATACGTGTCTTCACTTAACGGGAAGACCCCTTTAGCAGAGGTGTGGAATCGAGTCAAAAGAATTCGGGGCAAGTTCTCGCAGGATCCCCCCTCCCGTTTCCAGGAGAATGAGATCGCAATCTCGGATCCCGCGTCCGTGGGGGAATCCTTCGCGAACGCTTTTTCCGTTTCTCTAGCCGGGATGCTGCCCTGCCAGCATTCAATGCACGTCGTGATGTCGCGGAAGGCCACCGGCTGGACTTTACCTCCAGAGGCGGAGAACCCTTCAACGACAGGTTTACTGTGAGTGAGTTGTGCTCCGCTCTTGCTTCGTGCGCGGACACCGCCCATGGTCCGGACGATGTCCCGTACGCCATGCTTCGACACCTGGGTGAGCGAGGCATGGCCTTTCTGTTAGATTTGTTCAACAGGATCTGGGTGGAAGGTCTTCTCCCAGACTCCTGGCGAATCGCTACTGTGCTCGCCTTTTGCAAGCCGGGGAGAGATCACTCTACTCCGACCGGTTTCCGCCCAATCTATCTAGCCTCTTGCGCGTGCAAGTTGATGGAGAAATTGGTAAATGTTAGATTAGCCTTTTTCCTGGACAGCGGAGGCCATCTGTCTTCTGCACAGTGCGGCTTCCGCAAGTTCCACTCCTCTTCGGATGCTCTGCTCCGACTGGAAAATGCCATCTGTGAGGCCTTCCTTCGTAGTCAGCACTACGCCTTAATGTTTTTCGATCCGGGAAAGGCCTATGATACCGCATGGCGATACGGTATCATGGAGACTCTCCACACGATGGGGGCGAGGCGATGCCCCCGAATGTTTATATCTGAATTTTTGCGAGATCGTCGATTCCGCGTACGGGTGGGGGGAGCCCTCTCCGGCCTCAAGGAGCAGGAAGAGGGTGTCCCGCAGGGAAGTGTCCTCAGTGTCACACTCTTTGCCCTGAGCATCAACTGCATCACCTCTCTGCTTCCGGAAGATTTTCTCACTACGCTCTACGTGGAGGACCTTTCGATCTCTTTTGGCGCGGCCCAGATGCCAACTCTGGAGCGCCGACTCCAACAGGCATTGAACCGCGTCTCTCGCTATGCCGGAGCGCACAGGTTTCGGTTTTCCTTGGCTAAGACTAAGGTGGTGCACTTCTGGCTCCATCCACGGCTCCACCCCGACCCAGACTTGATTCTTAATGGGGTACACCTGAAAGTGGTTGAATTGCACCGTTTATTGGTCTTGTATTTGACCCACGCCTCACCTGGGAGGCTCATATTTGCAGCCTTAGGGTCTCTTGTACCCACGCCATGGATATTCCCTGTTCCGTGACGTTCAGCGCTTTGGGTGCTGATAGGGATACTGCCTTACTTTTTTATCGATCCTTTGTTCGTTCGAAGCTCGACTACGGATGCGAGTTTTATGCATCCGCAGCCGAGCATTTATTGAAGAAGGTGGACTCGATCCACCACACCGGCCTTCGCTTTGCGACCGGTGCCTTTCGCACTTCCCCCATTGAAAGCCTGTTGGTTGATGCTGGTGAAATGTCACTCGCTCTATGTCGCGTGCAGTGCATTACTCGCCTGTACGCGCGAGCCCGTTGCCTCCCTCAGTCGCCAACAGCTCTCACTGCATTCGCAGTTGATCTCGACGGTGCCTCTCCCCGTCGAGCGACGTCAGTCATACCCTAAGCCCTTTGGGTTTAGGGCCAGGAAAGTCCTTCGAGAGCTAGGTATAGCTCTCTTGCCGGTGGTGCCCCTGGTTCTGCCCAGGACGCATCCCTGGACGGCACCACATTTGGCTATTTGTCGCCACCCCTATGCTCCCAAAGCTTGCACAACACCGGGAGTATTGCGTTCGACCTTTTTAGAGCACACCTCGTGTCACGCTAGAACCGTGCTAGTGTATACGGATGGCTTGAAGGCCAAGGGCGGGTCGGCTTTCACGCCGTATTCCCTCTGTTTGAAGTCAGCGGGGCTCTGCTTGGCGCTGCGTCTGTCTTCACGGCCGAACTGGTGGAGATACACCACTCCGTACGGGAGATTACGCGACGTGCCCGGTTCGGAGACTGGATTGTTATCGATAGCAACTCACAAAGCGCCCTGAGTTCTCACGGGGCATTTGAATCTCCGCATCCTCTGGTTCGCGACACGGTTTTGGCGAGCCGGGCAGATGTCGAGATTATCTTCTCCTGGGTTCCTGGACATGTACGAATTGCGGGGAATGAACACTCTGATGAGGGCGCCAAAGAGTCCGCGAGGACTCTGCGCCATGACCAGCGTTTCGCTCTTTCTCACGCCGACTACATGGAGGTAATGCGGGCAGCTCTTCGGACTGCTTGGCAAAGAAGATGTGAGATGGTCGAAGGGAACTTAAAGTTGTGTGCCATTGCGCCGCGACTGTTCCCATGGACCTATCCCCCAATGCCGCGACGGCTTCAGATCGCTTCCTATCTTCTCCGAATCGGGCATACTCGTGTGACGCATTTCTATTTGATGGAGCGCTCGCTTGCATCCTATTGTGACGACTGCGTCGTCCCCCAGACTGTTCGGCACATTCTTGTCGAATGTCCCAGTCTGGGTGATCTTCGCGCACGTTACCTGTCCCGGTTCCGGGATGTGTGGGTTGCTACCGCCTGTCCTTTGTACTCGGGACGAGTGCGTGCACATTGACTGGTGGACTTCTTGCATTTCGGGGGGAGGCTGGCCTTCTCCCTTTTATTTAACTAGGTTTTGTTTTTGTTGTTTTGTTATTGTTATTGTTTTCTTCCTAGGTCACACTCTCCTACGTCGGGTTGAGGGGGACCTTCCCCTGACCCCGGAGCTTGCTTCCTAATTGTTATCTCTTTTTGTTTTTGTTTTCTTTTCAATTTTTATTTTAAAGTAGCCTAGAACTGGGCGGTTTGTTTGCCGCGACTTATGCCCAAGTGGGCAGTCGCCAGATAGCCCCTTAAAAAAAAAATCTTTATCTTTTGTTGGACTAATATGGACCAGTCCATAAATAAAAAACTTGTCGTGTTAGAATAAAACTATTACCATTTCTAAACTCAGTGACCCCCAATTTCCCAAGAACAGGTCTCAAACTTAAGTCAGCAGAAAACTAGGTAAAATTTGTTGACCAGTGTTATTGTTAGTATAAATTATTAATATTATTTATTATGATTAGTATTAAATATTATTAATATAAGATATTAATATTATTTATTATCATTAGTATTAAATATTATTAATACGTTATTAATATTATTTATTATTATAATTACAGCTCTATAGTAAACCTTTTCTTCCCGCATTTTGCACCAGGAGGAGTGTTTCCACTTGTACAGGGTTCTTTTCGTTAGACATATTTTCTTGGTGGACAGCTTTTCACATTGGAATAACCTAGCACCAGGATATTACCTGTCAATCTCTACTTCTCTTTATTACATACTCTTCTATCCCTTTTCATACTTGTCATCCTATCCACAGAGTTTCAGGCAGCCCGGCGAACTTTAGTCCTTTTATTCTCCTCAATCATGTGGCAGTGTATACCGTGAGGTCACTACCTGCTGCGAGGGCCGAAAGACCACTGGCGAGGGCAAGTATTAGGTATAGGTGTGTTGGATCGTGGACTCTTCTCACCTTCATCCAGTTCGCATATAAGGTGGCTCCGTCGGTACCTTCCTGTATGGTTAAAGTTCCAGGACAATTTAGCCTAAATGGCGGGCCGGGTTGGCAAAGTCCATCAACGGCGGACCGGAACCAATTATTTGTAAACGGTCATATTCTTGAAATTCTTAAACTCCCGACTCATAGGAAGGTCATAGTATCTAGTTTACATGATGGCAGCCTCTTTCTTTGTTATTCTGATCTTGGTGACAACTCAAAGCAATATTGGGAAAGCGCATGGAGATCCGTCTTCATGCGCGGCTTCCTCCTCCCTAAGTGTCGGGGAGGATGGAACATCAAGACACTTTCGACCGGTGAAGGGGCTCCCCTCTCGCGGCAAAGGGGTTTCCCCTTTTCCATATTTTGAGCCGCTATCGTGAAGCTCCCCCACTGAAAAGGAGGAGGGCCCCCTGTGCTTTCTCAGGTGCCCCTCCACCATCTTCTACCGGAGAAGAGGCTTACTCATCTCCTAGGCATACGGGTGTTGAGATTTTTCCTTCACGTTCTTCTGTGTAGTCTCCCATGGACGACTCCATCTTTCGACAAATTGCAGTCTCTACTATTCTATCGGAGGGAAATGCCAAAAGACTAGGTAGGCGGCTCAAAATCGACCTCTCCCAGTGGGAGCGATTCGAATGGGCAAGGGAAAGCGGAAGACGTCGTGCCGTGCTCTTTATGTCCTGCAGTCATGTATCCTGACATTGGAAGGGATGGCTTGACTGCCTCTCTCTCTCTTCCCCGATGGAGATTGTTTCGCTGTCCAGGGACAGGAATGTGACGGAAGATACCTCGAAAGGGATCTGCGATGTCTTGGGGGAAGGGGGGATGGCCACACGGAGGCCATCCCTGAGATTGCATTAATCTCGGAGGGGACCCAGCCTCAGAAGGCAGCATCTTCCATGGGATCGAACCCGGGTTCATGGTCAAACACCTAACCTGAGTCCACCCCTGTGTAAGCCTCTCCTCAGACGGCTAGGGCCCACGAGGATTCACAAGGAGAGGAGGGACCTCCTCTCCCGAGTGGTACCCCCAGACAGTTAAGACATTTTCCATCTCGAAGAAGGATCTTGCTGAATCCGGTCCATCCTGCCTATGGGCTCCTTCCTGCGGTAGAGAGAAGCGGGTTCATTCTCCACTCTCCTTTCTCCAAAATAAATGAGGCAAGAAGAAGATTAAGGGTTCCTTTCACTCCTCGTGGGGTCCGAGGGCGAATGGGTCTGCTGCCGTTTTGGCAAAAGACCAAGCCAAAATCGGCACCTCCTTCCCTGGGGCGCCGGCGGTTAGGGGGTCCCAGAGCAAGACCAAAGTCATAAGTGCGCTGACCTGAGCCTCGAATACATCCTGGCGCCTCAATGAGAGACTACCTGGCCCGCTGAATTCAAACGCTTTCTAGTTATTCGCTCCACTGATGGTAGCATGTTGGCCAAGAGCAACATGATCCATCAGACAAGATCATTTGCTAGCCTGATTGGAAAGAGCCAAAGGTGTCCCGGTTCTCGTAGGGGAGCCTTCTGGCGAATTTTTTAGCATCCTCACAAGTGGTCAAAATTATTATCCTTCGGACACCTAGTGAGTGCGACGCCACCATCTACCATTAACTTTGTGAGAGGATTAGTTTACGCTGGCCGACCATGGAGCTGTCAAAGTCGAACGTGTGATGAGAAGACAGAAAGGGACCTCGAGACCCACACCTACAGTCTTTGTTACGTTCGACTGTGACAAGCTTCCTGAGTCGGTGCCTGCCGGTTGGTATCACTACCGCGTGAGGGCATTCGTGCCACTGCCGCAGAGGTGTTACTATTGCCACTGCTTCGGCTATACAAATCGCTCCTGTACACCTGCAAAGTCATGATTACCCTAATCCTGTGTAAGTCCAAATCATGTGTGGCCAAGTGTGTCAATTGCGGAGAGCCGCACCCCGCTGAAGGCATGGTCCTGGCGCTTCCAGCGCTGCCTGGCACGTTTGCAATGAATGATATGCGTTTTGCTTTGCCTTTGTGCACGGAACCGCTGCTATGCCATGTCATTATGCCATGCTACGAGACCTAGGTTTGCAAGGCATGGCGTTTCTGTTAGATTTCTTCAACAAAATCTGGGCAGACGGTATCCTCCCCGCCTCCTTGTGCTCTCTTTTCGCAAACCGAGGAGATATCACTCTATCTCGACAGGTTTCCTCCCAATCTCTTTTAAATCCTGCATGTGAAAGTTAATGGAGAAATAGGTAAATGGTAGAGTAGCCTTTTCCTGGAAGGGCAGAGGCCACAAGTTTTGCGCACAGTGCGGTTTCCGAAAATTCCACTCCACGTAGGATGCTTTGCTCAGACTGGAAAATGCTATCTGCGCGGCCTTCATTCGGAGACAATACCACAACATAGTGCTTTTCGATCTGGAGAAGGCCTATAATACCGCATGGCGATACTGCATCATGAAGACTTTACACCATATAGGCGAGGGGATGCCTCCTAATCATTATCTTGGAGATTTGCGAGATCGTCGATTCCTCCTAGAGGGAGGTGGGGAAGCCTTCTTTGGCCCAATTTAAAAGGAATAAGGTGTCCCGCTAGGAAGTGTCCTTAGTGTCACATTCTTAGCCCTAAGCATTAAGGATATCATCACGGCGCTGCCGGAAGATGTTCTCAAAATGCTCTTCGTGGACCACCTTTCGAGCTCTTTTGGGGCAGCCCAGATGCTAACTCTGGTGCGTCAACTCCAACAAACATTGAATACCATCTCTCGCTATGCCAAAGAGCACAGGTTTCAGTTTTCTTTGCCCAAGACTAAGGTGGTGCACATTTGCCGCCATTCACAGCTTTACCACGAACCGGACTTGTTTATAAATGGGTTTAGCCTGGAAGTGGCGTATTCTCACCGTTCCTTTAGTCCTTTTTTTTAACTGGCGCCTCACCGGGGAGGCTCATTGCACTTTTGACATTCTTTGTTCCCTGACTTTCAGCACCTGTGGTGCTAATAGGGTTGCTCCCTTACTTCGAAGCTTGACTACGGATGCGAGGTTTATATATCCGCAGCCGAGCGTGTATTGCGGAAGGTGGAATCGATCCACCACACCGGCCTCCGCGTGGCGATCGGTCGCTTCACCACGTCTCCCCATTGAGGTAGGGAGGTAGGTTGGAAGAGAGTTATGTAGATACTTAGAGGGAGAGGTAGGTAGGGAAGGAAGTAGCTAGTTAGGGAGGGAGATAATTAGGTAGGGGAGGAGAGAGGTAGGTAGTAAGGGATATAGGTTAGGTAGTAAGGAAAAAAGGCAGGTAGGGAGGGAGGGAGAAATAGGTAAGGAAGGAAAGAAGAATGAAGGAAGGGAGAAAGTTAGGGAGCGATAGAGATAGAATATAGATAGATAGAGAGAAATATATATATACTGGGTGTCCCAGAAAAATGTTAACAGGACTTTGAATTAGTATAACTCAAAAACTATTGGAGACTTTGGGATCCTGCAAAAAGTGTTTTATTTACCAACTATTTATCTGTCGATTCCATAAATTTCATTAAATTTCCTTTTATGATGTCGATACACTAATGGGTTTAGTGGAGGCTATCAAAAATATGTTTGCGCAAGGAAGTAAAATAATGAAACGAAGCCTAGAAGGCTAGTAGGCCACTGTGCACTTTCAAGAGAAGTGTAGAGATCCTAGGTAGCCTAGGTCACTGTGCGATTCTTCAAGCAAAGCCTAGGCCATTTTAGAGTGGTTTTTCAGCCATGCTGTGGTTTGGTCTCGTCATTATTGCTTACTAAGCAAATCAAGCCGTTTCTGTGTACAAGTTTACTTCCATAGAACCTTTTTAATCATGCAAAAGATCAACGCGCATTTAAAAACTTTATTAAGACTGGCAGTATTAAACAAGTACAAGATTCATTGGAACAACGTTTTCCAGGTAGGCCCCCACCAAGCAAGCCCACAATCGGGAAAAATGTTCACAAATACCAACATGAAGGAACATGCTTAAATCTAAACAAAGGTCGTTCGGGTCATATGAGAATAACAGAAAATACTGACCCTGATGGAGTTAAGAGTTATTCTGTGAATGAAAACATCCTCTCCTTTTCCACTTCCAGTAAGCATGGTTATATCAAATTCTTTACCATGGTTGCCATTACAGAATTTTGTTGGATGCAAATTGTGCAACAACATTATTTAGGGATACTACATTGAGTTGAAGATGGTGATGAAGTATGTCATGAGATTCTAGAGAGTTTAGGAACTCTCTAGAGGAAAGGCAGAAGGAAAGCAGTAGATTTTTATTGATTCTGCAGACAGTGTTGTTCTTCGGGGCCAATATAGCTCTTTCACACAGCCAGTTGTAGTTTTTGTAGTTTTGCTGAAGATTGGGTAACACCTTTGCCTTAAGATTATCAAATTACAAATTGGTGTAATGGTACATTGTCTTGGTGTGGCATTATATTATATCAATACCATATTACATCTATGGGGGAAGGGACTAATAACTTAAAAGCGAACCGACAAGGGAGGGGGGGGGCACGAGTTTCGATGCGCGGAGCAGCGAGAAAAGAGTGCAAAACTAGATCAGGTAAAATTTAGGCAATGGCAAAGCTCAAGGTTATTTTTATTCACATAAAATAAGAGAATCAATGGGCAAAATTAAGTTGGCAAATGAGGGGAAGAATTGCAGAGTTATGCATCAGACTCTGAAGTTAGAAATTAATGCGTTACAGAAGGAGACTATTCCAATGAGGAGGATTAACTCAAATGGGTTGCTGAAGCGGGAGAGGGGTTGGCTTACGGAGGATTCCGGGTGAGACGTCAGGGTAAGGCTTCACGGATGTCTTCTGCAGGCAATAAACGTGAGGGCGAGTTCACTCGGAGCTTCTGAGCGGGAAGTTGACGTGATGACGGTTCTCCAAAGGGGGGAGGGGGGTAGCGCCCCGTCCAGGAGAGAGTATCTCGGCCACCTGAAGATGAGGAGGGAACGAGGAGGGCTTCGACAAGAGTTGATGAGTAGAGTCTTCAAATGGAATTACCTCATTGGCTGGGCTAATTCCAACACACGAAAATTTCCACCGTCACTTTGCTTCTTTGTTAGCACCTCACTTGGAACTTGGAGAATGCTTCTTGGATCCTGGCGGACTCCTCAACTCTGTGTCTCCCACCTGGAAGACGAGCCCTATATATCCGAGGCTCCCCCCGCAGGGGTGGGGGAAACAGCGCTACTCTCGAATGGCCTCGAATCTTCACGCCGTGGCGATTCTAACCCGCGAAAACGTGGTCCGAGTGGCACCCGGTTCGAGGCTGCAGCCTGTGAATGTGGGGGCGGAGGAGGCTTACCAATTTAAGCCTAACCAAATTCTAGAATTTTCTTTAGCGCATGGACATCACTTCCGTGCTGGAAAAGAAATTCCACGTGGAATTTCCCCCATACATATATGTACATTATATAGGAAAAAAAGTGGGTGTGGTAGATAGACGGAAATAAAAGTGGTGAAAAGAGAAAGTAGTGTAAGAGATTCGCAAAGGGGTGCAGTGAGTCTGGTGCTCAGGCCAATCGCTTTCATTATTTTCATGTTTTGTGAATTTTTTATTTGTTTTTGCTTTAAGTTTTTATTATTATGGTGTTCAAGCCATTTGTCTTAACAAATATTAATATACTTTGTGTGTGCAATATACATTTGTTGTTGTTTTGCAATAAATTACTTTAAGACTTGTTGCTTAATATTCCTTGTTATTACTTAATTTGTGATGTGTGTATTTGTTTTTTTTTCTTCTTTCTTCTTGTCTTCTTTTCTCATGTCTTGTTCGGTTTTTAAATGATAGGCCTTGTTCGGTATAGTTTTGTCAAGTTTTTTAGTCATTTTTGTTTAGAGTCTTATCCTTTAGCAATTTAACATTTCTATCGTGTGTAGAACGGCACTTCGTCCCCACCAGCCACTAGGCTAGCGGAGTTTGAAATTCTGTGACTTGTGGCTCTTCTGTTCTGGTTAATCATTTGAATGATTTCGTCATTCATTTCTTTGTTAACTAGTTCGTGTATACTCCTTGTCCGTTCTTCTATGACTTTGTTAATGGGAATTATCCCCGCCTCCCTGTGAACCTCTTCTTGGCGTCTTCTTTCTTTCCTGCGTGTACCCGTTATTAGGTACACGCTTTTATTCTGCCTGACTTGTAGTCTCCTCTTTTGTGTCCTCAAGGCACAAGAAAGGGCGGAAGCGGGGTAGAACAATTTAGATGTTACAATGGCATTGTAGATCTTCTCATTGCACTCACAGAGCTTTCTGAACATGCGTAGAGTTCTGATTCTGGTCGAGGGCTTAAAAATTCGATCAGCGACATGCTTCCTGTACCTGGATGAAGTATTCTTCATTCCGAGTTCATTGCATTCCGTGGTGTAGAGATAACGTCTATCCCCCCACCCTAACATCGGAAAGTAGTGTCTTCTCAAAGAGGACTAATTTGAATTTCTTTTGATTTGTTCTTATTTTCCACTTGGCCTCGCAGATGTTTAATCTTTAAATTTCTATCGCTGCCATACGAGTTTGCATATGCGCGTCCCTCAAAGGACACTGGATTATCTGGCTGAAATCATCGGCCTATTGAATGTTGAGGCAAGTGGGTTCGCAGGGGCCGGTACATCTACGATATATATCGAGTAGAGAATGGGGAACAGACAACCCCCACCCCTGCGGAAGGACCGCATTTAGTCGAAACTTCAGATCGACGACCTTAAACTAACATACGCTGCTCTCTCCATGAAGTAGTCACAGTGTTCTTTCTAAGTTTTCACTTAGGCGCAACCGTAGGATATTGTCCTGTATTCCCCTTTGCCACACCTTATCAAACGCCTTTAATACATCCCGACAAACAATGTCCACGTAACTCCCCTCCCGTACTTCGCTTTTTTCTAAATCCAAACTGGTATGGGTGAGACATTAGTCTTCGGTTGAGAGTCTTCTCGAAGAGCTTCCCGCAAAATTTCAGGAGTGAATTTGATCGCTAGCTCTCTCTCAACGTTAGATCCTTTCTATGCTCCGGCAAGAAAATCATTTTAGACGTTTAGTAAGCATCTGAAAAGTATCCTGTGTTAACACAGGCGTTGAAAATTCTTTTCATTCCTTCTATGATGTTTGTTAGCTGGTGCCTTTTCAAAGATTAACTTTGCTAGACCCGATTGTCCCGGGGCCTTTTGACGGAATGAGCAGAGCGCGGCGATTATTCCTCTTCGGTAATGTCGGCGTCTCCGTCGCGCTGTATATCCACCTGGTGGTGTGGGTTCGTCCTATGTGTTTGAGTATTAAGCTCGTCTATGATATCGCTTTCGAACTCTACTTCAGTTATACTGGATCTTTTCGCCATAACTTCGGAATATTGCTTTGATGTTTCTTTCTTCTGTTTCTACGTTTCCATCTTGTTTTAATATATTTTTCCTTTTCTCAGTTGATCCTTTAAGACGCCTGCTGATTTTGTTCCAAAACTCTTTGGACGATGCATCATGTTCGAGGCTTTCGATCGCATCGTCCCAATATCTCCACTGTTGTTCGAGGATAAACTGGTTGAGCTATTCTTTTATCTATTTAATTCGTTGTATCGAGTCAATTAATGCGTTTTTGATGTTAATTTCACTCAGTAAATTAAGTTCACAGTATAAATTCTTCATGTATTCGGTCCATCTGTATGTTGAGATGGACTTATACTCGGATTTAGGGATACAAGCTCTATCATTAAGGTCGTCGAGTGCCTCTTTGATCTCCCCGAGAATTGCCTTATCCAAATTTGGTGGATGATATGCCTCGAGGAGACGTGCATACCGTGCCCAGTCTGTTTTTTTTTGTAGTATTTCTAACTACGACTGAGACTTGTATAAGTTTCTTGTTAAAAGGTAAGTAGGATCCCTATATGACCACAACATGGTACCTGGACTGGTTCCATGTAGTAGTTGAATGGCAGCTGACGATTGGCCAGGCATACTTCTGATTTCGTGACACTCCTTTCTCTGACAAAGGTGGGGAAGTCAGGGTCATTTCGCTGGACGATGTTTCTGTCCATCAAATTATCCAAGCTCTTCCAATCCCATTAAAGGTTCGGTAGCCGGACTCCTAACATCTGGCATTCAGATCTCCCATTAGTATCGTTGGATTTCTTCTGCCAAATAGGCCAGTGAGAGACTGAAGAGGTAAACAGTCTCCTTGGCGGCTGGTATCTGGCGGCAATCACCACTTTTCCAACGTCGAGTTCGAGCTCAATTGCGAGATAGGATTCTTCAAGATTTCGTACTTGCTTGTATTTACTCCCTTTTTTAATCGCAATAGCGGCCCCATCGCAGCGCTCTTGCGAGTAATTTGTGATCAACACTACGTAATTCCAGATCTTGATTTTCGAATTACGTGTGTAGATCCCTTGTTCCGAAATTAAGTTGAAATCTGAATCAATTTCCTGAATACGTTTCCGTAAAGAGTTGTTTTCGTCGTCCGGTTGTTGGTGTTACTTTCCAAAATTTCAGTGCGTTTTCTTTGAATGACGTAGTGTTAATTACCGGTGTTTTTTCTTATTCTTCGTTTTCCTTTTTGCCTGGGTAACAGCTTGCGCGTGTACAGGCTGTGTATTTTCGGGAGAGGGGGGAGGGGGGGGGGGGGTTCTAGCTTTTGATTTACTCTTCACCGTATTACGAGTGCATGGGCCCTCGTCACTATCCGAAAAGGTGGTGTCATCATCTTCCTCTCCTATTTCTTCTTCATTTTATTCTTCCGGAGAGGGAGATTTCTTTTTCATCTCAAGACCGACTTTCCTGAACTAGTTTTTTCAAATAATCGAGTATTTAAAAGCCTTGGAGCATCCTGGGTTTGCCGGCATGGTTATTGATGGTAGTCTGTTAGGTTTTAGTAGCGAGTTGAACACTTCATTGTAGCAGCCTGGTTTAATGGCGTATGCTACGTTGGCCTGCGTTCTACATATGAGAATGCAAGCAGTGAAGTCGTTTGTGATTGGTACGCCTGAGGGGGGATGTCTTCGTTTGTTACATCTCTTCATTCTGCCTTGCGGCGCTGGCTTATGTGCTTTTTTTCGCCTTTTTCGATTTTTCTTCTTTTTCTTAATTATCTCTTTAGGCCGTTCGAGACCATAGTTCTATGGGCGCCCTTACAATTAACCTCCTTTTCTTTGTCCTTTCACATTTGTCATATCGGTGACCGGCTGTGGTGCATTCACTGAACCACAGTTTTTATTTTTCAGACCATGTCGCAGTTGCGTGATGCTCCAATTTGTAGCATATAAAGCATATTTGCATACTATGGAACCGCTCGTATTCTATATTTTCTCCTGGTATTCTCATGCGGAATACCAGGAGTCCTTCGGTGGTGGCCTTCGTGCTATTTCTTTAGAGGCATAAGTCATTTTGAACACGTGTTTGTGTTCGCGAAATTTAATCACTTCGCAAACCTTTGCCCAAGGATGTTGATTTTCAATTTCGGTTTTTATCTCGTCTGCAGAGTGTCATCCGACCCAACTCTGCACTTTTCTCTAGATAATGCTTCTGTTAGTTGCCACCTGCGAGGGGGAGGGGCTCTTTTGCTTCCACGTTGATTTTCTTTAGTAGACTCGCTCCCTCTTCAGATAGAAGCTTGTCTACATCCCGAGTTTCCGCGCATATAGCGATGAATCCATTTGGCACTTCTATCAATTTCACCAATGAGATATTCAATTGGGCGTAGAGCGTTTCTTTTCGGGCGGGCTCTTACCGGGGATGATCCTCAAGGGGACCCTCTTTGTAAGGGTCTCCTAGCTCTTCTTCCGTCCTCTTCCTCTTCATTCTCGATTTATTTTTCTGTCTGTAAGCAAAAGTGTAGTTTATGTGTCTTAGGTATGATGGAGAGGTGATATGCAAAGGTGGTAAAGGCGGTATTGGTTTAGGTCGGTCCTGCCTATTTTTGAGTTGATCCCCCGCTCAGATGGTGCTGGGCTGATCGGTGATGATGATGGATGGGATGGGTCCCGATTGGGCACCTCAAGGGTGGGGAAACAGTGTAGACTTTGATGTAATTAGCGTCTGAATCAACTGCCGCCACCTTTTTGACACCACCCCTAGGGTACTTATACCATAACCGCTTGCAGCATACATACGGAAAGACGAGTGTTACGTCCTTCTATGATTCTAGCCAGTTCTTCGGATGTGAAGATTACTCCTTCACTCCAAGGCTGCAGTAAAGTCCCGTTCCGGAAAATTTCTGAATCTGCTTCCGCTGTGGGCTAGTCCTCAACCCAGTTTTCACATAAGCCCTTACTTATGTCAGTTCCAAATGGCTGGCATAGTTAAGACGAAATTAATGAATGGCAGACATTCGAGACAGGTTTCCACGCTGGTCGATAGACGAGAGCAATGAGGTTTTTAACCCTCATTTGCTTGTGATTATCTTCGACAAAGGTAATTATCTATCTCTCTTTTTTAAATGTGAATTAAAATCCACTAGACTCCGGTTTGGCTGTTTTAACTTGGCAGCTTTGCTCTTAGTCCGTTACTAAGTAGAAAAATGATTCCCGATGAGTCTCTCAGCAAAAGTAGTGTCAAAAAAATCGGCCTTCGCTTTGAGATAATCAATAGTATTATGCAGAGATGAAATATTTTTATTCCAACATCAGCATCAAGAGGTACTTTGCTATTTCCCAGTATCAGAATGTTTTTGGCAAATTGTGCTGACACTTGCTCACCAAAGAGCTCTGCTCTCATAATTGTGTTTAGAGACCGTGTTCTAATATTCCTACACGAATAAGATGACTTTAGGCAAGCCCGGATCTCATCTGCCTTGGTTCCTTTAAGGATATAGGGTCTGGGTAAGGTATTCTTTCTCTTTAAGTTTTGTAGGCTGGGTTAAGTGATCAACCGCTTCCTTATGGGATGAAGGAATATATATATATATATATATATATATATATATATATATATATATATATATATATGGATTCTTTATTCCTAGGTATATAGCTGGTATAAGCTTCAAAATGGCTAACAGGAAATATAATTTTTCTTCTTGAATAATAATAAATTTCCCCACGGGGACATCAAGAAAAAGATCTATTTTGTACGGAACCACGTATACCTGGCCCATGATATAGTACTGCATACTGGGGAGTTTAACTTCCTATATACGAAAGAGAAATACCTCAAAGCGAGAAGTTTGTCTTCCCATTTATAAGGTTCAATGTGTGAACCGTTTAAAATTTTCAAACGAATGTTTACTAGGTTCAACCCCCACAGTACTACGGCCCGAGAATACGGAGTGTTTAATACATTATTAATATCTACGCCTTGCAATTATAAACAAACATATATATCCATACAAATGTATTTTAATATGCTATGGTTTACTGTGAACCTATTATAGAGTTTCCTAAGACTTCAAAATGCTCATCTTTGAGGTATTTTTTAGTCATATTCGATTCTATAATGTGGTTCCAGCACCACAGGAATTCTTCGCGAGAACGTGAAGTGCGTTTAATACAAATAATATCTAGGCCTTACAATTATAAACATATATACATAAACATATTTTAATATGCTATGAAGCACTCAAATATAATGGTATGAGCGATTTCTCTCAAATTTTACGCATCTACCGGAACGAGTATATAAACGCTCGATTCTCTACCATTATTCTAGGTATTTGGAACAGATTCCACGTAACTGTGATTTCTGCCACTACCTTCCGATGATACTTCCCCATTTTGCTGCTGGGTATCTAAGGATTATTAACAACGGGTTGATTGTTTGATGATCGCGAACAGTTTATATTTCTCTGATTATATACATTAGGCAATACAGCTGGTTTCACTCTATCTATAGACACCGTGTTCTGATGGCCATCCGGGAATTCTAACTTAAGAAATTTGTCGTCGCGTTCGACAACACGGAACGGGCCTCCATAAGGCGCTTTTAGTGGCTTCCGAACGCGATCAACACGGACCCACACATGCGTGGCGTCACTTAATTCCTCGGGTACAAACGTTTTTGATAACGAGTGCAGGTGGCCTTCAGAGGTTTGTGTGAAATCTATCTGCGACATTGTCTTCGCTAGTTCAGAGATTAATTTCGAATCGGCTTTGGATGAAGAAGAGGCGACCAAGAGCTTTGGGCAAAGAAGAGTCGTCCCTATGCCCGCTCTAAAGGGTGAAAAACCGGAATCATTATGCACGGACCGGATGCCCAGAAGAACGATTGCATCAACCAACATTGTCGGCGAACCATTATAGAGCTGTTCAAAGTGCGATGCAACCTTTCCACGATCCCGTTAGTGGTAGGTCTATACACCGTGGTTCGCAAGCGATGGAAACCAACGAGGGCCGATAATTCTTTTTAGAGTTCGGACTCAAATTACGCTCCTCTGTCGGTGATCACGTATAACGAAACGCAAAACCTAGATATCCAGCCGCCCAAGAAGGCTAAAGCAACCTTTGCAGCACTGATGTCTGGAATCGGTATTGCTTCAATCTACCTGGGCCGAATTAACATTCCGAGATAGGCAGTCATTAACCACATTGTCCTCACCACGTACATATGTTATGTCATTGATATACTCCAACATTGCGGTCCAGTTCCGTTGTTGCCTGTCCGTTTCTGCACGTAGTGGCGAGGAGAAGGCAGAGACTAGTGGCTTGTGGTCCGTGCATAAAGTCACTTGGCGACCTTCGATCATATGCCTGAAGTGAAGCACAGCAAGATACGCAGCCAGGAGTTCCCTATCATAAGTAGAGTACCCTTGCTGTGTTTTACTCAACTTCCCGGAGAAGAATGCCACTGTCTGGGGAGACCCATCCACTATTTGATGGAGCGCAGCACCAACTGTGAATTGGGAGCTGTCCGTCACCATTTGGTACGGAGAGTCATTGGGTAATAGGTGGCGTAACTTAACGGAGTTCGCCAGGCCCTCCTTAGTAGCTTCAAATGCTTTCCATGCAGCATCATTCCAAACAAGTTGCCCAGCCTTAGGTTGAAGCCGTGCGAATTCAGTCAGGGGGGCAACAATCGCAGCAAAATTAGGCATCATACGTCTGTAAAAACCTAACTTGCCCAAATATCGACGAAGTTCTTTGAAATCAGGTGGTAAGTGCATTTCGGTGATCTCGGAGACCTTCCTAGCCAGGGGGCTCACTCTTGCAGCTGAGACATGGTGGCCCAGGAAATCGATTTCTTCCTTCATGAACTCGCACTTTTCCATAGAAATTCGAAGGTTGTTTTCTGCCAATATTTTGAAAACTTGATCTATATGCTCCACATGCTCGTCAATATTTTCTGAAAATATTTAAATATCGTCAACAGACACAAAAACGAACGCCAAGCCTCGAAATAAATTGTCCATGTGGCGTTGGCAGGTGCAACTAGCATTCTTTAGTCCAAATGGTAGCCTTAAAAATCCCCACAGTCTAAAGGGAGTTGAGACAGCAGTCTTCTCAATGTCCGCTGGATTCATTGGAATCTGGTGGTAAGCTCGGACTAAATCCAAGCGATAGAAAACTTTCTTGTCATGAAGATGGTCTACCATGCTCTGTATCCTTGGCAGGGGATACCTGTCCGGTTTGGTTATTGCATTCAGGGATCGAAAGTCACCCACAACTCTATATTCGCCTAGGGTCTTCTTCTGCACCCTGTGAATGGGTGAAGACCATGAAGATTTCGACGGCCGCACCACACCTTCTTTCAACAGAGTCTCAGAGTCTCGAAAGTTTCTTTTGCAATTTGTAGTTTCTCCATTAGAAGTGGCCTTGGGCAGTCGAAAGTTCGTGGGTGCTACCCGTCTCAATGGTGTGAACAACAGAATTAGCCGGTGGTGAACTAATGTCAACACACTTCGGATTATATATACTCTCATATTTGCGGACAACTGTCCTGCAATTAGGTGGGATATGCGAGAAGTCATTAATAATTAACGAGATCACTGGTTCGCTTGACTGCTTCACTTTAGAAACTAGGCTAGCACAGTCTAATAAGACGTTAAAATGAGCAAGAAAATCGGCTGCTAAATTGGCGACGTAATATTTGCGACTACGAACGTCCATCTAAATGAACGTCGCAGCATAGGGATACCTATTTCCAGTTGGATTTCTCAATGCATTCTTATCTTCCTCCACTAGTCGTCGCGATGTTAACACACAATTTGCGCATCACACATAAATACACTATATTAAATGGAATTAAGGACACGCTCGCGCCAGTGTCTATCAGAAATTCGCACTTCCTCATTAATACGTGCAGCGACAGTGAGAATAGTCGACACGCCGGTCATCGCATTTACAGCGGCCTGCCGATCTCGTTTTCCGAGTGAGTTGGGGAAGACGGTCTAGACGATGGCTGCATTTGAAGGTTCTCACCTCGTTTCGGCCAACTGCACCATGGTTTACAGTACTTAGCACTCGACCTAAAGTATAAATGTGAACGGCACACCACTGGTTTTTGGTTTCGACGGAAGGAGCGTAACCCAAACGGTACACTTTTTGAATAATTATTATCACTATCATAATTATTATGTACAAACCTAGATTGATTACCTCTAGGATATACGCCGACGGGCACGGAACGCGAATTTTTAAGTTGCACATTATTTACCGGCTGGTTGACACTAAGGACACTTATATTGGGGGAATGCAGAATAATTACTAATTTCACTGTTTATATTATAGCCATGTGCCTTGTAAAACGGCATAAGTTCATCAGCCAGTTTCCCCAATTGGGCAAGAGTTAAGTCCTTTTGCGTGACGATGATGGGGGCGATGTTTAGAGGCAAAGACTGGATGAACTTGCGTCTCACCAAGTCCTTCCCCACTCCAACTTGCAGAGCTGTCTTCCGTAGGTCTTCAAGGTTCGCTGGAGGTCGTCCGGTCTGCGTAGAAGACGCTATTAACTTCTTGAAGTTCTCAGGTTTCGTCCTCTCAAAAACTCCCACGATTTATGTTCGTAGGAGCGAGTAATACTGCGACGAGAGTACTGCAGCTAGGAGACGATCGACCGTCTCGGGAGGCAACACAGCCAGAATATGGTAAAATTTCGTTTCTTCTCGTTGTATTCTTGAGATGTGAAATTGCGCCTTCACAATTTTTAACCATCCTGAAATTACTGCTTCATTAAAAACAAGAGGTCTGATGGAGATCGCGTTTGCGAGTTCCACTTCTTGGTGTGGACGAAAATGAGCAGCTTGTTGATGTCTTGATGCGTCACCTAGCGAATCCATCTTGTTGTATGATCACGTTATACGTTCGGCGAAGAGGGGTCACCAGTTATAGGGTCTGAGTAAGGTATACTCTCTCTTGTATATATATATATATATATATATATATATATATATATATATATATATATATATATATATATATATATATATATATATATATATATACGAGGGGCGGTCACTAGGTTTTGCGAATCGGTAGGGCAAAACAGAGGAAGGGGGATGGCTGTTTGTGGGGGTGTTAGGACAAGTTATGACAAGTCAGGTCCTACAGCCGCGCGCTTCTGCCTCGTCTATTTAAGAAGCAGTAGCTGATCGCAGATCGTCAGTCACAAATTTTTCAACAATGGAGAAGGTTGAGCACCGCGCAGTGATCAAATCTTTGACCAAGGAAGGCAAGAATGCAAAAGACATCCATGAACGCATGGTTGCAGTGTACACCGACACCGTCCCTTCCTATGCAACGATTGTTCGCTGGAATAGGGAGTTAGGCCATGGTCGCGTGTCCCTTGAAGACGACCCCCGTCCAGGACGCCCGTCAGACGTGACCAACGAGGACAATGTGGCCCGTATGGAGAGGATGATCCTCGAAAATCGACGGGTGAAGGTCGAAGAAATCGAGCGAGAACTTGGAATATCACATTGAAGTGTCATCAACATCACGCCCCATGATCGACTTCAACGTCATCAAAGTTCGGACGAGCTGCTGCTCCTGTACAACCAAGACCCGGCGGGATTCGAGTCACGCATAGTGACAGGTGATGAAACGTGGGTTCATCACTGAGATCCCGAGACCAAGCTCGAAAGCATGGCCTTGAAGCACTGGGGCTCTCCGACCCCCATAAAGTTCCGGACCCAACCCTCAACCGGAAAGATCATGGCCACCATCTTCTGGGATTCTGAGGGAGTGTTGATGGTGGACTATGCGCCTCGTGGAGGGACCATCACAGGCCAATATTACGCCATGTAACTGGCTGGCTTGAAGAAGTGCATCCATCAGAAATGGCACAGGAAGTTGACACGTGGTGTCCTGCTCCTCCACGACAATGCCCCTGTCCACAAGGACAGAGTTGCACAAGCTTCCCTGCGCGAGTGCGGATTCGAGGAGCTCAACCATCCCTCCTACAGTCGAGATCTTGCCCCTAGCGACTCCTTTTTATTCCGTCAGCTCAAGGCTGCACTGTGTGGACGCCGGTTTGGGGACGATGAAGATGTCCAGCTCGCCGTCCAGGAGTGGATTGAACAGCAGTCGAGAGATTTCTGGTTGTCGGGAATTCGAAGCCTCAGGGACAAGTGGCGCAAGTGCATTGAAGTCGAGGGTAGTTATATTGAAAAATAATAAAACACTTTTCCTCATATCTCGTTTCCTTATATCCGAATTGCAAAACTTATTGACCGCCCCTCGTATATATATATATATGGATTCTTTATACCTAGGTATATAGCTGAAATAAGCCTTCGAAATGTCGAACAGGAAATATAACTTTTCTTCTTGAATAATAATAATTTTTTTGACTATCTTTTACTAAAAAATACATCCATATAACACTACAAAAATTAAACCAATCAGGATTGATATACATTTAATAGTCATTTTTACGTTAAATTTTGGAAAAACAGCCTCAGCGTTGACAAATTGACCAATCAACCTTTAGACATAAGTACTTTAATAATTGTCCAATCAGCCCTATGATATATTTTAAATGTTACTAATGCTCAAACCGTTTGCACATAAACATGGCTGAAATCAATTCTCCATGAGCGCCAGACTGCTTTGGTTGCCTTATCTCGTCTGCTGTATCGTTGTGCTTAACTTTTGGTTCGAAATGTTTGCAAATAACTTTTGCGAAAGTGAAATTGTGAGACTCGCTTCGAGTAGTGAAAAGAAAAACTGGGTAAAGTGAAAAAGCACGATACGTTTGAAAAGTGGACCACTGGTATTCGATCTAGGAAGGTCAAGGGATAAATCTTTACTCCTTCGTTAGATACAAGGACTGGAGCCTCATCTGGCCCACCAGCAAGCCTGAAGGAAGGAAAATTTAGGTAAAGTTTTATACAATTACTTGGACCTTGGCCCTTAGTTCCCCCCCCCCTTCTTTTCTAAACCGTCTCTCAGTGTATACATATATACTTATACATACTCATTTTATAATTTCATTCCCTATCTTACGATAAGATGCAGGAGAAATGAGGGAAACTCTCCGCATTACTCGCCGGGTCCTCTCGGAGGGCCCAAAACCGGACAGAGAAAAGGTATACGAAAAAGCTTACGAAATACTACACATTGCACTGGTTAGACTGATAGACATTCATAATGGTTACTTGTCCATTTGCGCGAGGGAGGCCGACTGTGAAGCCTTGACCTCAAGCAAAGCTGTTGAATGCCTGAAGACTATAAATCTGAAACCGACCACACCGCCACAAATCAAACTCACCGTAGCCTAATATGCAGGCGCCTCGATTCCTGGGTCGGGAGCGATTCGGCAGAAGATATAAGAAACGAAATCGAATGGAACCACCAATTGGCAAATGTAGCTGAGGTTATCAAATTCAAACATTACACGCACGTGTTTAAGGTTGTATTCGAGGACACGGCTATGGCTCAAAAAGCTAAGGAAAATGGTTTGCTTCTCTTCAACGTAAGAGTCTGCTCAAAGCAGCTGGAACGTGAAGAGTTTGTCGACTAGCAAATGTGCTTTCGGTGCTATAAGTACGGCAAACACACCACTTCCAACTGCCCTGATAAAGACCTTACGTTATGCTCTATCTTTGCCGGTCGCCACCATTTTTGGCGTGACTGTAAGAGTAACTCTCCCAAATGTTTAAATTGTGAAGGCACCCACCGGACTATGTCTATGGCATGTCCGATCAAAAAACAAGAAATCCAAAAACAAACCCAATTAAAACGCGACACAGAGGAAAAGAAGGCCAATTCGACTTATACAAAAGTAGCCAAAGCCGCCATTGCCGAGACAAACAACCAAAAGACATTCCTACTCATCGAAAATGAACACTCAACGAAAATAATATGCTGCATCTACTATACACACATTGCAAACATTACACGCCCAGGTACCTTTGCCACGGAGGTCAATCGCATGCTCGTAAAAAACGGGCTGCAGGATATGTGGTTTCCGGACAACCCTCCTTCAGAGGAAGTTATGCGAATAAGCGTAGCCCCTCAATGCCAAGAAACGTGCCAAAAAAGTGCCCACGCCTCAAAATATAGCCATCACACGCGACCTCCGTCTAAACAAACCCAAGGTAACACAAACAGCAAAACAGGCGCCACTTTCACCCAGGAAAGACATCACCGATACAACGAACACGCATAATCACACACCATACAAGGAAGCAGTGCGACCCAAGGAGACCAGGTCTCCACGGTCGAGAAAAACCACAATGCCCACAGAAGACTAAGACAAATTAAAGACGAACTCAAGACACTAATTACGGACCAACAAACACTACTATGGGACGGGCTAATTGAAAAACTCGGCATAGAAAGAGACTCAAACATTCTGGCAGACGGCTAAACGTCTTAAAGGAAAACCACAAACAAAAATGTCAACTTGCATAATGAGCAGCAACATGGCTTCAGAAGGAAAAGAAGGACTGACACGGCACTAGCCGTTGTCACCGAAAAGCTTGCTAAGATCAAGGCAGACAAAAAGCATGCTGACCTGGTGCTCCGCGATGTCAAAAAAGCTTTTGATAAGGTTTGGAAGAGAGACTACAATTTAAGATCATTCAAGTAGGCCTCAATCCCATTCTTGAGAGGATTCTATGTGACTACATAATTGAGAGGAGAACATACATTCATATCAGAGAACACAAAGGCACCGAATTCGAGCTCAAATTTGTACCGCCGCTTATGTTCACAGGAAATTTATGGCGAAAAATACGGCTAGGGAGATATCTAACATCAGCTCTTTCGAGAGGAGCTAGGACTCTGCGACCGGACCAGCGTTTCGCTCTTCCTCACACCGACTACATGGCAGGAATACGGGCAGTTCTTCGGACTGCTTGGCAAAGAAGATGGGAGACGGTCGAAGGGAACTTAAAGTTGCGTGCCATTGCGCCGCGACTGTTCCCATGGACCTATCCCCCAATGCCGCGATGGCTTCAGGTAGCTTTCTGTCGTCTCCGAATCGGGCACACTCGTGTGACGCATCACTATCTGATGGAGCGCTTACCAGCGCCCTATTGCGACGACTGCGTCGTCCCCTAGACTGTTCGGCACATTCTTGTCGAATGTCCCAGTCTGGGTGATCTTCGCGCACGATACCTGTCCCGGTACCGGGATAGGAGGGGTTGCTACCGCCTGTCCCTTGTACTCGGGACGAGTTCGGGCACATTGACTTGTGGACTTGTTGACTTTTTGGGTGAGGCCGGGCTTCTTCCCTTTATTTAAGAAGGTTCTATTTTTTTTTCTTTGTAGGTTGCACGCTCCTGCACCGGGGTGAGGGGGACCTCCCCCCGCTGCCAAAGATTGCTTCCTAATTGTTAAGTTTTTCACATTCTTATCATTGTTATGTTTTCATATTTTTATTTTAAAGTAGCCTAGTTCTAGGCTGTCGTGTTTCCGGCGACTTATGCCCAAGTGGGTAGTTGCCAGATGAGCTATATAAAAAAATAAAAAAATCTTTCGAGAGGAGATGGAAGATATCAACCAATGCCCCCAAATTCAAAATAATTCCCATGTTTCGCAAGACCTTCAATGATATACGGGTTGCAAATCCCCTACTGCCTGGAAGGGACGGTTCTTGGGCTCAAAATCACTACAGGGGGCTACAAGAGTCATATCGAGCGAACAGTCGCGAATAGCAAGAGAGATTTGATGGAATTTTATAGGTTCCGTGACTTAAATACCTGTACACCCCGTTGCCGCTGAACGCGAGCGTCAAGACCCACATTACGAAACTACAAATTATCCAGAATAAAGCGGTGCTTCTCATCACAAATACCCGAAGAAGAGAACAAAAACGACAGAGGGAGCTCCACGATTTGTTTGTATTATCTCCGATCAACGGGGCGCTACACGAGAGAGCCTAGAGGATCTGGCAAGCCATTAGCGCCCATTTAACCCCTGAGTTCTCTCGTACACACTTAGACATCGAGGTCGACCGACAAATAAGATTATTTAAAAGCAGTAAAATACAGTCTGAAGGTGACGTGGCTCCAAAATACACATGACAAAATCGACAAAACACAAAAAACAACTAGTGCAATGCGCAAGTTTATTTAGTAGAAATAAGTTCAAACTTTGCGAAATTTCAAATAAAAACTAAAATAAACTTTTTCGAAAACTCACAGCGGGAATAAAAACCCTGCCTCAAATACAGGCTTGAATGCCGATAAGATCATTAAGATCTAAATAATTAAGAATTAAATTAACCAGATTAATTTAATGGAATGAACTATAAATTTTATAGTTTATTAAATAAAAAACAAAAACAAACAAAATTCATCCAAAAACAAAAACAAAACAGAGCTACCCTTTCACCAGGGACCTATTTATTCTGTCTCCCACACATTCTCTATTCTTTAAACTTATCCTATTTCACCGCTTTCCTCTCTTACTATCTTTCTCTCTAACTCTCCCTAAATCTCACTACTTTTTATGTCCAAAGTCCAAGGTCTCCATGAGCGCCAGGGAGGCAGGGGGAGGGTCGGAAGAGCTGTTCTTTGTCTCCCACCTCTCTTTTCATTTCATTTCATTCATTTCCAAATTTTTAGACTTGGAAGAAATCTACAAGAAAATTAAGCTAACTAAAAAGTTAACAGCCGGCAAAAGAGGAAAAGGCGAGTAAGGTCACTTCAAGAAAACGCCATAGATTTTTACTTTTTCCCCACGGGGAATTCAAGAGCAAGATCTATTTTGTACGGAGCTACGTATAGCCGACCCATGATATAGTACTGCATACTGGGGAGTTTAAATTCCTATTTTCGAAAGAGAAATACTACAAAGTGGGAAGTTTATCTTCGTATTTACGAAAGAGAAATACTACAAAGCGAGAAGTTTGTCTTCCCAATTATAGGGTATCAAATTAGTCTGAGTCTCGCGAAAACACATGACCATAAGCAGGCTGGAAACAGCCTGCTGAGAATAATTATCAGCCAAAGAGGTCACAACGGGAGACAACAGGCTTTGACCAGCAAAATTTCACAAAGAACTGTAAGAAGCAAGCGATTTTACTTAATTAAGATAAATCTGACACATGGGAAATATGTAGGTAAAACAGGTACACATAGCTGTCGGAACTTCGCCCAAGGGGTGGAAGTAGCGAACAAATTTGATCACTGCTCTCCCGCCCCACGGACAAGTCAAGGTCACCCCCTTGGAGACGGCACACAATATAGAGATCGAGATCGAGAGACAGACATTCAGCTTGGCATTTATTTCATTCGATCATTAAGTCAAAATTCAGTAGACAAGATTAGTCAATCAGAGAATCAAGCAATCCCTTAGTAGCATTACGAAACCCCGTTAACTCGCCTACATCCTACCGCCTTTAGACTCGATACTTCGTGTAAAACAGAGACATTACCGCTTGCCCTTTTGGTAGGCCAATTTAAGAATAAAGTTACTTTCTTCTGCCGCTTCCTTTGGAAGTCCTATTCTTACCATGATCAAGAAGACACATTCAGTAAGCCCAGCCTAACGCATAATCCTCGTGAGAAATTATAAGGAGTATAAGGAGTCAGAGCCATTTCAACAGAGGCATAAAGTAGGCCCACAGCTTAGAATCCTCGTTACCCGTCGAGTCAACTCTACCGAAACCCTCTCCACGCACACTGCTCGAGAAGGGTGATTTTTAGCAGTGCAATAGCAAACGAAGACTCTTCATTACACCCAGGTATAATTACTGATCGCGCACCCACAAATTGGTTACCTTTGCGCAACTAATAATAGAATCTTTACCCCCTCCCCATAGACGTCATGCAATTCTTTTGATATTTTTCACCATTACGTCGCTAATTTGGAGTTTTTCATTGTAGCTAGGCTAAAACTGCGCGTGTTATTGATATTTTTCATTATTTAAGTTTAAACTTTAAATATTACAAAAGGTAAATTGTGTTTAAGCAGCAATAGTTATAGAGCTAAATTTAATGTTAGACTAATTCATTACAATCCAATGTAAGGTAAATTACATTTAAACAGCCCAGGTAAAGGAAAGTGGGAGGAGCCAATTATTAAGTTTTAACGCAAATTAATTAAGTTAAAAGTAAATAGAACATTGTGGTGCCAATTTCAATATAACTACACTGAGAAACAGCGAGCTGCTGATTAAAAAAACTGCGAACACCTCACGAGCGCTCTGGGGATCCAACAGCGGAACATCGCAAACGCCACCCTACGAGCCCCAACCCCCTACCACTGAATATTGCCATTCCATCTACAAGAGCCTCCAAATAAGGAAAAGTGAAAAATAAAGCTTCCCTCGGTAACAGATTCCGAAGCTTGGTGCGGACTGATTGGAGATAGCTCCTAATTCTGTCGCTCGTAGTAGACACACCAATAAGCACAAGTGGACTGATTGGAGATTTTTACTGTTTCTTCCTGGCCTGGGGGAAGAATCTGTAACTGAGGCCCGGGGGCTCAGTCAGCTCTATCCTACGGGACATCTCATAAGGTCCTCGGACTGATTGGAGATTCCTCCTGTATCTATCTTGCCGGTGTGGAAGGAAAGAGCTTCCAAGCGGATTCGGAGTGGGGTACCCCCATACCTCCATCCCACCAATGAACGGAGCTAAGGGAGTCTCTGAACTTTCAGGTCCCACTAATGCTCATCGATAATGAGAAACCCGATAAAATAAAGGTATTCGAGACGATCTAGGAGAAACTGGAGATCGGACTCAGAAAGTTAATCGAGGTTGCTAGAGGTTACACCGCGATCTGCTACACACAGGCGGAACTCGTGAAGCTGACCTCTACAACCAGCACGAACGAACTAGGCGCCATCGGTCTCGATTCCAAACTGTCTCCAGCCCTAGCAGCAAGGAAATCTATTGCGTGCAGGCGAGTTAATCCCCCGGGTGGGCGAATGCTCGACAGAAAACATAAAGAAAAAAATCGAGAGGAATCAAGAATAGGAAAAGGTTGCCTAGGTGTTTAAATATAGAAGCCTTACTTCTTCAAAGTCATGTTCAGTGAAATGGAGATGGCAGCCAAGGCTAAAGAGGCAGGACTAAAGCTATTCTCCATGATAATCTCCCTCGATCAGATCCAAGGGGAGAGATTCTTCGAGCTGCTAACCTGTGCTTCTCCTTCTACAGGGTAGAAAGACACCCTACCATCGCCTGTCTAGACAAGGATAACGCCAAGGTCTGCTCCGATTGTGCCCAAAACGGCCACGACTGTATGCACTGCTTCAACGATACGAAAATGTGTATCAACTGCGCGGTCCCCACTGGAATTTGAGCATGCAGTACCCAGTCAGGAAAGAACTAAAAAAAAAATACTTCCTACGCTGCCACCGCCAAGACCCCACCACAAACCTACACACAGCCTTCCCATCCCCAAATAGTACTACAGCTCACCGATGCATTCTGCATGCGCATGTGATGAACCTGGCCTGTCTGGGCTCATCCAATGCCGAATTGAACAAGGTTCTAGCTGCGAATAGTCTGGGACCAATTACGTTCCCGGACAACCCGCAGGAAGCCAGAGTTCTTTGGGCAACGTGGACCAAAGGAGCATCGGCAGAACAGACACAGCCAGAAACAGAAGCGAAATCCCAGGAGGATGAACCTAAAGTGATCGTGCAAAACCCTGCAGCTGACCATGCATCTCTGCCTGCCTTGCCCATGCAAAAGAAATCGAAAAAGAGAACAAAAGAGGAACCAAGGAAACAGGATGAGGGCCCAGAGCGACTACCACGGCAGAACCAGCAAGAGAGAGAAATATCCCTCGATAAAGTGGCTACAGGAGTCAGAAGAGGCCACTTCAAGTGGTGCTATGACTCACCCGTAGACGAAGAGTTGGTCGATGCAGCCTTACTGAAAAACGGGTAAAGCTGTGCGACGATAACTTTAAGCTCTAAGAGCCATCCCTCTACAAGATGCTACGCTCGAGCAGACCATACAGCCAAAAGCCCTCGAGCAGCTCAGATAGTCAAGATGGTAACTAGAAATAGGTTAACTATTCTAGCGCATAACTTACATGGTTGGCAGATGAACAAACATCAGCTGTGTAACGTCTACAGAGAACTGGATCTGGACATTATTCTGCTGTCAGAAACTGGAGTCAGGGACGACGACAAGCAGAAGATCTTTGGATACAACTTTCTCCAAAAGAACGTCACGGAAAAGAGATTTGACGGAGCTATGATAGCAGTCTGTCGATCATACTAAAATGCTCTCTGGGGGACATCGAGAGGGGCGCAGGCTACTAGCCTCCACGCCGCTCTTATCTACCCATCCATAACTTGTTCACCCTGTTCAAGAAAGAGCGCCCAGTATTGTTCGCCGGGGACCTGAACACCAGAAACAGTAGCGGACTACGCAAGGGCTAACGCAAGAGGTAGGAACCTTGACCTCCTGCTAAGAAGAGATATCGCTGTCCGCTTCAGGCCAGACGTCCTTACATTCTTGTACCCAGGGTCAACCACCAAGCCGGATGGCGTTCTCACGAATCCCAACTTCCCGTTCCACCATCTAGTTCATCAAGGACCACTGGCGGTCACTGATCACATTCAGATGCTGACTTTTCAAGAGCCAACTGGGAGGAATACAGGAGTGCGTTCCCACTGGACCTTCCTGATCTGGAAGGCGCAAACGAAGAAAACCTCGACGACGAACTAACTGCTTTCCAACGCAGAAAAAATAGCTATCCCGACGATTTCTCTCAGAGTTCTGCTGCCAACAACCCTACACAAGAGAGAGTGGTGCTTCAACAACGGTTCAACGCTATTTACAACCGCATCCTCGACATGGGCTACACAAGCCCCATGCGCTGCTATTTCGTTCAACACCTCAGGAGACAAGTTAACACCGCACTGTCTCATGAACTGAGGAAGAAATTGAACAGTCTGATCAAGAAATTAGACACTGATGGGAATCCGAAGTCTTTCTGGGCAGCAATCAACAGACTGAAATTTCGAAAATAATTGCCAAAGCTGGAAATCCCATAAAATAGGAGATACCGTAATTTTGTTGGCATTGTCCATTGCAGTTTGAAGAGTAATGAATCAAAATCCACAGGATATAATTAATGTAATTCCACCCAGTAATTCATCAGTATCAAAACGTTTTGATGAAATGGCTGTGGGTTTTGAAAAACTAGTGTCCCAATTTCAAGTAAAACAGTTTACCATTCAACTTGAATCTACTTTAAGGGATAATGAATCTATATTAATGGCATATGTCAAGTTTCTCGATGAAGATCACTGAAGAGAAGAATTGATTTTTGCCAGAAGTCTTGAAACAGATACTATAGGCGAAACAATTTTCAAAGTTGTTGTTACCTATTTCGAAAAAAAAATATCCTCCTTGGAAATATAGTGACTTGTGCTACCAGTGGTGTTCGATATGATTAGTAAGCACAAAGGTTTTATTGCTTATTTTAAAATGCTGTGCCTGAAGCATTTTGTATGCATTGTGTGATCCACCGACAACATTTAGTTGCTAAACATTTGATCAACGTCTACACGACTACTTTGATATTGTAATAAAAGTTGTCAACTATACCAAATCCAGTGCTCTTAAAGACCCGCTTTTTGTATGACATTTTTCACGAAAACGGATGAGTTTAAACGTCTTTTAATGCATACAGAGGTTCGATGGCTATCGAAAGTGAATTGTCTTCGCCACTTTGTTGAACTTTGGGAGTTGCTTATTTCGTTAAGTAGTAAGCAACTTGGAGAACAGTTGATTGCTGCTAAGATGCGACACATTTTACTTATTAGATATATTCGAAAAACTGAATATACTAAATAAGCAGCTCCATGGCGAAGAATGTGATGTGATATTATGCAAAGAGTCTGTTACTGCTTCTCTTGCCAAACTTAACTTGTGCAAAATTAATATCAGAGGTCATGCATTAGAACAATTTCCATGTCTGGACTTAATTAGCAATGAGCTGCATGGCGATGATCTTTCTTATGTTGAACATTCGATAAAACTACATCAAACTATGCAATCATACTGGAAATGAATATACCAATCTGGCTAACAATTCCTTTCGAAGTTGATGCCGCTAATATAGATATTACCTTACAGGAGAGTTTTATTGAATTACAGAATGAAAAAATAGCTAAAACTCGATTCAAAGTAAAGAAGCATAATTAATATATGGAAGAACAGTGACTGCTTTCAAATATCAATTTCTCTGGGAAAAATCTAAGTTATATGCTATTGCTTTTCCAACTTCCTACCCTTTAAAACTGCTCTAGCCTTGTTTTACATTTGCTGTCAAAAGCTCATAACCTGCTTGATTTTGTAAAAAAAGGTGATCTTAGTGTCTCATAGACGGCATTTGAACCTAATATTGCAAAACTTGCTGATCAACATCAGGCACAAGGATCTCATTAAATAAATTATATTTTCACTTTTGGAATTAACAATATATTGTCAAATATCTCAAATATAGTGTCTTAAGGGGAAACCACATTAATTTTTTTCAACTTTTTGCTACGTTAGAGTATCATATATGAAATTAAAGCTCATTAAAAGACCTTTTATTCATGCGCAAATCATAATAACCTAAGGCGCCGTTTCTGAGATACAGGGGGTCTTTCAGCCCTCCCTCCCTTGAAACCTGATATCATATAAATGGCTATAGAATTACTAAAAATTAAGCATTCGATCTCAATTCATGAGCAAATGATGCACATACGATTTAGTTATCATGTGAAATCAGTTTTCTTTAGTTCTATCAAAATTTGTGTTAATCGTGGACTAAAACATATATTCGGACAAGGTCAACTATAGGTTTTGTTCTCAGTTGGAAAAGGGGGTGTTAGGTGAATAGTAGTGGTGTTCTGAATGCCCTGGAATTTAGTTCAATCTATATTTAAATGATTTTAAAAATATAAACCAGTTTTCAGGCGTCGAATGTATAAAATTTTGCATTATCATAATTTTCACTATGTTCTAGTCATGTTGCTAAACATGCATAAAAAGTGCATAAAATTTGCAATAAAATGATCTACAAAACCAACGAATGCGAATTTTGAACGAAAGAATTTGAAAAGTGACTAATGAAAAATTGTGTTATCCCGTTAATGACATAATTTTTACTGAAATTTGATTTTATATAATTTAGCTGGTTTGATATTGAAAGACAACGGGACAGTTCGAGAAAGATAAGAGTTTGAGAGAGAGAGAGAGATAGAGAGAGAGAGAGAGAGAGGGAGAGAGAAAGAGATTTCGACAGATATAAATTTAGAGAAGGAGAAAGAGAGAGATATTGTAAGTTGGAGAAAGAGAAAGAGAGAGATATTGTAAGTTGGAGAAAGAAAAAAGAGATAGAATATATATTTTGATAATTGATAAGTCACACTTGGCGTTTTGACTTATGAAAATTCTCATAATCGAAGGCGACTTTAGGATGGGTTACGCCTACAGCAATGTGAAAACGCATAAACCTGGAAATCCTCTCAGCTCTATCATAAGTCAAACTCCAAGTGTAACTTATCACTTAGAAAAATATCTCAACTCGATCATCGCTCCCTACACCACATCACACTACATGCTGCCTTCCTCTTCGACTCTTTTAGATATCCTTCAAAATTCTCAACCATCACTCGTATTAGCTTCAATGGACGTGGAATCTCTATTCACAAATGTTCCCGTGGACGAGAACAAAGATTTGATAATTAATGCCATTTACCACACTGAAGCTGCCTGCCAGGACGGGGAAACCACTAAATTAGAGTATATGCGGAGAAATCTCAGACTTCTGAGAGCTCAGTCGTTGCCCTGATGGTAAGTGACAACGACCTCTACCTCAGAGGAGGTAGAGTAGGCCCTACATGTAAGATTCTTCACACGGTCATGGGAACTGTGGATGACTGTGGGTTGAAAACCCGCAGACGTGTCGTGGCCGGGATGCTCCCGAGAAGAGGTCCAACCCGGACCGCTCACTCGAGGAACGTCTCTTTGAACCGACGCCTGGCAGATTTGTGTACGGCGGAGGGAATCTTTTTTGTGTACCTTCACCGCACATTTATGGTAGGAACGATGTATTCCAAAGGGATGGAGTGCATCTTTCCTTTAAAGGAAAGGCTGTACTCTGTAACATGATCCTGGATATCGTGGAGCGGACCCAAAGGAGTGTCCGGTTCAGAGTTAAGGCAGACGTGCGCCAATACGCCCGTGTCCCTCCTGGAACAACCTTGGAAGTCGCTAGAAAGGGTGCCACCACGCCATCAACCGGAAATAGGAGACGAATAAGACGGGAAACAGAAGGGTGTAAGAAGTCCTACATTCAGGGACTCGCTGAAAGTTCTTTTGTTTAATGCGAGGTCAATCGGAAACAAGTTTCTTGAACTTTGTGGTCTCGTAGCGACGGAAGAACTTGAGATGGTTGCCATAACCAAGTCGTGGGTAAAAACCTCAAACCGAGATTTTGGGGGTGAATTTACGATTCCTGGTCACCAACTTTTCCTAAAAGATAGGCTAGACAGAGATGATGGCGGTGTGATGTTGTATGTTAAGGATACATTCAAAACGACGAAGTGCAGCTTTGTATCCGACCATGAGCTACTATGTGTAGACCTAGAGATAGGTCTTACCAGATACAGGACCCTGAGCTTTATAGACCCCCTGCCCAACTCGTTGAGAAGAATATGGATCTCTACGTCTGCTGGGTGAACTTGTTGAAGACAGAGTGTGTATCGCCATGGGAGACTTCAACACCCAAGTTGACTGGGAAACCAGAGAACCCTGTGGCGAGAATGCACTGCTCCTGCTCCTGGGTGAGAGAACCGACGAGAGGCAATGATAATTTCGACTTTGTTTTCACCTTTGAGAAGGACATCGTTGATGGGCTCTCTGTAGGCGAGGAGCTCGGTGGCAGTGACCACCGACTAGTTAGATTTATAGCCAAGATCTCTAAGGTAGAGTCTGCGCCTCGTGAATCGAGGAAACTTGATTTGAGAAGAGCAGACTTTGCAAGTCTTCGTGCTGGATTGGCTGATGTGAGGCTGGAAGGGTGTGAGAATGTTGCAGATTTGTGGAATAGTTTCAGAACTACGTTCATGAGTCTTCAATCACGATTTATCCCTGTGAAAACTTGCGTCGGTCTTCTGTTAAACCAAACTGGTTTAATCGAGAAATTGGTCAACTGCTGAGGGAGAAGAGAACTGTGTACCGGTAGTCAAAGATTTCTGGTGACTTCGATGAATACCGTAGGCTAGCTAGGAAAGTGAAGTCCAGCATAAAGCCGGCAGAGTGTGGCGAGGAGCTCCCAGCAGCAAAACTTTGCAAAGAGAATCTCAAAGAGTTCTTTGGTTATGTAAAGAGCCATAAACCAATCCGTCGCACGATTGACCCTTTGGTGAATGAGGAGAGGGCATTAAAACACTCATGCAAACCTCCTGAACGACTTCTCTTCAGTGTTCACTGAAGAGTGCGGTCCCATCCCTTAGCCCACGGACACTTAATTGGGTGGGAAGCTGGAGGAAATGGACTTCCCACAAACCGAAGTAGAAAAGAAATCACTAACCTAAAGACGAATAAGTCCCCTGGCCCGGACGGGTTTCTACCTAAAGTGTTGAAAGTACGCGATGAAGTGTCATGACATCTAGGCACAATTTTTAACATGTCAATCCGCACTGGATGCGTTCCTTGAGACTGGCTTTAGGCGGAGGTGACTCCTATCTTCAAGAAAGGAGACTGTAGCCAACCGTCGAACTACCGACCTATTATTTTAACTTCCATAGTTAATAAACTCATGGAAAGTATCATGGTGGACAAAATAACGCCATGTTAGGGTCAAACCTGCTATTGAGGAGTTCCTAGCACGGGTTCCGAAGGCAACGGTCATGCCTGACCAACCTAGTAGAATTCTTTCACTTCGTTTTAAGTGAACATGATCGGGATACGGCGGTGGATGTTATCTACTTAGACTTTCAGAAAGCCTTTGATAAGGTACCACACCGCCGCCTTCTCCGGAAAGTGCGTGCGCTGGGCATAGAGGGCAATGTAGCACGTTGGATAGAGAACTGGCTAAGTGGCAGACGGCAACGGGTCGTATTGAATGGACAGGCTTCTGAGTGGGTGCCCGTTACTAGGGACCACTGCTTTTCATCATCTATGTTAACGACATGGATGGTGACATGGTTGCGAAGATTTATAAATTTTTCGATGATACCAAGCTTGGTATGAACATTGCAAATGAAGGAAATACTGCCCGCCTACAAGAAGATCTTCAGAAAATTGGGGAGTGGTCGGACACGTGGCAAATGCCTTTTAACGTGAACCAATGCAAAATGATGCATATCGGACACCGAAACCCCCAATCACTGTATATCCTTAAGGGCACTGCTCTGGAATGCACTGATACTGAGAAGCACTTTGGTGTAACTATCACTAGTGACCTCAAGTTCTCGAAGCAGTTTATTGAGGCGGAGAAGAAAGCCCAAAGGACGTTAGGCTACAGAAACCGACAGTTCGGATATCAGAACAAGGATATAGTACTCCGTTTGTACAACTCCCTTGTCAGACCGCACCTGGAGTATGCTGTACAATTTGGGATTGCTTCGTTTCGAAAGGATATCGCAAGATTGGAACGTGTGCAAGCCAAGGCAACCAAATTGATTCCCTCTATCAGACACAAGAGTTATGAAGATAGGTTACGGGAATTAGATTTGTTCTCGTTCGAGGCCCAGAGACTGCGTGGTCATCTTATCGAAGTATTCAAAATACTTCGAGGCTTCGACAATGTAGACTACAAGGATATTTTCCAGCTTAGCGAGGGCAGAACCAGAAATCACGGCTACAAACTTGAACTGAAGCGTTACCACCGCGATCTGTGTGGGAAATTTTTCACATACAGCATCTGTGGTACTTGGAACGCACATCCAGGTGAAGTTGTCAGCAGCAATTCTGTTGAGCAGTTCAAGTCGAAACTAGACAAAGTCTTGAAAAATCGCCGTTTGGGCACTTAAACAGTTGTGCGAGGGTTCCTCGAGGGCGTCAATTGACACTTTCGAGAACTAGGCCTGCTCAGCTGTTAGCCTAAAGGTATCCTCTTTGAATGGACCGTAAGGTCTACTAGGATACTTTTTTTCCTTGTAACTCCTTGTAACACTCTCTCTCTCTCTCTCTCTCTCTCTCTCTCTCTCTCTCTCTCTCTCTCTCTCTCTCTCTCTCTCTCTCTCGTGCCAACCTTTACCGAGGAAGGATTTTTTACTTCTTAATTCTTTATTTCTTTATCTATTTCTTTCTTTAGCTCTTTTTTTATCCCTCACCTCTCTTTCTTTGCTTCTATTAATCTTTATTTCTTCTTTTCCATCCTCCTGTCTCTCTTTTTCTTAGTCAATGGCACTTTTTCTTTTACTTTCCCTCGCTTTTCACTATCTCTCTTTCCTTACTCGCTCCTTCTCTCTGCCTCTCTGCCTCTCTCCCTCACTCTCTTTTCTCTATCTCACTTTCACTCATTTTATTTATCTTCTCTTTCTCTCTCTTTTTAAAGGATAATATGCCCATCTTTCTCACTCTACTCCCCACCTCCTGTGCTCGCTATATCTCGTTCTTTAGCACCCTCTCACCCTTCCGTTTTTATTCTTCTATCCTTTTAAGTCACTATCTTCTTTAATTCTGTCGTTTTCTCTCTATCTCTCCAACTCTATTTCCCACAAAATCTTCTTTTTTTTCTCCCATTCCAACTACTACTCACTCCCTCTTCCGGTCATTCTCACCCCCCACATTCCTTCCCGCCCTAACCTTGTATACAAAGATACCAACTGAAAATGAGTATATGTGTCGAGGTACACACGTGCGTATGTTTGTGTGTGTGTACTACACTATGTAGATCTAGCACTCGCTGCTCGTTCGCTCTCTCTCTCTCTCTCTCTTTCTCTTCCCACTTATTCAACCTCAACTACCTATATCTCACTCGCCTTCTCTCGTTGTTCCACTAGTTATCTCATTCTTACCCACCTTTTTTCCTTCTCTTCCAATTCTCTCCTGTTCTCACTCACTTTCCCTATCATCTCACTTTCTATTTCTCCTACTCTCGCATCCCTAGTCTCTCGCCTCCCATTTACCCAGATAGGCTTCTAGTGCATTATAACATTTACTTCCCTCTTCCATTATCTTTCTCCCCCTTCCGCTCTCACCTTTTATGACTATCTCAATCTCTTTCATCTCTTTTTTTTCGCTATCTACCTCTCTTTGCCTCTCTCTTTATCTTTCGTCTCTCTATTCTATCGCTCCATTTTTTTATCTCTATTTTCTCTCCCGCTCCCTTTTTATTTTGCCTCATTTTACTCTACCCCCTTTGTCCTCTCTTCCCCTCTCTGTTTCTCCCTCTATGCGTGTGGTTATGTGTGTAGATTGGTGTTGTAATTGTGACTATGTGTATGTGTATATGGATGAAAGATGTACACCTACATATATCCGTCTATCTAGCCGTTTCTCTCTCTCTCTCTCTCTCTCTCTCTCTCTCTCTCTCTCTCTCTCTCTGTCTGTCCCAATCACTCAGTCTCGTCTCTCTCCGCTCTCCTTTTTCTCACTCTCAACTTTCTTGTTTGTCTTTGCTCGTCTTTCATATCCTTTTATCTTCCCTTTCAATTATCTATCTAGCTATCTACTTATCGCCATCTCAATCTCGCTCTCTACCTCTCTTTTCCTCTCTCCCGCTCCCTTTTTTCACCCTGCCTCATTTGTTTTTTGTCCTTTCCCTCTTATCTCCTTTTTTGTCTCTCACTAAGTCTCTCGTTGTCTCTCGCTCTCCCTTTTTTCTCTCTGTTTATTTTCCCCACTTTTGTCCTCTCATTCGCTCTTTCTTCCCTCTATTTTTCTCTATTTTTCCCTCCCTGTTTCTCTCTCTTCCTGTGTGTGTATGTCTGTAGATACGTGTTTTAACCTTGATGTGTATGTGTATATAGATGGAAGATGTATACCACCATATATGACTGTCTAGCTATTCCTCTCTCTCCCAATCACTCGCTCTCTCTTATTATCTCTCTCAGCTTCTCCTTTTTTCTAACTTTCAATTTTCTTTTTTTCTTTTTTACTCTCGTCTCCTTTTCTCTTCTTCCTCAGTTATTAATAGATATTTCTATCACCATCTCACTCCCGCCCCCTCTCTATCTCTCGTTTCCCCTTTCTCTTTTGTCTCTCTATTCTCCTGCTCCCTATATTTCTCCTAATCTTTCTTCTCCCTGTCTTATTTTTCGGTCTTTTGTCCTTTTTCTATTATATCTTGTTCTGTATCCCTCTAACTCCCTCTCTCTTATGTCTTCTTATCTTATCTCCCTCTTTTCTCTCGCTCCCGTTTTTTCTCTGCCTCTTTGAATTTTCACCTTTAGCACTCTCCTCTCTCGTTTTTTTTCCTCGCTGTTGCTATGTATGTGTATATGTGTGTTATTACTGTGTATATACGGGCATGTATGTGTATAGAGATAAAAGATGTATATCTCCAATATCAGTCCACCTAGCCATTTCTCTTTCAGTTTCTCTCCTCTCTCATCTAAATTTATCTTTGTTCTTTTTCTATATCTTTGGTTTCTCCTTTACTATCTTCTTTGTCCTTTCTGGTTCTCTCTCCTCTAACTTCCCCGCATTTTCTCAACCCCTCTCAACATCTAAAAAAGGGGGGACCTATCGTGTCTCTCTTATAAATGTATGCTTCGCTATATCTGTGTATGTGTATCACCCCTACTAACAACTCTCATCAATCCTTATCTACCATCTCTTTGCTAGTAACAAGTAAGGACCTAGCAGCTACCTCATGCACCAGAAGAGAGGATTTGGAACCATTTGTCGCTCACCGGTTGTGAGAGACTGGAACGGAGGAGTCTCAGGCCGACAGGGGACGGAATTATGTGGTGTGGCTAGTATGCCCTGAAAAGGCCACCACTAACGCATAATGCCCGATCAACCCCTGTGGCCGTCCTTTGGCGATTTAGGCTGGTCTGTTACTGGTCACAACTTCCCCGCCTAGTTGGCTGCCAGGCTAACTGAAAGGTCTTGGGCTAGGCCAATAATCATGGCAAGATATCCCTTGAATGTCTGGGTTACGAGCTGGCCGCTCGGTAGGGCCTAGAAATCACTTGTGACTGCGGCGCGTAAGCTGCGCCGCGTTTGGGACCGTCTAGCCTAGGGGAAAACACTTTCGGCTAGTGTGGCAGGCGAATGGGGAGGTTCGCTAGGGAGAGGCTAGAAATACTTGCAGGGAAGGCGGATGCGGCCGGCGCGAGACTCAGCACTAAACTTTTCCCTCATTTTAGTGGTCACAAGCATCCAAGATATTAGCGCGCGCCTAGTCAGCTGACACAAGCACAAAAGTAAATAGAGAAAAATGCCTGGTGCCTAACAATTAAAAATTGAATGTCTTAGGTGCGGAGGCATTCGTTGGTGTATAGATTTTAAAGAGGGAAACTATAAGAACAACACTCATCAGAGCGTCTACAAGTTCTGCGACATAGAATTGGTAATGGAGAGGAAGATGAGTGAAGCGGAAGAACGTCAACACCGCCAACTGGACGTCATGAGAAGTCAACTTGGTCATTTCGAAGAAAACTGCATTGTGGAATTGACTAACCTGAGGAATCAGGTGGGACAAATTCAATATGCAGTTGAAGAATTCAGGAGGCGCAGATACGATGTGAGAGAGCAGTACCACCCAATCCGGACAAGGAGCTCACCGAAAAGACCCGGGCAGGGGTAAAGGAGGGGGTCTATGAACAGAGAAAAGTTATGCTGACGACGTTAGATCCGCCGCAACCTTCGAGTCGGTGAGGACTCCTGTGTCGGGCGCAGCTGAAAGGAACCCCCAGAATATTGAGAACGATAACACTGGAGCTGCCCTGTGCTATACTTTCTCTTAAGCTATAGGTTCTGGTCTTCCCAAAATAGTACCTCCACGGTATGGGCAGCCATGTTTTTGTAAGTACAACTGTTCCTTGTGACACTCTCGCTCTGTCTCTCTAGCAATGCTGATTCAATTGCAGCATTGCCTCAGCAATTCGGAAGAGAAAAAACAGCTACGCTAATTGGAGAAGTAGTGGTAGCAATTGTCCTCCTGGCTGCTTATCTGGCACACAAGATCTTGCGTACTCACAGGTGTTGGTCTTGTCAAGACATCCTCATCGACAGTAAGGTCTCAGATAAACTTACCCGTGTCACAGAGCAAATGGACAAGGACATGGAGGTATCCCAACAGGGCAAACTCAAATCATTCGCAGACTTGCTGTCGCGCTCTAGGCTATTATGCTCCTCTCACAAGATTGTAAGTCTCACCAGGAATGTATGCCACATATACAGTTGGCTCACGAAGGAGGAAAGAACACTACTCCCTGCTTTTGTATAACAACCTTCCAAAAGGTCGTTGTTGCACTTGGGGAAGATGATGACCAACTGGCTACATTGAGCTGTGCTACTGGTCACAGCTTCTTAAAAATATTGTTTCTTAAAATGGCGGCCAGTCTGTTCAATGTATTCACATCTAACTACAACAAAGAGACAAACAGTGAAGTGCATTCTAAACGCAAAATTGGTTCAGATGCAGCTCACAACAAGAGCACTAATAACAAACCAAGAAATAGATACATTTTGTCGAACCTTAACATTGTTGGGGGAAAGTTTCAGTATTAATCTCGTGTGCAACGAAGATTCAATACGTGGGTACGTAAAGAGGAGAGTGGATTTGTTTCTCGTGACCACAACTTTGACAAAATGACACGGGTTAGTGTTGGAAGTCAGAATGATTTGTATTGTTCATTGTACTGATATTTAGTGTTCATTCATGATCTTGAGAATCTATGGAAACCAATGAGAAGTTAAAACATAATAATATATTAGTCTTTTTTTCATTCAGAAGCAATGTAGCAGAGATTAATAAATTAGATATAGTTAACTTTTTTCTTATTTCACCAATTACCACAAATAGATTTCGTCTATACATTGTCATGACTCAATCACTGTAATGGAATTGCCTGAGGCTGCCGCGCCTCGCTTCTATCACATATTTATACTCATGCTTCCCACATGTATCCTGCGAGAAGAAAGTAGCATGGCGTCCTTATCGCCCAACATTTCCCGAGCCTAATCTTCCCCCGCTCCAAGTTTAATCAAGGAGGTTCAATCCCCCGTTTGCCTGCAGGCGTCGATCTGGCCAGATTGAGTTAGGCTTATGGGAAGATAAAAGTGTTCGAATGGCTAGCGGCACATTCCATGGAAGTCCCCCAATGCCCCATACCCCGAGGGGCTGGCTCCGGCCATTTATGCGATAGAATTTCGCATTTGAATCAGATCCCGATTATCTTCGTCAGGCATCACGCCGATCCGGTCTCACTTGTGCACCTAGGAACTCTCTACCTCGAGAATCCCCGTATTGTCCAGAAGAGGACAATATATTTGAGTGCCAAGGTTCGTGCCCCTCGAGATGCCAAGTCAACAGCCCCCCCTCCATGTTGTTCAATTGTTCAGAAGAGAACAACTTTAGAACAGTCATTGTTCTTCGAGCCCATTCGAAAAGAAACAGTTCTCGCTCCCCTGATATCACGTCAGTGGTAAGTTAATTCACCCTTTTGAGATCCCGATTATCTTCGTCAGGCATCACGCCGATCCGGTCTCTCTTGGTGCACCTAGGAACTCTCTACCTCGAGAACCCCCTTATTGCCCAGAAGAAGACAATATCCTTGAGTGCCAAGGTTCGTGCCCCTCGAACCTTGTTCAATTGTTCAGAAGAGAACAACTTTAGAAGTCATTGTTCTTCGAGCCCGTTCGACAAGAAACGGTTCTCGCTCCCCTGATATCACGTCAGTGATAAGTTAATTCACCCTTTTGAGATCCCGAATATCTTCGTCAGGCATCACGCCGATCCGGTCTCACTTGTGCACCTAGGAACTCTCTACCTCGATAACCCCTTATTGTCCAGAAGAGGACAATATCCTTGGGTGCCAAGGTTCGTGCCCCTCGAGACGCCAAGCCAACAGGGACCCCTGTTGTTCAACTGTTCAGAAAAGAACAACTTTAGAACAGTCATTGTTCTTCGAGCCCGTTCGACAAGAAACGGTTCTCGCTCCCCTGATATCACGTCAGTGGTAATTTAATTCCCCCTTTTAACGTTGTTCAAGAAAACGTTTGGTTCCCCTTATAACCTCAATTGTTCATCCAGAACATCTCCGGTATCCTGTCTCAAGGATCGCTCGTACTTCCGAGCCCCACTTCGTCATACTCCTCGAATTCTGTCCTTCCCCCCTCGTTAAGGACAAGCCCCCTAAAAAAACCCTCCTCCTGGGAAGGAAATCGCCAGTCGGACCCAAAGCATTCCTTCAAATCGCCTTCCTCTGCACGCCGACCTTATAAATTCGTAAGCTAGGAATTGCATTTAATTATTTAACTTTGTTGCCAACGTAACTCAGTGCTTTAACACGGATTTAGTCGTCCCTTTACCTTCTTGTTTTTTTTGTCATTTAAAATCCCTCCAAATCTTAATCCACCGCTTAGTCAAATTTAACCTATGACCTTTTCATTTCATTAACATCTCCCATTTTAATCCCCGGTCATGTGTTATTTTTGTTAGTTTAATTAATAAAATTCTATTTTGTTAATGCTGGCAATATTATTTATCCTTGAGATCCGTTCCACTTCTTAAGTATATTGAAGATAAATAAGCCCTCTCCAGGCCTATTTATTAACGTAGAATAATACTCGGCCATCTGATTAAATCCCCGCACTCGAATATAGAATAATCCCAACAAAGAATAGATATATAGTATATCGTCGGGAGCCTTTTCTAAGACAATCACTAACTATAATTTAAGAAGGGTTTTTTTTTTAGTATTTGAATAATTATTTCATCTTAGTTTGGTTATGACTTATGTTTTTTATCAAAGTTATTTCTAATAATTCTTTTATAATATAAAAAAAACAAAATGGTGAAGTTCAGAAATAAATATAAGTATCGAAATTTTGTGAATTTTTTAAAATCCAGGTAATTACAAATGGTGAAGTTCAGAAAATTTATTTTTATATATCTTCTTCTATAACTATATTTTAGCAACGTTATTTTTTGAAAGGGGGAAAATTTAGTTCCGTTTTAAAATTATTATAATTGGCGAAGTTGAGAAAATTTATAAAAATTTTACCATGGCTGCTTTTTTTAGATTTTAAATTTTAATCTTAGGAGGGAAGCCATTGCCTGGTATCTATATATGAAAACTGCAAAACCTACAGCAAAAACGTTATTACCCTTTGGTTTTCGAGTGACATCAAATAATGTTGAAAATGGTCTTGGGACCTGTATGAAATGGGCCAATATTCCGAGCGCAGTCCAGGTTTTAAGAGGTCTTTGCCTCGGTATATTTTAAGCGTTCCTTTAGAGATTGAAAAACAAAATTTGGAGGTGCAGAAAAAATAAATATGATTATCGAATGTTTTGGAATTTTTAAAACAAAAATAATTACAATTCGTTAAGTTCAGAAAGTGCATTGAAATTGAAACATGGGTGTTTTAATAAATTTTTCGTATATAAACAAATGTTTGACCAAAAAACAGAGCTCTGAGTATTGTGTTTTTCGTATCTGGGGAGGAAATAGTTACTTGCACCTAAAAACGAGTAGAGCTAAAGGAGGATTGGAGAAGCCGGTCCTTTTGTCCCAACAATATATTTGAAGAACTTGAATTTAGGGATGGGTTAATTATGAAGAAGTGCATGAGGAGAAGAAGAAGAAAAGAAGACAAGTAGTAGAATAAGAAAAGAAGAAAGGTGAAGATGAGGAGAGAAAGAAGAATGAGAAGACAAGAAAGAATAGGAAAAAGGAAGAGGATGAGTAGAAGCAGAAGTGTAAGAAAATGATGAGAATAAGAAGGAGAAGAATAGGAAGAGGGGGAGAAGAAGAACCTGAAGAAGACGAAGAAGAAGAGAAGTAGACAAGGAAGAGTTGTAGGACAAGAAGAAAAGAAAAAAAGAAGGATGGGAATAATAAAGAGGAGGATGTGAGAAGGAAAGGAATAGGAGATAGATAAGAAAGAGAAGAAAAGAAAGGATGACAGGAAGAAGAGGAGAAAAAGAAGAGGGAGACAAAAAGAAAGAGGGGAATGGAAGAGACATAAGAGAATAAATAGCAACAGGAGGAGAAGAGGAAAAAAAGGAGAAGAAGAGATCGAAAGGGAGAAGAGAAGAAGATGGAGAGGATAGTAATAATAATAATAATAATGATAATAAGAAAATGAAGAATCTGTTTAAGGAAATAAATTGAGAGTGAATTAATTTTTGTAGGGTGTGGGTTAATAACACTAGTCAACGATGATTTTGCTATTAGCTTGTGATTTAAACTAAATCGAGTATGCAGATTCCGAATCTGTAATCAGAATTGTTCTAGCACGTAAGGTTCCTGAGTTACACACATACTCTTTAGTTACACATACGGGCAGTATTGCTTCGGCTACTGTAGTGAAATAGCGCTTGGGGCGCTGATAGGGCTACTGCCCTACTTTTTTATCGATCCTTTGTTCGTTCGAAGCTCGACTACGGATGCGAGTTTTATGCATCCGCAGCAGAGCATTTATTGTGGAAGGTGGATTCGATCCATCACACCGGCCTTCGCCTTGCGCACTTCTCCCATTGAGAGCCTGGTGGTCGATGCTCGGGAGATGCAACTCGCTCTTCGCCGCGTGCAGTGCATCACTCGCCTCTACGCGCGAGCCCGGCGCCTTCCTCAGTCGCCAACAGCTCTCACTGCATTCGCAGCTGACCTCGACGGTGCCTATGCAGCCGAGAAAAGCCAGTCATACCCTAAGCCCTTTGGGTTTAGGGCCAGGAAACTCCTTCGAGAGCTAGATATAGCTCTCGGGCCGGTGGCGCCCCTGGTTTTGCCCAGGACACCACCCCGGAGGGTACCACATTTGGCTATTTGTCGCCACGCCTCTGCTCCCAAAGCTTGTACAGCGCCGGGAGTATTGCGTTGGACTTTTTTGGAGCACACTTCGTGTCACGCTGGAACCGTGCCAGTGTATACGGATGGCTCCAAGTCCCAAGAGGGGGTCGGCTTCACGCCGTATCCCCTCTGTTTGAAGTCAGCCGGGCTCTGCCAGGCGCTGCGTCTGTCTTCACCGCTGAACTGGGGGCAATACACCACTCGGTACGGGAGATCACGCGACCTGCTCGGTTCGGAGACCGGATTGTGATCTATAGCGACTCACAAAGCGCCCTGAGTGCTATCGGGGCATTGGAATCTCCGCATCCCCTGGTTAGCGATATCCGTGACGCCACGGTTTTGGCGGGCCGGGCGGATGTCGAGATTATCTTCTGCTGGATTCCTGGACATGTAGGAATTGCGGGGAATGAGCGCCCTGATGAGGGCGCCAAAGAGTCCGCAAGGACTCTGCAACCAGACCAGCGTTTCGCTCTTCCTTACACCAACTACATGGCAGGAATACGGGCCGTTCTTCGGATTGCTTGGCAAAGAAGATGGGAGACGGTCGAATGGAACCTAAAGTTGCATGCTATTGCGCCGCGACTGTTCCCATGGACCTATCCCCGAATGCCGCGACGGCTTCAGGTCGCTTTCTGTCGTCTCCGAATCGGACACACTCGTGTGACGCATCGCTATCTGACGGAGCGCTCGGCTGCGCCCTATTGTGACGACTGTGTTGTTCCCCAGACTGTTCGGCACATTCTTGTCGAATGTCCCAGTCTGGGTGATCTTCGCGCACGTTACCTGTCCCGGTACCGGAATTGGCGGGATCGCTACCGCCTGTCCCTTGTACTCGGGACGAGTGCGTGCACACTGACTGGTTGAATTTTTAACTTTTGGGGGGAGTTCGGCCTTATCCCTATTATTTAAGCAGGTTTTTTTTTGTTTTTTTTGTTTTCTTCTCTTATAGATCGCACGCTCCTACGCCGGATAGACCTTTCCCTGACGCAGCAGCTTGCTTACTGCTCGCTTCCTTTTCCCTTTTTTTGGGGGGGGCGGGTGTTTTTTATCTTTTTGGATTTTATTTTTAAGTAGCTTAGTACTAGGCCAGTTTTTAATACGGCGAAAAATGCCCAAGTAAGCAGTCGCCAGATGAGCTCTCTAAAAAAAAATAAAAAATAAAATACTGTAGTGAGAGTATGTGTTGTGTGTGTTTGGTTCCCGCTTTATCACGTTGTCAAATTTAACCATTATAGTAGTGGTGTTGAAACGGTATTTACATACAGTGATTAATTGCATTTTTCTTGCAGATTTATCTCTCAATTAATTTGCAAATGAAATAAGATTGTACAAAGTATATAACAGGATATATACAAATAATTTGTAAACATGAATCGGCCAGGATGTATAAATAGCCCAGACAACTTTTGTTATATCTGTGGAAGATATACCCCAAGCAACCAGCGGAGAAATTTAGCTAAAAAAGGGATAACTGCATACAATTATTATTTTGTTCGTAAAGTTGGTGACCAAGACAAGCCCTGGGCACCTCACAAATCTTGTACTGTGTTATACGGGGCTCACACAGTGGTTAAATGGCAAAGGGAAGGGTATGCCTTTTGCTGTACCAAAAGTGTGGCGTGACCAAACATATATTTTTGATTGCTACTTTTGTATGACAAATATTGCGGGATTCTCAAATAAGAACAATTCAAAAGATTGTAAGTCAGCTATGAAACCAGTGCCCGAAAATATGGAGATGACAATCCCAGTTCCTCCATCAGCTACTGCATTAAAGAAGATTGTCGTGGTATGACATTACATTATATCAATACCATATTATATCTATAGGGGAGGGACCAATAACTTAAAGGAGAACCAGCAAGAAACGGAACAACGAGATAAGAGTGCAACGAGGTCAGGTAAAATTTAGGCAATGGCAAAGCTCAAGGTTATTTAAAGAGGCATGTGCAAAAATATAATTTTATTTACATAAAAATAAGAGAATTACTGGGCAAAATTACATCGGTAAACGAGGGGGGGGGATTGCAGAGTTATGCATCAGACTATAAAATTAAAAATTAATGTATTAAAGGAGGAAACTATTCAAATGGGGAGGATTAACTCATTTGGGTTGTTGAAGGGGGAGAGGGGTTGGCTTACGGAGGATTCCAGGTGAGACTTCAGGGTAAGGCTTCATGGATGTCTTCTGCAGGCAATAAACGTGAGGCGAGGGCGCTCGAAGCTTCTGAGCGGGAAGTTAACGTGATGAACTGTTATTAAAAAAAAAGTTCACCTGGTGCTCCTGAGAGGTCAACGAAGATGGCAGAGGCGCAGGCGCGGGAGGCTGTTCGGCAGCGAGAGTTGCGGAAACTTGGTGGCTCTGTTGTCCAGGGGCAAAGTGAAAGCGGGAGTTTTGTGGACACTTAAATTTGTAGTGTCAGGGTTTCTGCAAGAGAAACATACAATGGGGTTACTCCGGTAGGGGTTACTCGACGAAGCATTAACAATTGGGGGTTTAACTTCTTCTTGCTTCTTATGGTGGTTACCTTCGGGTTTAAAGGGGTTTGGACTTTTACTAAATGAGGGGGTTTTCTCGGTTGTGATTGTCCTTGAATCTTAGGGGACGGAGGACTGCTTTTCTTTTGCTCCTTAGGATAGAACTGATGATTTGTGGCGTAGAGATCCGCTTCTTCGAGGCACTCGTTAAAGGAAGAGGAACACCTATCTTTCACAAATTGACGGACTTTCGCTTGATCTTTACTTAACTCACGCTTGTGTTGACGAATTTTCCCTCTCTCTCCTCTCTCTCTTCTGTTTCTTCTTTTCTTCTTGTCTTCGCCATACTTCTATTTCTCCTTGTCTTCGCCTCTCTTCTTCTTGTCTTCGTTGTTCTTCTCCTTTTCCTCACGTTCATTCCTTTGTTCGTTCTGAACGTATTCGATCAATTCCTTGCCCGAAAGACCCAAAACTTTTCCCTGTTTATGGAACATCCCAAATGAGGAGGAAGACATCTTGGATACGCTGTCTGATCCGCTGATTCACGAAAGAGCTTTACGACCTAACCCAGATTATACGGCGGTGACAAATAATATACACAATAATAATAAAAAATAACGAAAATACAAATAGTTACTATGCTGGGTGAGATGCTGTCAGCAAGGGTTATCGAGGGTGACCTATCTCTTTTATATTGTATACCGACGATACAAAAAAGAAACAAAATTAAAAGGACACGGGGTCAATTCTTATTTCGCCAACAAAATTTAAAATGTCTCATTATTTGTTATATCTAACCTTGGGCACTTGGCAATTAGAAAAGGGGAATTTCAAAATTGACGGGTTCGAAACAAACCGCACACCTAATCACACCACAATTAAATATGATATAATATATATATATATATATATATATATACTATATGTCGAGGAATAGCCGAGGGGTGTTTGGAGTTTTCCCTGACTCTTATATATATATATATATATATATATATATATATATATATATATATATATATGGGAAATATCACGAAAGTTAGCGCGTGATAACTATAAATATGAATATGTACCAATATGTACCACGGAAGGAAATTGAATAAAGGGCGGATGGAGTTAGTACTTTCGTCTATTCGACATTTTCAAACTCACACTTGTAAGAAAAATAAGACACACAGTATTTATACTAAGCGCGTTTCCCTATGAGTATTTGGATAATAATTTCATGTTAGTTTGGTTATGACTTATGTTTTTTTATCAAAGTTATTCTAATAATTCTTTTATAATATCAAAAAACAAAATGGTGAAGTTCAGAAATAAATATAAGTATCGAAATTTAAAAAAAAAATGAAAATCCAAAGAATTACAAATGGCGAAGTTCAGAAAATTTATTTTTATATATCTTCTATAACTCTATATTTTAGCAACGTGATATTTTGAAAGGAAGCAAATTTAGTTTAGCTTCCTTTTTAAAATTACAAGCCGCTGTTCTCTTCATTAACAGGAAGAGCTTGGTTACATAGGCACCCCTGCGGGGGTGTGGCCTACGGCATTATTTGCGAATCTTAACCGCTTTTTTTAATCCCCTTTATAGACTTTATTTTAACACCTTAACACCCTTTTCTTCTTCTTCTTCTTCTTCTTCTTCTTCTTCTTCTTCTTCTTCTTCTTCCGCCCGCTGAGTCCTCACTGAAAAGACGTGTTATCTCTGTGCTCCTGCTTAATTCATCTGTGCCCATAAATTTCGTTTTCTGAGTAACTTAATAATTATAGATACTTCCTGCGCTCATATAATATCAGTCGCTGTATTAAAAAGATTGGCCGTCTTATTCGCTGTGTTAATTTTAAATTTTATTTATCTTCATACGTATTCTAGAAATCGACAATGCCCGTGATCAAGTTTGAATGTTCGAGTTGTGGGGCTTCCTTTAATAAGGAAATTTACGTTCCTTCTAACATGGAACAAACTAGAATTTGCCGTTTTTGTATGTTAAACGATGCATTGGAGCGTAAGTTTGCTAACGCTATTAGCGAAATTAAATTAGAACTAAATTCCGTCGCGAGGGACGTTATATCGACCAACCGTAAAGTCGACGAATTAAATTCGAGTCTAAATTCTACCATTCATGACATGCGTGGGAGGGAAAATAGAAATCGCGACAACCGGCCTACTCGTATGAATCATCAGGCAATTGTTGACCAGCAACAAAGGATTTTGAACTCGTTTGGACCACAGGATTCACAATATAGACCCCAAGATTCGCAATTTAGGCCCGTTAGAAATGGGGTTAGACCATCGAGGGAACAACATTTCACATTACCATACTCGAACCCCTTCGCACTGCTAACTCCTATCGAAGGGGAAGAAGAAACTGTACTAATTGGGGATTCTCTAATTAAAAACCAAGAGCCGGAATTCACAGCGCGAAACCCGTCAAAACGAAAACGATTTTGCTTTCCTGGTGGCCGCATAGATAAAGTAGTTAGTGAAATTGAAAAATTGAACCAAACACGTCACGGGCGTACGATCCTCATGCTCGTAGGGGGGAATGATGTGCACAGATACGACAGCACCCCAGAAGGAATAGTAAACCGCGCTAAGACTCTGATTCATACTGCGAAAGTTAAAGCGGATAACGTAGGAATAATTGGTATTTTACCCCGACTAAAATCCACGTTGCGTTTGCAGTCCCGTGCTATATATACAAACGAGTGCCTTAAGCGCTTGTGTCGCGACACTGGAGTTAGCTTCTTTAACGTTTGGGATTCATTCCAAGACCAACCTTCACTTTATCAAACGGACGGAATCCATTTAAGCGATGTGGGGAACAGTCGGCTGGGTAGGATTTTAGACCAGTCAGTACGTAGCATGTTAAGTAGGAGAGTTGCGGGGCCACGTGATGCCCACGCGCCGGACCGATCCTCGCTTGAAGGGGCAATGAGTATTGGGGAGCAGGGAAACGGAACCGATCCGCGTGTGATAGAGGAGTCCACCTAAAGCGCAAATTGAAATGTATATATTCAAATGTTCGTAGCTTAAAAAATAAACTTGCCGTAATTCTAGAGGGAGACTACGATCTCGTATTCTTAAGTGAGACTTGGATAGATACACATTCGGGGATCAGTGTTTGCGAATTTGATATACCAGGTTATAAAATTCATTATACAAATGGACAAACTGGTAGAGGAGGGGGCGTATTAGTGTATATTAAAGATGACTTAAACGCTATAGCGATCGACTCGTCTACGGCAGATATGATAAGTGAGGCCTTATTAATCCAATTATATTGTAAGGCAAAAAATAAAATTAATTTAGCCGTCATATATCGTCCTCCATCGCAAATAGAAAAAGAAGATGCTGCACTCTTTGACATGCTTTCATTTTGGGTTAGAAAAGGGACCACATTAGTCTGCGGCGATTTTAACTATCCAAACGTTAATTATAGTAACCTAACGTCAGATAAAGCTGGGGAGAGACTACTAAACTTTATTCTGGAGAATTTTCTCGTTCAAAAAGTGGAGGAACCAACTCGTGATAATAATATCTTCGATTTAATCATTGCGACTGACGAGTCATTGGTAGAAAATGTTTGTGTAGGAGAGCATTTAGCCTCGAGTGACCATAATGCGATTAGATTCGTAGTAAACACGTGTGTAGATGTAAAAACTAGTACACAGCTCATGCCACGTTTTGGTAGCTGTAATTTTGCTACTTTTCGCGAAAGGATTAAGGATGTAGACTGGGGAATGCGCTTCGAGAATAGGTCAGTAGGAGAAATGTACACTGAGCTTCGGCGTACACTCCTTAGTGTAAATTTCGACTTAGTAAAGTATGTGCGCCGTTAGAGCGGGAAGTCGATGAGAGCGCCGTGGGTTAGCCCACTAATATTAAGCTTAATTAAGGACCGTAATAGAAAATTTCAAATACATAAGAACAATGAGTCATTTATAAGTCGGCAAAATTACATAGATTCTCGAAGAGAAGTTAAACGGGCGGTTAGAGATGCGAAGCGGAAATATGAAATAAAACTGGCGAAGGATTCAAAGAAGGAACCGAAACGGTTTTACGGCTATGTAAACAGTAGGAAACCCTTAAAAGGTTCAATAGGGCCGATTAAAGACAAAGATGGTCGTTTGACGGAATTTACGGCGGAAATGTCTTAAATTTTAAATGAACATTTCACAAGCGTCTTTACTGTTGAAGATTCGTCCGAATTAGGATCGTTAGTTCAGGAAGTAGATAATAGTGATATTTGCATATCCGATATAACGGTTAATGAAGTGGAAATTCTTAAATATATTAACCTGATGAAAAAGTCGAAATCACCCGGGCCCGATGGCGTTTACCCCACTCATTTAAAGGAACTTAAGAATGAGCTTGCGAAGCCGTTGCGTGCAATTTTCAATAGCTCATTAGAAGATGGTGTAGTCCCTTTAGACTTCAAGCGTGCAAACGTTACACCAATATTTAAGAATGGGAATAGATACGAAGCAACGAATTTTCGTCCTATTAGTCTAACTTCGGTAGTTGGAAAGCTTTTAGAATCGGTAATTAGAGATAGAATAGTGAGCCACCTAGAGCTAAATAATCTAATTAAAGATTCCCAACATGGGTTTAGGCGGGCGAGATCGTGCTTGACAAATTTGCTCGAATTCTTCCATAAAATGATTTGCGTTTACGACGAAAGCAAAGCTGTAGATGTAATCTATCTAGACTTTAAAAAGGCGTTTGACACCGTTCCGCACGAGAGATTATTAATGAAAGTTAAAGCAGTCGGTGTGAAGGGTAAGATATTAAATTGGATTAGAAATTGGCTGAAGGATCGTTCGCAGCGAGTAGTTATAAATGGTGAATGCTCTGATTGGGTCAACGTCAGTAGTGGAGTGCCACAAGGCTCCGTTCTTGGCCCATTATTGTTTCTAATATATATAAACGATTTGGATAATGGCGTATTTAGTACGATTTCTAAATTTGCTGACGACACGAAGCTGGGCAACCGTGCCTATGTAAGATCGGATGTAGAAAAATTACAAAAGGACCTAAACTTGATTGTCAGATGGGCGGATAAGTGGCAAATGCAGTTTAATTTAAGTAAATGTAAGGTGATGCATTTGGGTTGCCATAATTTGAGGGTAGAGTATACCATGAAAGGCCAGGTCCTCGACGTAGTTAAATTGGAAAAAGACCTGGGAGTTTTAGTCTCGGATGACTTCAAAGTCACGAAACAATGCGCGGATGCATGTAAAAAAGCAAATCGTGTGCTGGGTTATATCTCGCGTAATTTCACGTTCAAATCCAAAGAGATAATTTTACCATTGTATAAATCACTTGTGCGTCCACTGCTCGAATATGCGGTTCAATTTTGGGCTCCATACTTAAACAAAGATATCGCTCAATTAGAAAGAGTGCAGCGTAGGGCTACAAAATTAATTCCCGAGCTGAGAAACAGGCCCTACAAGGAAAGACTCAGGGCATTAGATTTGCGATCTCTCGAAGGCAGAAGATTACGTGGCCAGCTAATAGAAATATTTAAAATATTGAAAGGATTTTCAAACGTTGATTATAGGAATTTGTTCGAGTTGGATCACAGGGGAAACACTCGGCAACACGGATTAAAATTAGTAAACAAGCGATTTAACACTAGTATAGCCCAAAACTATTTTACGTTTAAAATTACTCAAATTTGGAATAGGCTACCCACCCACGTAGTGGATAGTAGATCAGTAAATATGTTTAAAAACCGTCTCGACGCGCACTTAAATAGTATAAATATAACGTAGTCTGAGCACAGTAAATAAAAACGTCCTTGCAAAAAAAAGTTTGAAGCGGAGGAACAACGAGAATAAAAATGATGACTAAAAATGATGCCAGCGATTTCTCTTGCATGTGTAGTTTAGATATCCATTTTCTTTTCCGCCTATCCTATAAATAGTCTTACTATCCTAAAACTAGATTTTCACCACTAGCATTCGAGGGCTGCGGAAGTTTAGAAGAAAAACTTTCTATCACCCCCCCTAGGTTGAAGTAGTTAATATGCATGACATTGTACACATGTAGATAAGTGTGTACAGTAGATTATATATTTAAAAAAAAAAATAATAATAATAAAAAAATATAGGATGTTAGAGATACACTCGTAGATAAGTGTGTATCGTAGTTTCGGATGTAGTGTAGCGGACTAGCCTCGAGCGGACCTTAGGGTCTTTGCTGGTCCTAGATTCTGTAGTTCTGTAGTTCTTCTTCTTCTTCTTCTTCTTCTTCTTCTTCACGCTCGTAGGGGGGAATGATGTGCACAGATACGACAGCACCCCAGAAGGAATAGTAAACCGCGCTAAGACTCTGATTCATACTGCGAAAGTTAAAGCGGATAACGTAGGAATAATTGGTATTTTACCCCGACTAAAATCCACGTTGCGTTTGCAGTCCCGTGCTATATATACAAACGAGTGCCTTAAGCGCTTGTGTCGCGACACTGGAGTTAGCTTCTTTAACGTTTGGGATAAATTTCAAGACCAACCTTCACTTTATCAAACGGACGGTATCCATTTAAGCGATGTGGGGAACAGTCGGCTGGGTAGGATTTTAGACCAGTCAGTACGTAGCATGTTAAGTAGGAGAGTTGCGGGGCCACGTGATGCCCACGCGCCGGACCGATCCTCGCTTGAAGGGGCAATGAGTATTGGGGAGCAGGGAAACGGAACCGATTCGCGTGTGATAGAGGAGTCCACCTAAAGCGCAAATTGAAATGTATATATTCAAATGTTCGTAGCTTAAAAAATAAACTTGCCGAAATAAAAGCCGTAATTCTAGAGGGAGACTACGATCTCGTATTCTTAAGTGAGACTTGGATAGATACACATTCGGGGATCAGTGTTTGCGAATTTGATATACCAGGTTATAAAATTCATTATACAAATAGACAAACTGGTAGAGGAGGGGGCGTATTAGTGTATATTAAAGATGACTTAAACGCTATAGCGATCGACTCGTCTACGGCAGATATGATAAGTGAGGCCTTATTAATCCAATTATATTGTAAGGCAAAAAATAAAATTAATTTAGCCGTCATATATCGTCCTCCATCGCAAATAGAAAGAGAAGATGCTGCACTCTTTGACATGCTTTCATCTTGGGTTAGAAAAGGGACCACATTAGTCTGCGGCGATTTTAACTATCCAAACGTTAATTATAGTAACCTAACGTCAGATAAAGCTGGGGAGAGACTACTAAACTTTATTCTGGAGAATTTTCTCGTTCAAAAAGTGGAGGAACCAACTCGTGATAATAATATCCTCGATTTAATCATGGCGACTGACGAGTCATTGGTAGAAAATGTTTGTGTAGGAGAGCATTTAGCCTCGAGTGACCATAATGCGATTAGATTCGTAGTAAACACGTGTGTAGATGTAAAAATTAGTACACAGCTCATGCCACGTTTTGGTAGCTGTGATTTTGATACTTTTCGCGAAAGGATTAAGGATGTAGACTGGGGAATGCGCTTCGAGAATAGGTCAGTAGGAGAAATGTACACTGAGCTTCGGCGTACACTCCTTAGTGTAAATTTCGACTTAGTAAAGTATGTGCGCCGTAAGAGCGGGAAGTCGATGAGAGCGCCGTGGGTTAGCCCACTAATATTAAGCTTAATTAAGGACCGAAATAGAAAATTTCAAATACATAAGAACAATGAGTCATTTATAAGTCGGCAAAATTACATAGATTCTCGAAGAGAAGTTAAACGGGCGGTTAGAGATGCGAAGCGGAAATATGAAATAAAACTGGCGAAGGATTCAAAGAAGGAACCGAAACGGTTTTACGGCTATGTAAACAGTAGGAAACCCTTAAAAGGTTCAATAGGGCCGATTAAAGACAAAGATGGTCGTTTGACGGAATTTACGGCGGAAATGTCTTAAATTTTAAATGAACATTTCACAAGCGTCTTTACTGTTGAAGATTCGTTCCAATTAGGATCGTTAGTTGAAGAAGTAGATAATAGTGATATTTGCATATCCGATATAACGGTTAATGAAGTGGAAATTCTTAAATATATTAACCTGATGAAAAAGTCGAAATCACCCGGGCCCGATGGCGTTTACCCCACTCATTTAAAGGAACTTAAGAATGAGCTTGCGAAGCCGTTGCGTGCAATTTTCAATAGCTCATTAGAAGATGGTGTAGTCCCTTTAGACTTCAAGCGTGCAAACGTTACACCAATATTTAAGAATGGGAATAGATACGAAGCAACGAATTTTCGTCCTATTAGTCTAACTTCGGTAGTTGGAAAGCTTTTAGAATCGGTAATTAGAGATAGAATAGTGAGACACCTAGAGCTAAATAATCTAATTAAAGATTCCCAACATGGGTTTAGGCGGGCGAGATCGTGCTTGACAAATTTGCTGGAGTTCTTCCATAAAATGATTTGCGTTTACGACGAAAGCAAAGCTGTAGATGTAATCTATCTAGACTTTAAAAAGGCGTTTGACACCGTTCCGCACGAGAGATTATTAATGAAGGTTAACGCAATCGGTGTGAAGGGTAAGATTTTAAATTGGATAAGAAATTGGCTGAAGGATCGTTCGCAGCGAGTAGTTATAAATGGTGAATGCTCTGATTGGGTCAACGTCAGTAGTGGAGTGCCACAAGGCTCCGTTCTTGGCCCATTATTGTTTCTAATATATATAAACGATTTGGATAATGGCGTATTTAGTACGATTTCTAAATTTGCTGACGACACGAAGCTGGGCAACCGTGCCTATGTAAGATCGGATGTAGAAAAATTACAAAAGGACCTAAACTTGATTGTCAGATGGGCGGATAAGTGGCAAATGCAGTTTAATTTAAGTAAATGTAAGGTGATGCATTTGGGTTGCCATAATTTGAGGGTAGAGTATACCATGAAAGGCCAGGTCCTCGACGCAGCTAAATTGGAAAAAGACCTGGGAGTTTTAGTCTCGGATGACTTCAAAGTCACGAAACAATGCGCGGATGCATGTAAAAAAGCAAATCGTGTGCTGGGTTATATCTCGCGTAATTTCACGTTCAAATCCAAAGAGATAATTTTACCATTGTATAAATCACTGGTGCGTCCACTGCTCGAATATGCGGTTCAATTTTGGGCTCCATACTTAAACAAAGATATCGCGCAATTAGAAAGAGTGCAGCGTAGGGCTACAAAATTAATTCCCGAGCTGAGAAACAGGCCCTACGAGGAAAGACTCAGGGCATTAGATTTGCCATCTCTCGAAGGCAGAAGATTACGTGGCCAGCTAATAGAGGTATTTAAAATATTGAAAGGATTTTCAAACGTTGATTATAGGAATTTGTTCGAGTTGGATCACAGGGAAAATACTCGGCAACACGGATTAAAATTAGTAAACAAGCGATTTAACACTAGTATAGCCCAAAACTATTTTACGTTTAAAATTACTCAAATTTGGAATAGGCTACCCACCCACGTAGTAGATAGTAGGTCGGTAAATATGTTTAAAAACCGTCTCAACGCGCACTTAAATAGTATAAATATAACGTAGTCTGAGCACAGTAAATAATAACGTCTTTGCAAAAGGAGTTTGGAGCGGAGGAACAACGAGAGTAAAAATGATGACTAAAAATGATGCCAGCGATTTCTCTTGCATGTGTAGTTTAGATATCCATTTTCTTTTCCGCCTATCCTATAAATAGTCTTACTATCCTAAAACTAGATTTTCACCACTAGCAGTCGAGGGCTGCGGAAGTTGAGAAGAAAAACTTTCTATCACCCCCCCCTAGGTTGAAGTAGTTAATATGCATGACATTGTACACATGTAGATAAGTGTGTACAGTACATTATATATTTTAAAAAAATAATAAATAAAAAAAAATATAGCATGTTAGAGATACACTCGTAGATAAGTGTGTATCGTAGTTTCGGATGTAGTGTAGCGGACTAGCCTCGAGCGGACCTTAGGGTCTTTGCTGGTCCTAGATTCTGTAGTTCTGTAGTTCTTCTTTTTAACTATTTCAATACTTTGAATTTCCAAAACCCCCGAAATCATTTGTCAACTAAGCAAAAAAAAACCATTTATAAATTTTCAAAAAATCCCCATCTTAAATTATAGAGTTACAAGCCATACTTCGTATTCTTTCTTAAAGAAAGAATTTGTCTGCACAGGCACTCCCTTGGCGTGTGGCCTACGGCCTATTGACTATTCTAAACCGCTTTTTTTAATCCCCTTTATAGACTCTTTATTTTAACACCCTGAACACTTTTTTCACATAGATACCCTGAAACATTTTTTTAAAGTTATTTCACCTTCTATTATATTGTCTTTAGCCCTTGAAGATTTATATATAGTGAGAATTTTACAAACACTCTTTTAAGTTACTTCACCCGGTTTGATATATAGAAAAACCCTTCATCAGATCTCTTTTTTCATCTAAATTTGTTTTATATACGAAATGTTTGTAAAAAAGCACCAAAGCCCTAATTTTAATACATTTTTGAACTTCACGATTTGTGTTTTTTCATTCCAAATCATTCGATAATTATATTTATTTTTCTGAACTCTTAGAAAGAACTTTGATAAAAGCTCGAAACATACAAAAAACAGCGCTGCGAATAAAAGTTTCAAATAAACCTAAACTCAAAAACATGAAAGGTTACTTGTCCACTAAGCAAAAAAAACATTTTCAAAAATTTCAAAATTCACCAAGTTAAATTATAGAGTTAAAGATGGATTATAATTGGCGAAGTTTAGAAAATTTATAAAAATTTAACCATGGCTGCTTTTTTTAAGATTTTAATCTCAGTAGCGAAGCGCAAAGCTCTCCCCTTAGGAGGAAGTGGCGAAGCCATTGCCTGGTGTATATATATATTCTAATACTATATAATTTGCATATATAGCTGTCCTCGAAGCTTGGCACATCTAAATTTAATTTTGACCGGAAATAATATTCAAAACAATCTATACTAATACATATTTACCTATGTTAAATTTGATAAAGAACAAGGGTAGGCATTATTTAAACTTACTCGTATCTATAATAATTGAAGAGAAATGAGTGAATGACTCAATATGCTGCTTTCAAAATGTTTACAAACAAGTTGCTGCTAAACCTTTTAAAATCGTACGTCTACTACTGGCTAACAGCTGATCGATTGATTTTAATATCGAATACCGTATTTAGTATTCTAGAAATAAAATATTAAAAAAAAATAAGGTAAAAAAGACTTGTCTCCACCCGGGCGATGAATGAAAAATTTTCTTTCGCCCTTTAAGAATTTTATCGCATTTGGCGAGCGAGCGACCCTTAAATCCAGAGTTGACACACACACACTCACACTACGAGTATCTCTATCTCGCTCTCTTCTACTCCCTCGTACTCTCTTTCTCTTTAACTCTCTCTCTCTCTCTCACTCTCTTTCTTATGGATGAATCGTATTGATTCTGAAAAGAGGAATTAGAATTCGATCTTTGTAGTGATTCGGTCACTTACCCTCGCTAAAAGCACCGGAACATGAGAATGGATTATTACTGCCACTGTACATCAGTATAAATCCATCATCCCTCTGCGTTTAAGATTGAAAAGGATTGCTACGCAAGTCTTCTCCATATTTTCTTTATCTGTCTTTCCTTCTCTTCACTATTATCAGAGGCGAGTAGAAACGACCGTGCTAGATGGATTACTCTAGTTTCGAGCAGATTGTTGGCGTTGTTGAACGTCATGCAGGAAGCTGCTGCAGCGGCGAATAGTAGACGCCTGTTATTAACCAAGGTCTAATGTTCTTCTTTTTCCACCAGGTAAGACTTCTTGACCAAATGACGTATGGATCTGTGAGGAGGTAAGTCAGACCGCCTTCGGCGTACACACCCGTGTGCGTGTAATGTGATTATGCTTACATATGAGGGGCGGTCATTACGGTAATGCGAATCGGTAGGGCAAAACAGCGGAAGGGGGATGGCTGTTTGTGGGGGTGTTAGGAAAAGTTATGACAAGTCAGGACCTGCAGCCGCACGCTCCTGCCTCGTCTATTTAAGAAGCAGTAGCTGATCGCAGATCGTCAGTCACAAATTTTTCAACAATGGAGAAGGTTGAGCACCGCGCAGTGATCAAATTTTGACCAAGGGAGGCAAGAATGCAAAAGAGATCCATGAACGCATGGTTGCAGTGTACACCGACACCGTCCCTTCCTATGCAACCATTGCTCGCTGGAATAGGGAGTTCCGCCATGGTCGTGAGTCCCTTGAAGATGACCCCCGTCAGACGTGACCAACGAGGACAATGTGGCCCGAGTGGAGAGGATGATCTTCGAAAATCGAGGGGTGAAGGTCGAAGAAATCGAGCGAGAACTTGAAATATCACATGGAAGTGTTAGCAACGGTGTGGGGGAGCGAATGTAAATGTGTATGAAGGGCCATTTTCCCACCCCTTTTCTCAATACCTTATCCCTCTCTCTGTAAGAATGTGTGTGTGAGTGGGAATGTTTGTTTTTTTATTATATTTTCTTTTGTACATATGTATTTGATTTCATGTTGATTTAAATTTTTTTTTCTTTCTCAGATTGTACTTTGTTTAAAATAATCTTTAATCAAAATGTCGTGGTATGACATTATATTATATCAATACCATATTATATCTATGGGGGCAAGGACCGATAACTTCAAGGCGAACCGACAAAAGGGACGGAACGCCACGAGTTTCGACGGGCGAAACAACTAGATAAGACTGCAACTAGGTCAGGTATATTATGGGCAATGGCAAAGCTCAAGGTTATTTAATTTTATTTACATAAAAATAATGAGAGAAATGATGAGCAAAAATTACATCAGAGAATAAAAGTGGAAAATTACATCAGATGAACGAAGGGGGAGGGGGGGAATTGTAGTTATGAATCAGACTATGAAGTTAAAACTTAAGGTGTTACGGGAGGAGAATATTCATATGGGGGGAATTAACGCAAATGGGTTACTGGAGGGGAGAGGGGTTGGCTTACAGAAGCTTCCGGGTGAGACGTCAGGGTAAGGCTTCACGGATATCTTCTGCACGTGAGACGAGGCCGCTCGAAGCTTCTGAGCGGGATGTTAAAGTAATGATAGTTCTCCCCCCAAAAAGGGGGGGGGGCGGTAACGTCCGGTACTGGGGAGAGTATTTCGGCTACCCCAAAACGAGGGGCGAACGAAGAGGGCTTCGACAGGAGTTGACGAGAGAAGTCGGAAAAATCACTCGGTAGCGATCGTTAAATGGAATTACCTCACTGGCTGGGGCTAATTCCAATACTCGAAAATAGTTCAGCTGTCACTTTGCTTTGTTGTTAGCACCTGACTTGGAACAAGGGAAATTTTAATGGGGGTCTGGGCGAGACTTCTCAACTCTGTGTCTCCTCATGGGAGTCGAGCACTACTTATGTCCGAGGCTCCCCCCCCGGGGGGGGGGGGGATAGCTCTACTCTCGAATGGCCTCGAATCTTCTTGCAGAGGAGAGAGTATTTCGGCTACCCCAAAACGAGGGGCGAACGAAGAGGGCTTCGACAGGAGTTGACGAGAGAAGTCGGAAAAATCACTCGGTAGCGATCGTTAAATGGAATTACCTCACTGGCTGGGGCTAATTCCAATACTCGAAAATAGTTCAGCTGTCACTTTGCTTTGTTGTTAGCACCTGACTTGGAACAAGGGAAATTTTAATGGGGGTCTGGGCGAGACTTCTCAACTCTGTGTCTCCTCATGGGAGTCGAGCACTACTTATGTCCGAGGCTCCCCCCCCCGGGGGGGGGGATAGCTCTACTCTCGAATGGCCTCGAATCTTCTTGCAGAGGATATTCTAGCCCGTGTAAAGGTGAATCGTAGTGGACGGGGTTTGAGGCTACTGCTCCTTCTACAGCGCATGGAAGTTCCGTTCTGAACAAGAGATTCCACGTGGAATTCCCTCACACAAAATATTACTTTGTCTTAAGTAGATTTAACGAAAAAGATAGTTCTTTGTTTAAATTAAGCTTTAACAATGCGCCATATGTGCATGAGAAGCTAACTATTTATTGTTAATTAATAAAGGCCAATAGTATTTGGCAAAGGTTCAAGGCCGTGTTCTGTCTTACTTTTGGGGTTAAAATAGTATAGCTTAATGAAGGAGGGCTTATAATAGCCACGCAAGCGTGATGAGGTCACTTATCTTCCATCAAGCTCAGAGGCACCACTTGTTTGTAAGTCCTAGGCATTTTGCTCGCTTGAGTGGCGGCTGGCTGGACGTACCCCCTACCCCCTTTGTACCACGTGAGGCCTTTCATTTTGTTATTTATATATTGACTGTTGTAGTCCGGATTTTTTTTGGTTCGATTTTGCATAAAATCGTTTGTAGGATTGATTGATTGCTAAAAGTTATAAGTAGGATTTATTTGTTTATTGCATATATATAGGAAATTTAGCTGTATATTCTTTGTAAATAGTAACGAGATCTCTAATTTAATCACCCCTCTCCATTGTGAATATTATTGTACATTTTTTTTGTTAGTAAAGGACTGTACATACAATCCGTTTCATTCTCCTTCGATTTCTCACGTCCGAATTAGTGTAGGAAGCGGGTTGGATCGATTGGGGTTAGTCTTGATTTTCGGCCCGCTACAACATCATCCACGATAATTTGGGAACACCAAGGTCTCTGCCCGTTGGGTTCCTAGAAACCTCACGACCAATGATCGACTTCAACATCGTCAAAGTTCGGACGAGCTGCTCCTCCTTTACCCCGTAAGGGGCGCAGCGATTTGCCATCCTGGCCGCCGTGCTGATGGGACTCAGCACCCCGTCCGACCCCAGCTTAGCCTCTTCTCCTTCCTTCAAAACACTTGTTTCCTCGCTTTTCATACAACCTCTCTCACAACTTTCAATGGTCAGCCTATAATTTGACAGGGTAGCTGCTGACCTTCTTCTTAAGTCAACCGTCCCCGATCGGGGCTGAGGGGGGAGGGGACAATGTTCGCTAACCCCTGACCTCCGGTCTAGGGTGGTTGGTTTTTAACAACCTGCTTTATCCCCACCCATACCTTCCTCACATCCCTTTTCCTCTCCTCTTCACCATCTATATATTTTTACGCCGTGTTCAAGGTGGAGCCGCCATGCCGATGGACTGCCAGGCCACCAGGCGGGAGGGGTGGTCTTAAATGGCGGCGCCTGGCTCTGCCAGGCTTGTAAGCACCTCTCGCAGTGCGGGCTACTGCGAGAGCTGATGCACGATTGCATCCCGTGTCAAAAAGAGGGTCACCATGCCCAATGATGAGTTTAAAAAAAAAAACGCAACCCCCAACTTCCCCTATAACATCGACGGAGCCGCCCTTGGGCAGCTCCAGCAAAAAAATGGAGGTCTCCCCCTTGTGGTTGCTCAACGGGACCCTCCATATATCTCTAACCGGAGAGGAGGCTTACTCCTCTCCTTCACTTACGGGTGTAGGGGACTCCCCCTCACCCCCTTGTCTGGAGGGGCTTTCGGGCGCCTCCCTTTTAACAGCGGCAGTCTCCTCTGTTCTTTCCAAGGGGACTGCCAAGAAAGCCAGCCGGCAGCCCTTAGCCAGCCGCTCTACATCGAAGCGGCTCGGTTGGGAAAACCCCCTTAGGGGGGAGAGGCAAGCCAGGCTCCTTCGGTCGCTTCCCTCAAAAGACCTGCTGGCAAGAATACTGAACCTTGCCGGGGTCAAGGCCTATGCCTCCCCAAAGAAGACTAGTGACGATACTGCCAACGTGCCCTGCGATGTCTTGGGGGGGGGGGGATGGCAAACTGGAACCCCCCCCTGAGATAGACATGGTCCTTGAGGAAACCCAGCCTCAGACGGTAGGGCCTTACATGGGGAGGAATCCTGGCTCGGCGCCAAGCACCGAACCCGAATCTGCCCCGATGCAAGCTGCTCCTCAAACGGCTGGGGATTCTCAGGCAGTACAAGGAGGGGAGGGATCTCCTCCGGATGATGCCCCTGCGACCACCAGGACCTTCTCCATTTCGGAGAAGGACCTGGCTGAGGCCGGTCCATTTGGCCTGGGGGCTTTTACCGGCGGGGGTGAGAAGCGGGTTCATTCTCCGCCCTCCTCTCCAAAAAAGAAAAGGACGAAAAAGACCAAAAAGACGAAGAAGACTCGGGGCTTCTCTCCATCCGCAGGGGCTACGGAGACAGGTGGGTCTGCTGCCACTTTGGCAAGCGACCAAGCCAAGATCGGCACATCCGGCCCCTCTGCCCCCCCGGGTACGGAGCTCCTGACGATGACAAAGACCAAAAGTGGAGAGGGCGGAGCCTCGATGACATCGGGGCCCCTCATTCAGAGGTTACCTGGCGGTTTCGAGCCCGCTGGCTTCAAACGCTTCCTCGTTATTCGCTCCACTGATGGCACCATGTTGTCCAAGGGCAACATGATCCATCAGAGGAGAGGATTAGCTAGTGCAATTGGTAGAGAGCCGAAGGTGACCCGTTTCTCGGACGGGAGCCTTCTGGCGAATGCGGCGAATCTTGCCGAGGCGGCCAAGATAAGTGCTCTTGGGACACTTCATGGCACCCCGGTGAGTGTGACGCCGCACTGTACCATGAACTTTGTGAAAGGAGTAGTTTATGCGAGGGAACTCGTTGACTACTCCATTGAGGACATCACCCTAGAGCTGGCCGACCATGGGGCGGTCAAGGTCGAACGTGTGATGAGAAAACAGGGAGGGGCCTCGAGACCCACCCCTACACTCTTCGTCACGTTTGACTGTGACAAGCTCCCTGAGTCGGTGCATGCCAGGTGGGACCGCTACCGCGTGAAGGCATTCGTGCCACTGCCGCAGCGGTGCTATTACTGTCACCGCTTTGGCCATACGAATCGCTCATGTAGACGTGCAAAGTCGGGGTCACCCGAAGTCTGTGTAAATTGCTCCAAGGTCGCACACGATAAGTCCAAATCGTGTGTGGCCAAGTGTGTCAATTGCGGAGAGACGCACCCTGCTTCTTCGAAGCAATGTGGTGCATATCTCCTTGAGAAAGAAATCCTGGCCGTTCAGGCTAAGGATCGACTCTCATTCCGCGAGGCTAAGTACTTGGTCCTGGCGCGCCCGGCTCTGCCTGGAACGTCATATTCCTCAATAGTTAGAAAGGCTCCCTCTGCTCCTGGCCCATCCAGGCCAACGAGCACGGTTGTTTCCGCGCCCATTCGGAGCCCTTTTGCGGGCTCTACCCAACCCGGGCGCTGCCCTGGTAAAGCTGGCTGCAAAAATGGTTCATACCCTGTCCTGGCTAAAACCAGTGCTCCCCCCTCTTTTCCCAGCGTAACCGTTTCCCTTAGGGCGAAACGGCCACGCGCCTACACCGAGTCGTTAGACTCACAGGAGGCAACACCCCTGAAGATGGTTGCTAGGCCATCTTCGGGGGTTCCTAAAGCTGTCCCTCGAAAGGAGGACAGCAACAAAGGAGCTTCGGCTCCTTCGCCCACATGTAGTGGGGGAGCGAGTGGCTCGGATACGGTGGTTCCTCGAAAAGAGGGGCCCCCGCCTCCAAAGCCGCAGCACCCGCCTAAGGTTTCGAGGCGGAGGGAGGAAAAGACTCGCATGGCGAGCTCAACCTCCCTCAATAAGTCCTCGAAGGCGACAGCGCCTCCAGCGCTTTGTCCGGCCAACAGTGCCCGGGGTTCTGCCCCCAGGAAGCGTACGGTCATTCCCGTGAGGGTCTTCAGTTCGAGGAGGGCCCCCGCGTCTCCTCCGAGCTAGGCCTGGAGGGCATATTCCTTCAATGGAATTGCCGTGGACTCCGGGCCAACTGGGACGAGCTGCGGAGGCTCGTCTCGTCCCGCTCCCCGTTAGCTATCTTTTTGCAGGAGACCATGCTAGGCGCGTGCCCCCTGCCCGCCCTCCCGGGGTACAAGGGTCTTGCGACCCCACCACCGCGGGATGGCCGAGCTGGGGGATGCGTGGTTTACACCCGGCATGATTTCTCCGTTCTTCCTTTCTCTTTAGATAACTCCTTTCAGGCAGTGGCTGTGCAGCTGCACCTGGATAGGTGGTATACTATCATTTCTGCGTACATTCCACCGTCAGCTGACTTCGACGCGGGGGACTTCCGCCGCGTCGTTGCACGGTTGCCGAGGCCCCATCTCTTGCTTGGATATCTGAACGGCAGGCATCCTCTCTGGGGAGATTAATCCATAAATCCCAGGGGACAAGTCCTTGCCGATCTGATCGAAGACCTTGAGATGGGTGTCCCAAACGTGGATGAGTTTACGCATCACTGTCCGAGAACCGCTTCATTTTCTTGCCTTGACCTATCTTTGTGCTCTTCGGATGCACAGCCTGATTTTGATTGGGGGGTGGTCGATGACCTCCATGGTAGTGATCACTTTCACATTCAAATATCATTTTCAGGGCAACTGCCGCCTGAGAGACCACCTCGGTGGTGCTTGGCGCGGGCGCGGTGGCCTGCATTTCAGGAAATGACTGAATTCTCTATCTCAGTCGAGGAGTTTAGGTCGGTAGATGAGGCCGTTGAGTTCTTCTCCGGCAACCTCATCGCCGTGGACCTGACTACTATTTCTAGGACGTCTGGCCGTTTTGCACGCCGACCACTCCCATGGTGGTCGGCCGAGTGTGAGACGGCCCTCAAACAGAAGCGTTATGCCTACATGCGCTATAAGCGCCGCCCGAACGATTTCACTGTCGCTGAATTTCGTCGGGCTAGGGCTAGGTTCCGGTATATTTCGAAGCACGCCCGCCGCTCTTCTTGGCGGGCATACGTGTCTTCACTTAACGGGAAGACCCCTTTAGCTGAGGTGTGGAAGCAAGTCAAAAGGATTCGGGGCAAGTTCTCGCAGGACACCCCTCCCGTTCTCCAGGAGAATGGGACCGCAATCTCGGACCCCGCGTCCGTGGCGGAATCCTTCGCGACCGCTTTTTCTGCATTCTCTAGCCGTGATGCTGCTCCGCTAGCATTCAATGCACGTCGTGATGTCCCGGAAGGCCGCCGGCTGGACTTTACCTCCAGAGGCGGAGAACCCTTCAACGACAAGTTTATTGTAAGCGAGTTGCGTTTCGCTTTCGCTTCGTGCGCGGACACCGCCCATGGTCCGGATGATGTCCCGTACGCCATGCTTCGACACCTATGTGAGCGAGGCATGGCCTTTCTGTTAGATTTGTTGAACAGGATCTGGGTGGAAGGTCTTCTCCCAGACTCCTGGCGAATCGCTACTGTGCTTGCCTTTCGCAAACCGGGGAGAGATCACTCTACTCCGACCGGTTTCCGCCCAATCTCTCTAACCTCTTGCGTGTGCAAGTTGATGGAGAAATTGGTAAATGTTAGATTAGCCTTTTTCCTGGACAGCAGAGGCCATCTGTCTTCCGCACAGTGCGGCTTCCGCAAGTTCCACTCCACGTCGGATGCTCTGCTCCGACTGGAAAGTGGCGTCTGCGAGGCTTTCTTTCGTAGACAGCACTACGCCACGGTTTTTTTCGATCTGGAGAAGGCCTATGATACCGCATGGCGATACGGTATCATGGAGACTCTCCACATGATGGGGAGGAGGGGACACCTCCGAGTCTTTATATCTGAATTTTTGCGAGATCGTCGATTCCGCGTACGGGTGGGGGGAGCCCTCTCCGGCCCAAAGGAGCAGGGAGAGGGTGTCCCGCAGGCAAGTGTCCTCATTGTCACACTCTTTGCCCTGAGCATCAACGGCATCACCTCGGTGCTGCCGGAAGATGTTCTCGCTACGCTCTACGTGGACGACCTTTCGATCTCTTTTGGCGCGGCCCAGATGCCAACTCTTGAGCGTGGATTTGAACAGGCATTGAACCGCGTCTCTCGCTATGCCGAAGCGCACAGGTTTCGCTTTTCTTTGGCCAAGACTAAGGTGGTGCACTTCTGCGGCCATCCACGGCTTCACCCCGATCCAGATTTGTTTCTTTTTGGGGTGCGCCTGGATGTGGTTGAGTCGCACCGTTTCCTTGGTCTTGTATTCGACCGACGCCTCACCTGGGAAGCTCATATTCGCAGCCTTAGGGTCTCTTGTACCCGCGCCATGGACATTCTCCGTTCCGTGACGTTCAGCGCTTGGGGCGCTGATAGGGCTACTGCCTTACTTTTTTATCGATCCTTTGTTCGTTCGAAGCTCGACTACGGATGCGAGTTTTATGCATCCGCAGCCGAGCGTTTATTGCGGAAGGTGGATTCAATCCACCACACCGGCCTTCGCCTTGCGACTGGTGCTTTCCGCACTTCCCCCATTGAGAGCCTGTTAGTCGATGCTGGGGAGATGCCACTCGCTCTGCGCCGCGTGCAGTGTATCACTCGACTGTACGCGCGAGCCCGGCGCCTCCCTCAGTCTCCAACAGCTCTCACTGCATCCGCAGCTGATCTCGAAGGTGCCTATGCCGTCGAGAGACGCCAGTCATACCCTAAGCCTTTTGGGTTTAGGGCCAGGAAACTCCTTCGAGAGGTAGATATCGCTCTCGGGCCGGTGGCGCCCCTGGTTTTGCCCAGGACGCCACCCTGGAGGGTAGCACATTTGGCTATTTGTCACCACGCCTCAGCTCCCAAAGCTTGTACTGCGCCGGGAGTATTGCGTTCGACCTTTTTGGAGCACACATCGTGTCACGCTGGAACCGTGCCAGTGTATACGGATGGCTTCAAGTCCCAAGAGGGGGTCGGCTTCCATGCCGTATCCCTTCTGTTTGAAGTCAGCGGGGCTCTACCAGGCGCTGCGTCTGTCTTCTCGGCCGAGCTGGTGGCAATACACCACTCGGTACGGGAGATTACGCGACGTGCCCGGTTCGGAGACCGGATCGTGATCTATAGCGACTCACAAAGCGCCCTGAGTGCTCTCGGGGCATTGGAATCTCCGCATCCCCTGGTTCGCGATATCCGTGACGCCACGGTTTTGGCGAGCCGGGCAGATGTCGAGATTATCTTCTGCTGGGTTCCTGGACATGTAGGAATTGCGGGGAATGAGCGCGCCGATGAGGGCGCCAAAGAGTCCGCGAGGATTCTGCGACCGGACCAGCGTTTCGCTCTTCCTCACACCGACTACATGGCAGGAATACGGGCAGCTCTTCGGACTGCTTGGCAAAGAAGATGGGAGACGGTCGAAGGGAACTTAAAGTGTCGTGCCATTGCGCCGCGGCGGCTTCAGGTTGCTTTCTGTCGTCTTCGAATGGACACACTCGTGTGACGCATCGCTACTTGATGGAGCGCTCGCATGCGCCCTATTGCAACGACTGCGTCGTCTCCCAGACTGTTCGCCATATTCTTGTCGAATGTCCCAGTCTGGGTGATCTTCGCGCACGATACCTGTCTCGGTACCGGGATGGGTGGGGTCGCTACCGCCTGTCCCTTGTACTCGGGACGAGTGCTTGTACCATGACTGGTGGACTTATTGACTTTTGGGGGGAGGCCGGCCTTCTCCCCTTTATTTAAGGTTCCTTTTTTTTATTGTTTTGTTTGTAGGTTGCACTCTCCTGCACCGGGGTGAGGGGGACCTCCCCCCGCTGCCGGAGATTGCTTCGATCGTTACGTTTTTCCAATTTATATCATTGTTAAGTTTTCATATTTTTACTTTAAAGTAGCCTAGTTCTAGGCTGTCGTGTTTTTCAGCGACTTATGCCCAAGTGGGTAGTTGCCAGATGGGCTCCATAAAATTAAAAAAAAAAAAATGTGAATCAATTTCGATGAAACCTTTCCCAGGTCGTCCTGCACACTATGATAACACTAATGTGTTTTCATTATGCTGTGTTACGTCCTTCAATTGTTATTTCAGATTCTTCGTTTTTTGAGTGAACCACGCTAATAGCTTTTGAATGAATGTAGCCCATCTAGCTGTATTTTGGAGAAAACAAAGAATATTTATACACTTTAAGCATACCTTGCGTATATATATATATATATATATATATATATATATATATATATATATATATATATATATATATATATATATATATATATATTTAACAGAAAACCTTAATTATAATACACGATTGATAGACATAATGAGATATTTGTCCACATGAGCGTCATTTCGACGGATGACTTCAAAGCCCTATCATGCATGGAATTTGTCAATTTGTCCCATTTTCCACGTAACTAGCGGCTAATATCCCTCAAATCATGCTATTAGTATAATGAAAAGATAACATTAGTGGTGCCATGTTGTGCAGACCAGCTGGGAAATGATTCATCAAAATTGATTCACAGAGAACCGAGAAATTGTAACTTTTCCTACCAAGCTATTAGCGTGGTTCAAGCTGTATTCCGTGAGTCTACCTGTAAGTCATTTGGGCTAGGTGGTAGTTGGGTCTGGTGTGTGTGTAATTTGTTTACTCTTTCCTATGGCCGGGAACGGAGTGTACGTAAGAGTGTTGGTTTTCGCAGTCTTTCGCTCCTTAATCTCCTGGCATTGCACCAAGAGAGGAGCCGAGGATGGTGTGCGTGTGCGGTAAGTTTTTTCAGTTTGAGGGGTGGTGTGAATGGCTTTGTAGGGGGTTAGGATAAAGAGGCCCGACCGTCGGTGATGGCGGCGGCAGGAGAAAGGATAGGGACTGTGGAAGGAGAGGTGCGAGCAGTAGAAGCGGAGGTGGGGGCGATAGCAGGAAGAGTGGGGACACGAGGTAGGGTGAGGAGGGGAGGAAGGGTATGGACTACCGGGAGAAGGGGCGGTGGGAAGGGGAATAGGGATATTTGGAGGAAGGGTATTGGGGAGAACAGGAGAGACAGGGTTACTGATGGAGTGGGGAAGATTAGGAATGGATGGTTTGATTAGGGGTGGTTGTGTACATTCTGGTGTGGGGAGGAGCGGTGGTCGTCGTTTTCGTGTTCTTGTTTTGGAGTGAACACCTTCTTGAGGAGATGATTGGTTCTAATCCGTTGGCTGCAAGTGGAGTATTTTGGTTTATAATTGAGGGTCCCCCACATACATGTCTTTTACTACCGCGGAAAGCACGGTGGCCAGTTGTGTCTTGGGATTACTGTAAAGTCTTTGGTGGTGTGTGAGCGTGTGTATCTGTTTTGTGGATTGGGCGGCCCCTAAATTACCGCAGGCAGCGGCTTATGTTCTTGTGAGAGCGGTGTGTGTATGTGTGGGTGGGGGGTTGAGTGGTATTGGGAGTAGTGGTGTATTGTGGCCTCTGTAGACACGATATGGTATCCGCGCGCTTCTTCATGAGGTACGACACTTCATGCTAACAGCAACATTGCTACGATCGCTGTTTACACAACGGAGGGTAGTATTTGTGCATTCAGTCTAAAAATGTCTTTTTACACTGATTTTGACCAGAAAAGCTCTGCTTTGCAGTTTATCTGGTGACTAACCCTGTAGCAACGCAAGCACTGGCGTGGACGAAAGTTGTGTTGTTCGATTTGATATGAGTGGACTTAATGCCCTGGCCTAGCATGTTTTTGTCTACTTGTCCGGATAGTGTTATAACCGTAGTCTTTGGTCCACTTATATAAGAGGTCTTGGATTGCAGCCTCACCGTATTCATTTTTGATTCGGTGAGGATCTCTTGGATAGTAAATTACAGCCAGAGAGGGATGGTACGCCTTATTTGGATTTGATGTCCTTTTGTAATGGCATCTGACATTTGCTACTATGAGAAAAGTAGGAAGAAACTTCCTTTAAAAGACCTAAATATATGGAAAGAACATCCATAGCGTGACTTGCACAGAGGGCAAATGAATGGCAAACACATCCTAAAATAAAATCGGAAGGTATATCTTCTCTTAACACTTTCTGAAATCCACATCTAACAGCCATCATTGTAAAGCAGTTATCAAATGGAATATTTCTCTCCATTAGCAAGGTTTTAACTGCGCTATTAAGATTTTGCGCAGTTCCGCTTTCAACTACAACTGTATCAAAAAGCGCACCTGCGACATCTTACTTTTCTTCATCAAAGTATCGAACTAATACAGCCAACACACTTTTGTCATTGCTATATCAATACTTTCATCCCTCAAAATATAAATTTTTTGTCCATAAATATTCGTTATTCTTGTTTTCTCGTCAAATGCAATGCCATATTGGATAAGATATATAAGTTTTGTCCGTTTTAGAGGTAATTTACTTGCAATTTGGCTATTAGGAAATGTTCGTGCGTACACTACTATTAGGTCGTCGACGTGAGAAAATGGAACAGTGTGCTCTAAAAAGTATCCAACAATTAACAGTTGAACCTTAGCTACCTTCTCACTCTACCATGATGATGGTTTAGAAAAAAGACAGTAATGTTTAATGTTGATTTAGCTGCTTCAAATTTGTACAATGTTTCACTGAATTTTATGTTGTAATAGCATGCTTTTATTGGCATCTTTGCCTCTTTCTAACCAATTTTTAAAATGCACATCTTCAACTTATTCTCCTTTGAATGATTGTGTATACTACTTTATTTTCTTCGTAGCAGATTCTTTTTGCAACACTCATTTAGAGGAAATCAATTTTACACTCCTATTATTAAATAAAAATGCTAAGTCGGGAACATACTAATAATTATTAACTAATAAATTAAGCCACACTGATGAATAAACGATCAATGACATATAGATGACTTTAGTCTCCCACACTTTAACAAAAAATAAAAAATAAATCTGTCATTCTCTTATTAATAACTAATAATATTAAGTATAGCACAGTCTGATACACAAGTTTCTGATATCTATCTCAACACTGTTTTTACAGATATGAAGAAACAGTATTTCTTTACAATATATAATTAACTTCTGCGAACAACCTTGTGACTAAAACCTCACACGCCGTCACTGAAACACTCAGCCTCTCACCTGTCACCAATTATCCACGCTGTAGCTTGCAAGACTGCAACGACACAGCGGCGTTCGAACGTGTTCTGCACAGGTAATGAACAAGTTCGCAATTCAAATCAAATGCATTTATGTGAACCGTAGACTATTCCAGTATTTTTTTTTATTCTTAAATTGATGTTGTTAAAGGTGATATTAAACAAATAGTGAATAATTCTGATGATCTTACTTATTGAAAGGACGAAAAACCCAGATTATACTCTATTACCAAAATAATAACCCAGCAACCCGTTAAACCCAGATCTGGGTGGTAAAACCCAACAGCTGCAGCCCTAGATGAGAGATAGTTAGAAGAGAGAGAGGGAGGGGGGGGGGGGAGGAGTGACTTGCCAGGATGCTGGCTGATCTTTTTCGTTGTTATTTTTTTTTTGTTTCTACATATTGAGTACTTATTCTCTTATTGTTTCATCTATTTCTTGGTTTATTTTGCTTTACTTTGTCTTATAGTTTATTTATTCTTTTGCTTGTTGTACATTTTCAGGTGACGTTCGTTCTAATTCTTTATATTGTATGTTTTCTTATTCAATGTTTACTGATTAAGTAAGGCATTCATTCTTTTGTTTTCTTGTTTTTCTTAGATTAGATTCTATCTTTTTCGATTACTCGTTTTCGTTACCTTTTCTGCGTTAATGTCAGTATTGTGCGTTCTGCTTGCTGCAGATAGAGTATGCTGCTGGGAGACCAATTGTGTTTGTAGTTTTCGTTCTTTATTCTCAATCTTCTGCTTATCTCTAATTGTTTTTCCTCTATTTTAGCCCATATTTTCTTTGCCCTTTTTCAAGGGTAATGTTTATTGGATCTATCTCGGCCGTCTCTCTAAGGTCCCTAATGCACTTTCTTTCTATTCTTCTCGTATTAGTAAATAAATGTGGCTTGTTTTTTTATAAGTTGTGGTTTCTTTTTGTTCGTTTTTGAGGTTATATGAATTGGAATCGGTGGGTATACTAAGATTGACTCGACGAGTGTTTTTTATAGCGTCCTCTTTCGTTCCTGATTAATTTTCTTTAGGTCGTATAGCAGAGTCTTATACCCATTTGGGGGTTTTGTTCTGGCATTCGTATATGCATGGTAACATTTTGTGCTGAAGTGCAGTCCCAGCACATTTCGCTCCGTCGAGTACTCCTAATTCTTTCCGTCGACGCTAAGTTGGTCCTTCTTATTTTTAATTATTGGAATTATCTTGAATTTGCGTAGGTTGGTTTAATTTTCCATTTATTATCGTTGTCTTTGATGTTTTGTCTTGATGTGTTTGTCTTTGATGTTGCTGGCTTGCCATTTAGGGTTGGTGGAGGGCGTCGAAATTATTTGACTGATATCGTCCTCGTACTGTATATTCATATAGCCCGATTTTATAGGGAGCGGTAGAGCAGGCGTATAAATCGAATAGATAGTGGTACTCATGCCTCCACCCAGACCTGTGTACCCCCGTCCTAAGATAAAAGGGTGGTCGTTCGTGGCCCTCGATGATGTAATAACCAATATTCTTTCCATTTTGATGCCGAGATCTATAGTTGTATGTGCTTATATTTATGTTCTTTAATACATCCCTTATCGAAGGCTTTCTCGGAGGACCAAGTCCACGTATCTTTCTCAGCGTTAAGTTGCAAAATCTTTTCTGTTATAATGGCTAATGCCATTGTCGAATCCTTGTCCTTTCGGAATTCCTATTGTTGGTCATTGTACTTTCCGTGTTCTTCTAGGAATTCCCTCTATTTAGTATATTTTGGTACATTTTCCAAGAAATTTCAGCAGAGTTATGCGTGTATTGCTAGTGACTAGAATAGATGGATTGCCTTGTTTCAGAAGGGAAATAATCTCTGCAACTTTGAATATTTCTGGAATGTTCCTGAGTTCATATAAGCGTTGAAGATGTTGGTGATAGATTTCAATATATTTACGGGTGCTCTCTGGTAGTTATATTTAGTGAGGTCTGTCTTTCCAGGTCCCTACTGTTTAAAGGAACTGATGACACTTTTCAGTTCTTTTTTAGTTATTGTCGCTCCTAGTCCTTTGTTTTCATCCTTCCTTTTGTTCATTCTTTCTCCAGTGTCATCTAGGTTCGTTCGTCTGTATGTATGCGTTAACACTTTCTCTCTGGTATCCTTCGTTGTATCGTTCGACAATTTACCCCCCAATGCCGCGACGGCTTCAATTTGCTTTCTGGTCTCCGATTCGGACACACTCGCGGGACGCACCGCCATTCAATGGAGCGCTCGCTTGCGCCTTATTGCGACGACTGCATTATCTGCCAGACTGTTTGACACATTCTTGTTGAATGTCCCAGTCTGAGTGATCTTCGCGCACGTTACCTGCCCCGGTACCGGGATGGGCGGCGTCACTACGGCTTGTTCCTTGTACTCGGGACTGGTTCTTCCACACCAACCTGCGAACTATACGACTTTTTGTTATCTTTCTTCTTGTTACCTTGTTGCTGTTCGTTTAGTCTTTTTCCTTTTTATCGCTGTTATTTTTTATTCACACATTGTTATTTGTTTTTTCTATAGCCTGGTACTAGGCTGTGATGAGTAGGGCGACTTATGCCAACGTAGGCAGTCGCCAGATGGTCTCCTAAAATTAAAGAAAAGGATGATTAGAAGAAGAAAAAGAATAGGAAGAGTAGGAGAAGAGAAGAAGAAGAAGGAGGAGGAGGAGATGCATAGAATAATTAAAAGGAAGAGAAAAAAAGGTTGAAGAGCCGGAGAGGAAAATAAAATAAAGAAGGAAGAGAATAAGAAAGATGAGTTGAGAAAGAAAGGAATAGGAGATGGATAAGAAAGAAGACAGGAGGTAGTGGAGAAAAAAGAGGAGACAAAAAGAAAGATCGAAATGGAAGAGACATAAGAGAATGAATCGTACCAGGGGGAGAAGAAAAAGAGAAGGAGAAGGAGAAGACGAGATCGGAAATGAGAGGAGAAGAAGATGGAAAGTAGGATAATAAGAAAAAGAAGAAGAATAAGAAGAAGAAGAAAAAATGAAGAATTCCCGATTGTTAAAGAAAGATGCTTGTGGATGTTAGCCCAAGAGAGGACATAGGTGCAAACATTCCCAGACATAGTCTGGCCATATCACCTTAGTTTATGGCCCCCAGAACGTTTAATCAGTCGAAACCCTGTCGGGCGACCCACCCCTCCATTGTTGAATACCCGTGGGCCCGACTCTGTATAGAGCGTGACACCAACGTGTCGTTTCTCGACACCTAAGTATATATATATATATATATATATATATATATATATATATATATATATATATATATATAACTATATATATTCATATATATATATATATATATATATATATATATATATATATATATATATATATATATATATATATATATATATATATATAATAACTAAAATTCTGGTATCATGTGTTAGGGTCCCTATTTTGAGACCAGTCGAAACATTAAACTCTCAATTAACCCCCCCCCCCCTCCCCCGTATTGTGTTATTGTCATGTTGCCTAATTCACTCAGGGTTATTTAAAGAAGTGGAACTAATTAATTTTTTTTCTTGTTATTTTTTTAGTTCTATTTATTTGTGGTGATTGAACTCGTAAAATAATCCCGAGCTGGATTTAAGAGTCTAAGGCTTTCAATCTAAAGAGGTTAAGTCTTTTCAGAGAGTTGTGGTTTTTCTCTGGTGTGCGCTTTCCTGTGTGGGTCTGTGTATTGTTCTGGGTAAACTCTCAGTGGGTCAATTTGCTGTGAGAATAGCTATGTGAGAGCCCCGATACTGTAGTCGAGTATTTTTGTGTACGTGCAAGCGCTATCCATGTATGACGTCAATATGTCGTCTTTTGGAATATTTTAAAACAAGGAAAAAATCCTTGGTCTAGCGGACAAGGAGCTAATCGCTTACGTCCAGGATCAAGAAAGATGCGAGAGGGAAGAAAAACAGAGAGTGAAGAAAGAAAAGAAAAAGAGAGTAAAATAAAAAAAACAGAGTGAAGAAAGAAAAGAAGAAAGCAAGAGTGAAGAAAGAGAAAGAATAAGAGTACATGAACGGGAGCTGAACCAGAACCAATTGGAGACGCTTTTCGTAAGTTTGCGCAACGACCTTCCCCAAAATCCGTCGGTTAAGCTACCGGCGTATAAGGACGGCGAGGATTTCTGCGCCTACCTCACCCACTTTGAGAAGATATTCGAGGGGAATTCTTGGGACATTGAGGAACATGGTGTTCCCCGCCTTCTCCCACTTTTAAATTGCCACTTGCGGGAGATTTTCATCTCTCTTCCAAGTGAGGCAACCATTAATTATTCTACCCTTAAGGCAGAAATACTAGCAGCTAGTAATATGAACCCGGACTTTTACCTGGCCAAGTTTAGGTAAACCCGGTTCTTACCTAACCAGACCTATCTACAGTTCGGATTCCTCCTACGATGAAACCTACAGTTTTGGCTCAATGCGGCTCAAATAAGTCGGGACTACGACTTTTTAGTGGACTTTGTCCTGCAGGACCAGTTGATCTATGCGCTGCCGTCGGAAATCTGCTCATTCGTTAAAGATAGACGAGCATCTACCATTAAAGAATGTTTGGAAGAGGCCGACGTTTACGCGTCAAGCCATGGGCTGTACCCTAAGGACCCTGAAAGGTCCAGTCCGCCGTTGCTTAAGGGAGGCAAAATCCCTACCAAGTCTTCTAACTACAATAAATCCCGGTGGGTCAAGGTTAATGGTCCTCCCAAAAGCAACTTTTTCCCCCAAGAACAAAGGGATGCCAAACCACCACTTTTTAACTCCCCTCAGAACTACTATCCCAGGAGGCCTATTGTCTCTTTTACTTGTGGCGTGAGCGGCCACATAAAAACAAATTGTCCACAAAATTCTCAATTTCGCTCTCCTCCGGAGTAACAAATTCACAAAATAAATGTCTCTCTCTCTTAGCCTCCTGTTAATTCGTCTGTTCAGGTTTCTGCCCCAGAAAATAACCCCCCGGGACGTCAGGTAAATTTCCTCTTTAACAAAAACTCCCCTGGTGGGCTTGAATCTGAGGAAGGGGCGGTAAATGGGTGCCATGTTTCCACCCTGGTATGCGATACAGGATGTACCTGTATCGTATCTGAAAAATTACTTCCCCCAGTAGGCCCCAATCAGAAGAAATATGCGGTGGTCCATGATTACTTGGGACGCGCTCATCGGTTCCCTGTAATCCGCTGCTTCCTAGAATGCCAGTACGTTATCGGATGGGTAGAAGCAGTCTCTGCCCCTATTAAGTTCTGCTCGGTGCCAGACTCCCCAAGTCTCCCCTGATACGATTGCCCAGCCTGTCGTAACGAGGGCTCAGGCAAAAAAAGAGGTTTCCAACCCTTAACCCTTGACAAATCCTCATTCGCCCGAATTTAATTCTCTTCTAAGCGAAGAATTCGCCAAAGAGCAAAGAAAATGCCCTTCACTTCAACCCTTTTGGAAAAAGCCCAAAAGGGGCAGCCCGAGCCGGATAGGTGTCTCAGACAGGTAAAATACGTCGTTCGGGACGACCTTCTGTTCCACTCAAGCACGTTAGAGGGTGGATCTAACGTGCCTTCGTTGCTCATCCCACGCGTTCGCGTCCCCGATGTGCTTAACATCGCGCACGATGGACTGATGGCTGGCTACTTCGGTCACAATAAGACCGCGCAGAGGATCCTTAAATATTTCTTTCGACCCGGCCAAAGGGAGAATCACTCCGGTCCACCTTCAGAAGACACCCATTGTCTCTGAACCATTTTTTAGAGGGGCCAGTGACCTCATTGGCCCGATACATCCCCGTCTAGTGCCGCGCATTCATATATCCTCACTCTGTGGATTTTGCTCCCAGATTCCCCGACGCTGTCCCACTCAAAGAAATAGACAGTATCACGTGCGCTGAGGCGCTCATAACTATTTTTTCCAGGGTAGGCATCCCCGTATCGCCAAGGAGGTTCTGTCTGATCGTGGCAGACAGTTTACTTCGGAATTAATGAAGTATGTAGGTAAGCTCCTACTAATCAAACCCATTTTTACGACCCCCTTTCACCCTGCTGCAAACGGAGTTTTGTGAGAAGCTAAATGGAACGCTAAAAAGCGTCCTTAAAAAGCTGTGCCACGCTCAGCCCCAGAAGTGGCTCCGACCGGTACCTTCCCGTGGCATTATTTGCCTGCCGCGAAATTCCTCATAGGACCATTGGGTTTTCTCGATTCGAGCTCCTGTATGGACGAAATGTTCGAGGTCCTATGAGCATCCTCAACGAGCTCTTTTCCAACCCCTGCTTCGATGAGGAGGTTAATCGTCCTATGATTATCTCCTAGATTTGCGAAATTGACTCGAGGAATGCGCTAAAATCGCACATAAGAATAGTGACGTTAACCTTGAAAAGTACCGTACATATTTCGACATAAAAACGAAAGATCGTCGCCTTCATCCAGGAAATGAGGTTTTGCTTCTCCTCCCTACCTCCTCCAATAGACTTATCTACCAATGGAAAGGGCCTTTCCTCGTTTTAGAAGGTCGAGGTCCGGTACACTACCTCATCCAAACCCCCTCTGGTGACAAATTATATCACATAAACATGCTCAAGAAATATAATCGACGAGCATGTGACGATGATATCGTCGCTCTTAATGAAGAGGAGACAGCGCGTCGTATCCTTTGGAGCCTCTTAATCTAATACAGACGGTCTGTGTGGAAAAAGACACCCAGTTTCCACTTCCAGTCCTCCCCGGTTTCCTTATCGAAACTAACCCAGAATTATATATAAACCCCCAGTTGGAGCCCCCACAAAACGTCCAACTTTCGTCTCTGCTCGCCGAATTCGCAGGCCTAATTTCCACCTGACAACCCAACAGCCTGTCAGGTCAAAACCCTATCCTTTACCCGTTCACCTCCGCCCCGCCTTTAATATGGAGGTGGAAAATTTGTTAAAGATGGTGATAATCGAACCCTCTATTTCCGAGTATTCCCTGTATAGTGCAATTCCAGTCCCCTAATACGAAAGACTCCACTTTATATATATATTTTCTATCATTGATTTTTTTGCGTTTATGCCTTTGTATATATTACTGTCAATTATTAATTTCTCTTTGCCTTCAATAATATATTCTATTTGTATGATTATTAATTTTGTCATTGATTGGTTATCTTAATTGTCTTTTTTCTTTTTTGTCTCATTGAGTTCCATACCTCACTCGTATTATGTAAAAAAAAAAAAAAATTGGGTCACTAAGGCCAATCACTGAGGCCACTTATTAGTGCCTGTTATGGGAGATACGCACTTCTCCAACCCTCCCCGTCTAATTCCTTTTCCTTGACGGAGGGATGGAAAATTTTTTTCCAGTCTCTTTGCTCCTAAAACAATTTTTTCTTAGGAGAGGAGGCGTGTGGAAGTTAGCCCAAGAGATGTCAAATGTGCAAACACTCCCAAACATAGTCTGGCCATATTACCTTAGTGTATGGCCCCCAGAACGTTTAATCAGTTTGAAACCCTGTCGGGCAACCCACCCTTCCATTGTGCTCGGGTATCATCCCCCATTGGAAAGTCGAAAACGGGACTTAGCACCTCCTCCCCCCCAGCCGTTGTGAGGCGCCAGTGACTTGGGGCTGTTTACACAGCTACATTCCAAGTCTCCCATGGGACGCCAGGTATATTACGCCTCTCTCCCTAACCCCGCCCCTCGCAGAAACTCGCTGTATTTATGCGAGCGACTCCATTCATAGGGAGCGAGAGTTCTTCCGAAGTCCGTCCGTCACGTTCCCCGTCGAGTCGCCGCGTCAACGCCTGTGATCCCTTGCTCGGATCTTACCTTCGTAATCTCTCTGGTCAGGAACGGATTACTCTCCTTCGTTATTCCCAATTGGGAGGGCTAACCGGAATCAACTCTCCGCTCATTCCCTCCACTCTACAAGGTCCGTGTACCTTAACCTCAACCGTGAAACAAGAGCAAGGAACTTCGAGAAGTCCTTCCGTGCAGATTCCCATCTGGTGGTCGAGCCGACACCCGTTCCTGGAGCAGACTCTCCCCCCCCCCCTTCGTGATTCCCATTAGGAGGACAACTTGGACCCTGATCTACGCTCATCTTCCGCTCTACGAAGTCTCCCCCCCCTCCCCCCCCGAGGCTTCATCGAAGTCACCGCCGCTGAGGTAAAACCGAGGTCCCAGTCCCGTGATTTTTCCTCCATTTAATTCAGTCCCCGAAAACCCTCGTAATTCCCCGCATTTAATTAATATTATCTCAACCCGCGTTTAATAACGGTCTTTCAAGTAATTGTTACAATTCCCGGACTATTCTCATTCATTCCTTGCCCGCCTGTATTAACAACTGGTCACTTATTCAAATATATTAGTTTGCTTAGTTTTCGTGACCAATAATAATTTTATTATTTACTTGTATATTAAAGGTTATTTTTGTAAGAGGTTTTTCTTTCAATAACTCTTGAGCTGAAATGGCAATCTCGATTCCCCACTTTTATTGGCTAACCTTGGATTAACGCACTCGAAGTTAAATTGGGCACAAACCCTTAGCCGGGACTTGCCGGCCTTGTTGAATACTCGTGGGCACGACTCTGTATAGAGCGTGACACCACCGTGTAGTTCCTCGACAAAGCTGTTTGGAGAAAGAAATTTAGAATGAATTAATTTCTGTAGTGTGAGTTAATACTTGACAAATAAAGTATTTATTGTATTGAAAAGTGATTTTTTTCTTTTATTTTAAAAGGGGTTCACGGAGCGTTTAAATAAATAGTAATAAATAAACCGTAATATAAGGGTTGAAAAAAGCGGTTTTAAAGGTAATTATGCCTGAGGCCAATAACCCGAAGATCTGTAAGCGAGCACAAGCTCCTCCTGTATGGGGGGAGTGGCGAAACCTATGGCGTATCATCATCATCATCATCACTAACTATAATTTAAGAAAGGAATTTTTTTGAGTATTTGAATAATAATTTCATCTTAGTTTGGTTATGACATGTTTTTTTTTAATAAAGATACAAGCCGCTGTTCTCTTCCTTAACAGGAAGAGCTTGGTTATACAGGCACCCCAGCGGGGTGTGGCTTACGGCATTATTTGCTAATCTTAACCGCTTTTTTTAAACCCCTTTATGGACGCCCTCCGAGTCCTGACTGAAAAGACGTGTTATCTCTGTGCTCCTGCTTAATTCACCTGTGCCCCCAAATTTCGTTTTCTGAGTAACTTAATAATTCTAGATACTTCCTGCGCTCATATAATATTAGTCGCTGTATTAAAAAGATTGGCCGTCTTATTCGCTGTGTAAATTTAATTTATCGTCATCCGTATTCTATAAATCAGTGTCCATAAATTTTTTTTTAAAAAATCGACAATGCTTCTTTCAATAAGGAAATCTACGTTCCTTCTAACATCGAACAAACTAGAATTTGCCGTTTCTGTCTTTTAAACGATGCATTTGAGCGTAAGTTTGCTAACGCTATTAGCGAAATTAAATTGGAACTGAATTCCGTCGCGAGGGACGTTATCTCGACCAACCGTAAAGTCGACGAATTAAATTCGAGTCTAAATTCTAACCTTCATGATATGCGTGGGGGGGAAAATAGTAATCGTGACAGTCGACCTACTCGTACGAATCATCAGGCAATTGTTGACCTGCAACAAAGGATTTTAAACTCGTTTGGACCCCAGGATTCACAATATAGACCCCAAGATTCGCAATTTAGGACCGTTACAAATGGGGCTAGACCATCGAGGGAACAGCATTTCAGATTACCATGTTCGAACCCCTTCGCACTGCTAACTCCAATCGAGGGGGAAGAAGAAACGGTATTAATTGGGGATTCTTTAATTAGAAACCAAGATCCGGAATTCACAGCGCGTAACCCGTCAAAATGAAAGCAATTTTGCTTTCCTGGTGGCCGCATTAATAATGTAGTGAGTGAAATAGAAAAATTGGATCAAACACAAGGCGGGCGTACGATCCTCACGCTGGTAGGGGGGAATGATGTGCACAGATACGACAGCACCCCAGAGGGAATAGTAAACCGCGCTAAGACTATGATTCATACTGCGAAAGTTGAAGCGGATAACGTAGGAATAATTGGTATTTTCCCCCGACTAAAATCGACGTTGCGTCTGCAGTCCCGAACTATCTATACAAACGAGTGCCTTAAGCGCTTGTGTCGCGACACTGGAGTTAGCTTCTTTAACGTTTGGGATACATTCCAAGACCAACCTTCACTTTATCAAACGGACGGAATCCATTTAAGCGATGTGGGGAACAGTCGGCTGTGTATGATCTTAGACCAGTCAGTACGTAGCATGTTAAGTAGGAGAGTTGCGGGGCTACGTGATGCCCATGCGCTGGACCGGTCCTCGCTTGAAGGGGCAATGAGTATTGGGGACAGGGAAACGGAACCGATTCACGTGTGATAGAGGAGTCCACCTAAAGCGCAAATTGAAATGTATATATTCAAATGTTCGTAGCTTAAAAAATAAACTTGCTGAAATAAAAGCCGTAATTCTAGAGGGAGACTACGATCTCTTATTCTTAAGTGAGACTTGGATAGATACAAATAGACAAACTTGTAGAGGAGGGGGCGTATTAGTGTATATAAAAGATGACTTAAACGCTATAACGATCGACTCGTCTACGGCAGATATGAGAAGTGAGGCCTTATTAATCCAATTATGTTGTAATGCAAAAAATAAAATTAATTTAGCCGTCATATATCGTCCTCCATCGCAAATAGAAAGAGAAGATGCTGCACTCTTTGATATGCTTTCATCTTGGGTTAGAAAAGGGACCGCATTAGTCTGCGGCGATTTTAACCATCCAAACGTTAATTATAGTAACCTAACGTCAGATAATGCTGGGGAGAGACTACTAAACTTTATTCTGGAGAATTTTCTCGTTCAAAAAGTGGAGGAACCAACTCGTGATAATAATATCCTCGATTTAATCATGGCGACTGACGAGTCATTGGTAGAAAATGTTTGTGTAGGAGAGCATTTAGCCTCGAGTGACCATAATGCGATTAGATTCGTTGTAAACACGTGTGTAGAAGTTAAAACGAGTACTCAGCTCATCCCACGTTTTGGTAGCGGTAATTTTGATACTTTTCGCGAAAGGATTAAGGATGTAGACTGGGGAATGCGCTTCGAGAATAGGTCAGTAGGAGAAATGTACACTGAGCTTCGGCGTACACTCCTTAGAGTAAATTTCGACTTAGTAAAGTATGTGCGCCGTAAGAGCGGGAAGTCGATGAGAGCGCCGTGGGTTAGCCCACTAATATTAAGCTTAATTAAGGACCGAAATAGAAGATTTCAAATACATAGGAACAATGAGTCATTTATAAGTCGGCAAAATTACATAGATTCTCGAAGAGAAGTTAAACGGGCGGTTAGAGATGCGAAGCGGAAATATGAAATAAAACTAGCGAAGGATTCAAAGAAGAAACCAAAACCGTTTTACGGCTATGTAAACAGTAGGAAACCCTTAAAAGGTTCAATAGGGCCGATTAAAGACAAAGATGGTCGTTTGACGGAATTTCCGGCGGAAATGTCTGAAATTTTAAATGAACATTTCACAAGCGTCTTTACTGTTGAAGATTCGTCCGAATTAGGATCGTTAGTTCAGGAAGTAGATAATAGTGATATTTGCATATCCGATATAACGGTTAATGAAGTGGAAATTCTTAAATATATTAACCTGATGAAAAAGTCGAAATCACCCGGGCCCGATGGCGTTTACCCCACTCATTTAAAGGAACTTAAGAATGAGCTTGCGAAGCCGTTGCGTGCAATTTTCAATCGCTCATTAGAAGATGGCGTAGTCCCTTTAGACTTCAAGCGTGCAAACGTTACACCAATATTTAAGAATGGGAATAGATACGAAGCAACGAATTTTCGTCCTATTAGTCTAACTTCGGTAGTTGGAAAGCTTATTAACCTTTACCAAGCTATAAATTCAAGGATCTCGTTTGTTTATTCTTTGTAACAGAGGTGAGTATAGATAATAAATCGGTTTCTACCAAACAACAAACGCTCCTCGTTCACGAACAAAGACCGGTTACTCGTCGAAAACTTTTACTCTGACCTTGATTGGTAGACAACTGCCAATTAATTAATTAATTAAAGTGATGAATTGTGTGGTAGGTTTATAAAGGTGTGAAAATGTTTTCTCGTGATGCCCTGGTGTTAGGGCATCACTAGTATACTTCTCACTTTTTCTTTTATAATGTATTCTTCCTCCGTCAGTAATGGTGCTGACTGTCGTTGACAGCCAGTTTCCTCCCTTGTTATATATATATATATATATATATATATATATATATATATATATATATATATATATATATATATATATATATATATATATATATATATATATATATATATATATTTTTTTTTTTTATTAAGTTTAATATATTCCACCGTGGTAGCATTTGAGCCTTTCAAAGTTTTTTGTTATGCTAAATATCTCTATTTGAATTTTATTAATTTTTTCATTTATTATTTTCAATTTGAGTAATAGTTTGGGCACTTCGCCTCTTTTTGTTGATATGAATTAATTTTATTTAATTTTGATTCGACTTAAATTTGAGCACTTCGCCTCTTTTTATTTTAAATTTTTAATTTTTAATATGGGAACTTTTCCTCTTTTTGGTAAATTTAGTTATTTTAGATTTAATGAGTTTGGGCACTTCGCCTCTTCTTATTATATTTTTAAATTTTTAATTTGGGCACTTCGCCTCTTTTTGTTAAGATTAATTTTTCTCTTTTGTTTAGTGTTTTATTATTAGTCGAGTTCATTAAGGTCAAGATCATTTTTTTTGTGTACTACTAAGTACATATTGGTAGTACGTCTTCTCTCGCGCAGGTTCTACCGCTTGGGAACAGAGCTGTTCTACCAATGGCGCGTCTTCTGTTCCCACGTACGTTCAAGTCGATGTTTATTGTCAGGAGTATTTCTTGATCGATTTTATCCCAAGTCTTTCTCCCTAGCCTTTGGATCTCGATATTGATCGGTTTTAGTCCGATTCTTTGATGTAGAACCGATTGCCGAATACGGTCGATCATTTGCGGGACAGTTATCAGCAGTGTGGCTATATTATGCACCCTCCGCATCATTCTGAGAGATGTACAACTTGTCATCTGCGTGATCACAGCCGGGTACACTAGAACTGAGCGTAACAAGGCCATGTACAGTTTTTTTCTTATTTGGCACGCTGAGGCTTCGGAAACAGTAAAGTTTCTTCAGCTGTCTTTTGGCTAGTGAGGCTCTGGTATTTACGTGAGCCTTGTAACCAGATTTGTAGAGTCATAAGTCCAGGACTTTTCCATCGTTAGAGTACGGATAGAGTTCGTTGTTGATGATGACGTTGTCAACTTTCCGGCGGTTCATTGGAATTATGGTGAACTTCTGGCGGTTGGTCTTAATCTTCCACTTTTTTTAATAGCAATTGATGTTGGCAATCGCGGCAGCTGTTTCCCTTACCTGACTTCCAGAGTTCCTGAATGGACGTGGGACGATTTGAGTGATATCATATGCGTATGCTAGATACATCGATTCGTCCCTTACTGGTGCAGGGAGGTCAATTGTGTACACGAGGTACAACAAAGGACTCAGACAGCTGCCTTGTGGAACTCCCGCCGTGAGTTCGAATTCAGGTCCCTTGCAGTCCTCGATCGCGATTTGGGCTCTCCTATCCGTGACATAGCTACAAAGGACCCTTTCCAGGAGTGGGTTAAGCTGGAGGTTGAGGATCTTGAATTGTAGCCCTCTCAGCCATACCTTATCGAAGGCCTTATTTACATCCCGCAGCACCACGTCTACGTACCTTCTCTCAGCTTTACTGCAAGCGAGTTTTTCCGTTAGGAGGGCGAGGGCTATTTCCGTTCCTCGTCCCTTGCGGAATCCGTGTTGCTGAGAGTTGTGAGCTACTAGCTCGGCTAGTTGTTCTTCAAGCCTGTCAGCTGGGAGCTTCTCGTAGACTTTCACAATGATTTCCAGCAGGGCAATTGGCCTGTAATTTACCAGTTGATCAGGGGGTTTACCTCCCTTGGGTATGAAGATTACTTTAGCAATCTTAAAACTTTCCGGGAAGTAACCCGTATTCAGGAAAGCGTTGTAGATGTTTGCAATTCCCTGAATGATCTGTTGTGGGGCATTTACCAATTTGTTTCTGGTGATGCCTGTCCAGCCTGGTGCCTTATGTTGGAAGGCTCTTACAGTGGCCATGACCTCATCTGGTGTTATGGGACGGCCGTGGTCTGTCATCTCGCTGCCTTCGTTGACTCGATGTTGTGGGTGCGTGCGGTGCATAACCTGATTCATTTCTTCGATCAGTTGGCCTTCGAATTCCTGGTCGAACTCTTCGTTTTCTTTAGGGGTGATCCTGAAGACGTTTTTACCGAAATTCCTGAACCTGTCTTTCAGAACCGCTGGGTCCTCTATATAGACTCTGTTCTCTTTTATTCGAGCCTTTGGTCTTGCTGTTAGTCCCTTTAAGTTCTTGACTTGACGCTAGAAGTTAGCCGGGTTGAGTTCGCTATCTACTTTGGCTATCAGGTTGTTCCAAATTCCCCTCTGTTGGAGGTTGATAGCCTATCTAAGCTCTGTGCTTAAGCGTCGAAGGAGCGAGCTTCTTTCCCGGTTAGGACCTTCCCGTCTTGTTTCTTTCTACACTTCCCTTTGAACGGGAGCGATCTCTCTCATCTACTCTGCCCACCTGGGCTGAGGAGGTGTTTTATACCAGGTTCCGGGTATGCTCTCGCAGTCCGCTTCTAGTATGGACGTTGTTATCCTCTCCAGTTCCCCGTCTATCTCCTCTAATCACGCCTTGCTTAGGTCGCTGTCGCGTATTGGCTGATTCGTCTCTTGTAACGATCCCAGTTGGCCAAGGCGTAGTTTTTCCGGAGAGGGACTGGGAGCTGGATCGGAGCGAGAGAACTGTGGTGAGTATCGCTATGTTATCACTTAAGACTGTTGGGCCAGTCTCACTATGGTAGTTGAATGGGAAGCCTTCACTTGTTAAGATTTTGTCAGGTTCGGTTGCTGATCTGTAAGTGATATAGGTCGGAAAATCCGGCCCTATTCTTTGGATGTTTTTTCTTCCCATAATCAGTTCCAAGTTTCGGCCTCTTTCGTTGGTACTACCTTAGCCCGCCGCACGGCATCTGGCATTGATGTTTTCCTCTAAGATTGCCATTCTGCGGAGCCCAAACAGTGTGTAGAAGTTATTTAACAGGAGATAGGCTCGACGAGGGGGCTGATAGGCTGCAGCTATCATGAGGTCTCCTACTAGTGTGTGGAGCTCGATCGCCAAAAAGATTCATCAAGTTCTGGTAATTTTGTGAAAGAGATGTTCTCCTTGAGAGATATTGCAACAACATCAAACCTTTCCTGAGAATGATTTTTCATGACTACTCTGTAGCCTGGTATTTTAATTCGACCAGCTGTGGTGTCGATACCGTGCTTCGTTTTAAGAATGATGTCGGGGTCAAGCATTCGGAATATGTTTCCATATGCCGTAGCTTTCCCCTCCCATCCATTTACGTTGAGTGTCAGAATCCTCATTCTATTGCTTACTCTCTCCAGGTTGTTTCTTTAGTGTTTTGGGGTGATGTTCTTCTTCCTCCCACTTCTCTTTTTCCTGAACTCAGCGTTTGGGATCTGCTCGCAGGTGCTGTGATGTAGGGTCACATTCTGGCTGAGCAGAGCTTCTTCCACCGATTCATGGTCGACTTCGTAGTCGCATTCCCATTTGTATATTTTCGTTTTTCTTCCATGGAAAATATCCCTTGCCTCCATTTCCTCGGGAAAGGGAAACTGATCGCAGGCGTAGATTTTCAGATTGATGTTATCCACCTGCAATCTTTTGTTTTTCCTTTTCTTTCCCTTGGCTTTTTGGGTTTGTGGTGCTTCAGTGTCGGGGAACTGTTAGTGTCGGTGTTTTCTTTCTCTGTTGTGGTTACTTGGCTCTGTTTAGGTGCAGGAGTTTTCACATTGACTGCTCGTTTCTTTTCTTTTTTGTTCGTTACTTTATTGGTGTTGTCTTGCCCGTTTTTTTGTTGGTTAATTTATTGGTGTTGTCTTGCCCGTATTTTTGTTGGTTTGGAACCATCTGCAGTTGCATTACATCCCCAGAGGGGGGAGGGGTCTGGGAACCACATTTCCTTCATCTCGTTTTTGGCTAACATCTGGTTAAGCTCAGTTCCAGGGCGAGTGAGGTTCATGACGTGCGCGTGAAGGATGCACGTCATAATCTTCATCGAATTCGCGTTTTGTAGTTTAAGATATGTCTTCTTATTATCTACTTCCGAGAGGGCCGCCTTTGCCGCTTGGGCGTAGGACATGTTCGCTCTACGCATTTCTTCATTTTTCTTCGCTTCTTGTTTGTTCTTCATAATTTCTTTTTTAACAGGACATGACATGGCCATCGTTCTGTGTCCCTGGCCGCAGTTTACGCATCTTTTTAATGTTATTATTGCATGACCTCGAATTGTGCCCTTTTTCGCTGCATTTAGAGCATGTTTCTTGAGGCTCTTTGTAGTCTTTAGTGGCGTGCGTTTCCATCTTATAGCATCTGGAACAGAATTCGACTGGAGTGTATTCTCCCTTCTCAATCTGTTCCCCGCTAATTTTGGCGTTAAACATCAGTAGGCCTTGTTCCTTTGCCTTTTGGGCCATGGTTGTTACTGCGCAGACCACCTTAAAGACATGGATGTATTCGCTACCATCCCTTCTATTTTTAAATTTTATCACTTCGGCTACCTTGGCCCAGGTTTGCCGAAGCTGGATTTCCTCCATGATTTCACCCGTGGAGTGTTGTCCAATCCACGGATCGATTCGCCGGCATACCACGCTCCTGTGGGCCAGGATCTGAGGTGGTACTGCTGGCTTCAGCCCAATGCCCCGAAGGACCCCAACTGCCTTCTCCTTGGTAATGTCTTCTATATCCTTTTTCATTTTCGCAGATTGCGATGTAACCCTAGGCTATGTCCAGCAGCCTCACCATGGCAATGCCCAACTTGCCATACACAGCCTCGAATACGCTCTCTCTGCTAGGCTTGGGCTGCCCGTCGACTACCCGTAGAGGTATTCTTGTTGTGTAGTCTTGGGACATCTCTTCGAGAGAGTGGCCCCTCTGCACTGGGTTTACTTTTCCTTCCAAGTCTCTTATTATTGGTGACTTGATTCTTGTCAATTTCGTGCTCCCTTTCTTCTTATGATGCTGTTTCCTTGTTTATTAATTGACGACTCCCTCTACTTCGTCGCTAAGCTTTCATGAAGGTGAACTGCCAAATGAGGGGATGAATGATTATGGGTGAACCCGGGGAGGCCCCTCATATGGGTGAAGTGTGGCGGACTTAATGATGGGGGGGTGATAGAATGAACTACCACCATCCGGGGATGCCGCTCCATCTGGGGTTTGGTTATCGATGTTGTTTCTAATTTACACAGGGACGGTTGCATGTACCCCTGTGGTCTTGCCCGGAAGCTACCCTTAGAGATTAGAGCGAACTCTTCCCCAAAGCTTTCTGCATTGCCTCGTAACCGGGTGGTCCTTCCCGTAGAGTTCCACAGTGGGCTAATCCTCAAACCTGCTTTCCTTTACGTCCCCGATTATGTCTATCAAAGTGGACTGACATAGTTGAAGCGAGACTAGATGAATGGCAGTTCAGTTCATTTCAGCTTCGCAACTCTTTCGAGGGAGGGGGCGGGGGGAGTTAGGTCGGCATTTAGTCGCCTAGGAACTGGTTAAAAAGGTCTTCCAGAGAGTCCCTGTGGGGATGGCGAAGTGAATCCTGAATTCTTAAGCTGCCTTTCCTCAACCTTTTCATCCTTTATCGAGTAAGAGATGTAGATTTAACGTAGTTTTCTAAGTGAATTATTCTCCCTTTTTTTATGCCCAAAGTTGGGTGTCTCAGCTATTCCATTCTAGTCCTATTTGACCAATTGGGTTCACATAGTCATTCAATGGCCATCCTTTTTGGAGGTTTGGGCAGTTAAACAGTACCTTCATTCGCTAACAACTTATGAGAGTGGCTCTGATTCGATACCTTGCCCGACTCGAAGATATAAGTGCAGAAAACCAGAGAATTTCAGGATACTGTTATTGGAAATATTCTTCGCAATAATGGATAGCCGCTCCAAATGACCGTCTAATGCAGGGGTTGCTAACCAGTGGGTCGAGACCCCCTGGGGGTCGCAAAGCCTTGGGAAGAGGATCGCGTAGTCTTGTTTGTTTCAGTGCAAAAAAACTTGTGTTACTGCGGTTTAATGTCATTAGATGACATTGGGGGTGTCTGTATGCGTGCCTGTGAGTGTATGTACATGTGTGAATGTGTATGTGTGTCTGCAAGTGTAGGTATTTGTCTGTATTAGCGAGTATGTGAGTGTATGCTCATAACGTATGTTTGAGTGTCTGTTTAGCTGTGCATAAGCATGTGTGATCAGGTACTCGTAGTGTTGTAGTGCTTTCCGCGTGTGTGTATGTGTGTGCGCGCGCGCTCGCTATCGACACGTGAGTTGCATGCCCGTCGCTGATTGGTCGATGACGAATCGCACAACTGGCCTGAACTGGGATGCGGAGATGGAGGAAGTGTGTGGCATAAGGCAGCGCGAAGTTGTGGTGATTGTTTCGTGCGTCTCGCCGGTTTTTAGTGCAGTAGAGTTGAGTTGTATCTAGCAGGCATGTTGTTGTAGCATGAGATTTTGATTGGAGACATGTTTTTATTTCAGTTTCTTGTGTATTTTCTAATTGAATGTATTCTTAATATGATTTATTCTATTCACAGATTTGAATCCATGGCTAAACGGTGCAGATACTCAGAATACTACCTCAACATTGGCTTCACCACAGTGCTCGCCAACGATGGCATCGAAAAACCACAGTGTGTTTTGTGACATGTTGTCTTGAGTACAGAGTCAATGAAGCTTTTGAAACTAAAGCGTCTGGAGACAAAACATCCAGAACACGCAAGAAGGATTTTAATTTCTTCAAACTGCATTAATGGTATCTAAAAGGTAAGGACTCGATGCCAGTGGATCGTTTCAACAGCAGAGTGAAGCCGTACTGGAGGCCTCATATGAAATTGCATTGGAAATTGCTAAACAAAAAAGAGTCACACGATTGCAAAAACACTTCTAAAACCCCTTATGTTGAAAACAGTAAATCTTATTTTTGGAGAAACCAGTGCAGCGAAAATGCAGCAAGTAGCCCTGTAAAATAATATTATACAGAGGCGCATTTCTAAAATGCCCATGGTTGTGAAGGAACAAGTTCTGACCGGAATCGAGGCTTTTCCGTTGTTCTTCTTTCAGCTCGACGAGTCAACAGATGTTAGTTTATCTTCTCATTTGCTTGTCTTTGTGAGATACATTCATTCAGGTGACATTAAAGACGAATTCTTATTCTGCAGTGCACTTGAAACCATTACAAAATCTTGTGATATGGAAAATTTTTATTTTTTTTTCCTTTAGGAAGGTCTTCAATAGATAAACGTGTGGGTGGTTTCTACGGATGGAGCAACGGCTATGCTTGGATCAAAGTTAGGATTACAGTCGAGAGTGAAGAAGCTTGCACCTCAAGCCAAGGGCATCCACTGCATGATCCATCGATATGCTCTGGTTAGTAAGACTTTTCCTGCCTCTCTGCAGGAAGTGCTTGTTTGTGTTATAAAAATTGTAAATTATGTGGAAACTGCAGCACTCAGCACTCAGATATTCAAAGAACTATACAAAGACATGAATGCTGAGCACGAAGTTCTTCTTTTCTACACTTCAGTACGTTTGTTATCGAAGGGGAACGTTAATCGTGTCTTCGAGATAGAAGATGAAGTAAAGCTATTCCTGGAGGTTCAAAAAAAGAAATATCTTGTATTTCACTTCGAAGATGAAACATGTAATAAAAGGGATTCATAACTTGCCGACATTTACGACCAGCTGAACAAGCTAAATTTGAAGCTTCAAGGAAAGGAAACACATTTCTCTTTTTCAAGATAGTCTCCGGGCCTTTGTTTGCAAACTGCCGAAATGGCGTCGGAAACCCAGTCTTGGAAACATCGCTATGTTCTTTGTGGAGTGATGGATGAAACTCAGGTCCATCTGGATCAGTTCTTCAAGATGAGATTACTGAACATCTTCAGTCTCTAGAAAAGAAATCCGAGCAATACTTCCCTGAGCTATTAGAGGAACAGGAGGCTCTGGTGAGGAACCCATTTCCTACTACACTTGATGTATTCAGCATCCCAGATGAGATACAAAATGAATTTCTGGATCTAAGGAACGATTCTCGAGCTCGTGATCTTTTCAAGATGGAATCGGTGACCAAGTTATGGTGCCCTATGTATCAGTCATACTTCAAAGTCAACATGATAGTCTTATGCGTCCTTATTCCATTTGCTTCTATCTACTTGTGTAAGGCAGGATTTTCGACTCTTGTCAATATAAAAACGAACAATAGGAACATATTGGATGTTGGAGATGACAAGAAACTGGCTCTAACAAACGCTCGGCCACCAATTTCAAGGTTTGCTGCTCAAATGCTACATCGGGCAACCCACTAGCTGGGCTGGATAGCTGTTGAAACCTATGCTGATATTATTGTAAGAATAATTGTTTGTTTTTTTGTGAAATAAGTTTGGACCAATGTTGTGATTTAGTTTGTAAATTGATAATTACAGGTTCTTGAATAAATTTTTGTTAGATGTTTCTTTTCCTGTCCTTCACATAAAATAAAATGTAATATATATATATATATATATATATATATATATATATATATATATATATATATATATATATATATATATATATATATATATATATATATATATATAAGTGGAAGAACTCACTGGGAGTTATGGTATATGATAGTGAAACCACTGTAAAGGAGCAAATAATTTATTTACGAGACTAGTTTCGGTATGGAGTTTACCATTACCTCTTCAGTCGTATACTGAAGAGGGTATGGTAAACTTCATAACGAAACTAGTATCGTAAATAAATTATATGCTTCTATACAGTGGTTTGCCAGGCTTGGGTCCAAGTACACCTGCTAGTACTTGTGGCCAAGTACAAGTATTGAAGAAAAGTTCAAGTACAAAAGATATGCCTAGTATTTAAGTACAAGTACATTTTAAGAGGTTATCTATTATTTTTTATTCGCAGGTAAAAGTATTAATTCATAATACAAAATAATACAGAGTAAGTTTCTGATACAAATGAAAAGTGGGATTCTTGCTGTAGAAGTCTAAATACCGCGTACATAAGTGTACGTAGAAATACTCCGACACAAGCTGCGGGCCCTCTCGTATCTCTAAATACACCTCTCGCCTCGAATTCTCTGTCGCTCTTTTTTGCGACACCGTAAACTCTGAGATGGCTCGAAAGCGTGAAAGACATACTGTCTGCCCAAAGATGAAAAAAGGTCTTTCGCGCGACATTACGGATTTTAAGAGAATTCGATTCTTTCGATTTCTGCTCGCGAGGGAAATAAAAGTAAAACTTCTTCCTGGAATCAGGCAGGAGATCTTGGACCTACGTTGAGTTTGTGTGGAGCCCGATCCAAGGATACCGTTCGCTCGCTGCAAGGAAGGAACTTCTCGGGGAATTGGCTGTTGCCGTCACGGTACTTGTAGGGGCCGAATAATCGGACAGGTACATCGAGAAAGAAGTCCGATTTGAGTCACCGTTTGGCTCACCTTCGTGATCCGGCTAAGATCATTATATCACCGGTCTAGGATTACCTTCTCATTCGGTAACCTTGGATGGCCGGACTAAATGCGATCATCGTCACCAGAAGAAGATCTTCACCATCCGCTTCAAAAAATACTTACCAACTAAAAAGGTATCGTTAATTGAATTATCCCCTCCCCTAACTTCACCAGTTTATTTGTAAACTAGAATTCTCATCCCGAGCCCATAACCTCGAGTATTAGAAGGGCTTAATTCAGTGTTTAACTCAATAATAATATTCCCTTCATTCTGTCGGGTGTCATTAAGACGCAAGCATCCCAGTGAGTAATTTTCAATTAATCCTCACGACATTTTTGTAGACTTATTTATTCAGTGCAAGATTAATTCTATTTATATTTATATACGCTGTTGCTTATTTCAAATTCATGTACATTAAAGATTATTTTTGTAACTGTGTGTTTAATTAATTTGGATGTTTTTTTGACAATTATTACGCAATCCACTATGCTTAAATCTCAATATTACACCGATCCATCCATGGTTAGCTTTTACTGAGTGGGGGACACACTCAGGGGATCATCATCTTATTTTTGATCAAAAAGTACGCACCGGGGTTATTCTTATTCACCGGAAGTGGCTAAGGTAGCTGTATTGGATACGCTTCACCTCCGCTTCACCTCCGCTTCACCTCGGGGCGGTAATAAAATATATGTCCAGGAAGTGGGACTGGGATTACCCACTCACTAAACCTCGATGGGCTTATCTGGGGCTCTTTCTACGGTTAAATTTATCTTTTTACATAACGCCTGGCACGTTTGTGCTGTGTTTTAATTTTGTTTTTTGCAGTGTTATTGCCTGTGCTTTCAACATTTGCTGTGTTGCTTTTTTGTGCTTTTAGGTATTGTTTACTAGCCTGCCCGCCTTAGCACCCACTTGTTTAATTCAAGCCACCGCGTTGTTACCTCCGCTCTGTCTTCCCGCCCACGCATCCTCCCCCGCCCCCCTCACCGACCGCGAATTCTGATTCGTCACTATTTTTTTCCCTCGTTTCTTGTTTCTATGGTAATTTTATTAGTTCACTATTCGATTACTCTTTATTTTGTCTCGATTGTTGCTTCTCCCGTTATTGTGTCGCTTAAGCAACTCTACTTATATAGTTAATTTGCTTTTCTCCCATTATTGTGTCGCTTAGCCACTCTACTTATATAATTAACTAATTTGTGTTATGATTGATAGGTTAACGATTCTTGCCCTCAATGGAACTGCTACCAGTGTTTCTCAAAACACCCTTACTCACATTAATGCATTGGGAATTTCTCGTTCCCGCTGCCAGACTAAACGTGGTTTCCGTTTAGCTCCTGCTCTTAGAAAACTTTTTTTACTTGAATCAAGCCCCCCCACGTAGCCCTGATTCTTCTTTACCTTCCCCTTCACCCGTTCCCTCAGCGTCTCTCCTCAATGTCACAAGCCTCTCGAAGAAGGCTGACTATATTCATGACCTGCTCGTCAACACTCGAGTCACTCTCCTTGGACTCACGGAAACTTGGCTTGCCCCTTCTGCTTGCTGTTTAAATCTCGCTACCCCTGATCGTTACGTCCACTCCCATACCTCCCGTAACTCTCGCGGTGGTGGTGTTGCTCTCATTCACAGTGCCTCCTTCCCTCAGAATAATCTGCCCTCTCGCCCTCTTCTTTCTTTTGAGGCGCTCATCAATGTCTCTGATTCCACCCCCTTTCTAACTATCTTAGTCCTCTACCGCTCCCCCCCCCAGCTCCTCCCTTGGGCTTTTTCTTGATGAATTTAGTAAACTCCTCGCTGGCCTCTCCCCCACTGGTTCTCTGCTAATCCTCGGTTATTTCAACCTTCCTGGCCACAATCCTAATTTCAAAGGCTTTTCTGAAATCCTTGATCTCTTCCCCCTCACCCAACACGTTTCTTCCCCTACCCACTCTCACGGTAACATTTTAGACCTTGTAATCTCTGACTGTAACCTGACGACTACAAATTTGTCCAATGCTATATCTGATCACTTCCTTATCAACTTCAACTTCTCTATCTCATTCCATATACTTCCCCAGCTGTCTCATAATCCTAAGCCTTTCCGTCGACTAGTCTCCATTGGTATTCCCTCCCTATCTAATGATGTGGCCTCCAAACTTCCTCCCATTGATGCTTCTGCCTCTCCTAACCAGATTCTCTCTTCTTTGGAGCAACCCCTTCTCACTTGTCTTGATGTCCACTCTCCCCTTGTCACCGTGCCCCTTGGTACTCTATGGAACTCCTCCGTGCTCGGCAGTCCATGCGTGCCCATGAAAGAGTCCTTAGAAAGGCTCGCACCCGTGGGCAAGACTCGACCCCCCTCTCGCTGGCGTTCTGACTTGCGACAGCTTCCTACGTGGCGAAATTAAAATCTGCTCGTGAAGCCTACTCACGTAATCTGCTTACTGATAATAGGAATGATCCCCGTACCGCCTTCCGCCTGCTCTCCCGTCTTACTTCCCCAGTCCAGGTCTCCCCACCCATTAGCCCTGCTACTCTCTCGAATTTCTTCGCAGATAAGGTCACTAACCTCCGTGCCTGCCTCCCTCAGCCTTCTGTCCCGGCTCCTGCCATTCTCCCTGACTTCTCGCCTCAGCCGCTTATCGTTTTTCCCGCTGTGACCGCGTTGGAGCTTGCAGCCCTGCTCTTGCGTTCTAAGAAATCGGGCTCCCCAAAGGACATTTTTCCGCATAAACTACTATGTAAAATTCTGCCTGCTATCCTCCCAACGCTTCTTCACCTGTTCAACACTTCACTTGCAACTGGTCTTGTTCCCTCTTCCTTCAAACGTGCCCACATCCGTCCGATTCCTAAAAAGCCTCAACTGAACCCCACTGACCCTTCCAATTATCGCCCGATTTCGAAACTTCCTTTCCTCTCTAAGGTTCTGGAGAGAGTGGTTGCTTCACGCATCAACAGTCACATGGTGGCCTGTAACATTGATGGAACCTATCAATCTGGTTTCAAGTCAGGTCATTTCACAGAAACCGCCCTTCTCAATGTGTCCGATTGCTTACGAAGAGCCGCGGACAGGGGTTGTGCCTCTATCCTCGTTCTACTCGACCTCTCCTCTGCCTTCGATACTATTGACCATACCGTCCTACTTGATCGTCTCCACTCTTTCCTCGGCATATCAGGCACAGCGCTTGACTGGTTCCGCTCTTACCTCTCGTCTCGTACCCAATCCGTTGTGATTGACGACGTTTCATCCGACTCTACCCCCATTCGCTTTGGAGTGCCACAAGGCTCTGTCCTTGGTCCTCTACTATTTCGTATCTACCTTCCCCCTCTTAGTTCCCTTCTCCGTAATCTCGGTCTATCCTTCCACCTCTATGCTGATGACACTCAAATTTTCGTTTCCTCATCCCCCACGTATCTTGCTTACTCTATCACTGACCTCCTGTCTGCCTACTCCTCCATTCCTGACTTGCTCTCTACCAACTTCCTCAAGCTTAATCACTCGAAAACTGAGGTCCTCCTCGTCGACACCCCTGCTCTTGTCAAAAAATCTAAATCCCTCTTTCCCTCGCTTACTCTGGGCTGTAATACTATAATTTTCTCTGACTGCGTTAGGAATCTGGGTGTTGTTTTTGATGAGCATCTCTCCTTTAAGCCTCATATCCGCAATGTTAGCAAATTCTCTCTATGTTTCCCTTGTAACTTCTCTCGCATTCGCTCTCACTTTGATCACCAAGGTCTTGAGACTACTGTTCATGCCTTCATCACCTCACGCCTTGACTACTGTAACTCTCTGCTTGTGAATCTGCCATCCTCCTCTCTCCGCCCCCTTCAACTTGTACAGAACTATGTCGCCCGGCTTCTCCTCTGTCGCCCTCGCTTCTCTCCCTCGAAACCCTTGCTGCATGAACTGCACTGGCTCCCTGTCAGATCCCGTACTCACTTCAAGATACTTCTCTTCACATTTAAGGCCCTAAACAACAAGGCCCCGTCTTACCTCTCTTCTGCCCTCTCGCCACGCCATGTCCCTCGGGCCTTTCAGTCATCACATGCACCTCTTTTGAATATTCCTCGTTTATTCCTCTGCTCAATGGGGGACTGCTCCTTCCCAATCTGCGCCCCTAAGTTGTGGAATGCTCTTCCTGCTAAAATCAGGTCTTCTCCCTCTCTTACCACATTTAAGTGTCTCCTGAAAACGCATCTTTTCAGAATTGCCTTCTCCCCCTCTTGAATTTCCATTGAATTTCCATTCTCATCTCAGCACAACGTGCGCTCAAGAAGGCCTCAGTCCTTAAAGAGCGAATTACAAAATAATTATTGTTATTATTATTATTATTATTATTACATGCAATTGTAGAAAATAAGTAAGAAAACTGAAATTCCCTTATTTTGAAATTAATGATTATTCTAAATAATATTGGTGTATGTACAACACAATATCCAATTAGTTTTAATGCTTTAGATGCTAACACATGACAATATCACAACTATATGGGTAGGTATTAAAAATCCCTTCCACCTTCCGTATTGATACTGTATTAGCTATTTGTCGGACTTATTATTACGGATTCAAAATTCTTCTCCGTAAGCCGACATCTGTCCGGATGGATGACTTTTTCCGGGATGCTGAAGATCCTTTCCACTGGTGCAGAAGAAGCTGCAACGGCTAGGTATTTTTGTAACATCTTTGCTAGATGTGGAAATGTGTCTATGTGCTTCTTCCAGTAGGTTAGTACATCCAGTGCCGGATTTATTGTGCAAGGCGCCCATAGGTTATAGAAACTTTACAGCCCCCTCTTTAAGCTCATATGATTTTTTATAACTTATGGTCTAGAAGGAAGCAAAAACATGATTTGACATATACGAACTGATTTATTTATACACTACATCAAAGAATTCGTGATGGGAAAAGTCATTGGCCCATAGTTGAGCTATTCAGTACAATGAGGATATCCATAATTAAACATTGTTACAAGGTTGAGAGAGTTTTCGAACGTGACTTTTTCTCAGCAAACAGGTTAATAACACTATCATAATCCAGGGATTTGGTGAGATCACGCTCAAAGCAAGTATGGCAAGACTGTTTAAATTTTCATGACATAATGTTGACCTCGGGTAGTTTTTTATCTTCTTAAACAAGAAAATGACCGTTCTGCACTACAGTTGCTTGCCAGTGTACATAGTAAAGTTCTTAGTGCAATGGTAACATTTGGATAAACCGCTCCCCGCTTATTTGTGAAGATAAATTCTGCTAAGCCACTTATTGTGTTGGTGGATGTTTCATTTTGTAGCAGGTGTGCACGCAGGTGCATGGTTTCATCGACTATGCTTTGTTCAATGTCACAGTCATATGCTGCATGAGATTCAGTGCTCGACTCCTTGAGTCCTCTTTTGAAAACTCTAGTAATTTTTCAAAGAAAGAGAAGTAATCAAAGAATGACCTATAAGCTACTGCTCTCTTTTCGATTTCAGACTATCAATTATGACACGGAAGCAATTGATGCGAAATTCATCCCTTGTATTGAGTACGGGTTGGTCTGCTTATTTCTCACCAAATGGGAGTTTTCTTTTCTTTTTTCTAGAAGAGGCTGATCATATTCATCCTGTCCAGAGAGGGCTTTGCCTTCTTCTTCATATTTATCAAAATTCTCTGCATTCTTCTACACATGTAATGAGACTCTTGTAGAGAGAAACCACACTGCCCATATTCACTCTAGCACTCTGCAAGCATGCGCTAACTGCTTTAAATCTATCCAGTATTGAGTTCCACAATGCGACCATAATAGCAGTTTCAAGCCTGTTACCATTGACAGTGATGCAGCCTCACTTCGTGCGACTTGCTTTTATGACATATCATAACCTATGGCTAGCATAGCTTGAATGGTTTCTTTCCATGAATTTCTTAAACATGTAACAGCCTCTTCCCTAGCCGACCATCTTGTAGTTGATAAAGTTTTCACAACTGGTCTCTTCTTCAGGTATGAAAGCAGAACTTCTTATCTATGGGTGGAGGCAGAGAAGAAGTTGTACAATGTTTGGATTGTACCAAAGAAGGAGATAGCTTCTCTACAGCTCTCTGCACATGTTCCTATAAGATTCAGTGAATGAGCAGAACATGGAATGTAAACTGCTAACTTATTAACATCTTCGATTCGAGTCTGCAGCCCTGAATAATGGCCTGACGTATGTCAGGACATATGTTAAGGCATTACCATAGGACTGTCCCCTACAATTTTGTATATCAATATCATGTTTCTCAAGCCTTTCAGCCACAGTATTAAACAGCACCTCTGCCTTATGTCCAGGGTTCTTGATGAAGCCCAGAAATCTCTCAGTTGGATGACCATCATGGTTTACATATATAATGATGAATGACAGCTGGTCCACGTGTGAAATGTCAGGTGTAGAATCCACACTAATTGAGTAATACTTTTCAGTCATCACTTCGTTGGCAATAATCTTGGTCACTTATTTTGCCATGATATCTATGAACTCATTGCTATTTGCTGTGGCCAAGTTACTAACTTTCCCTCAACCAGCATCGCCATATCGTTTGATGTGTTCAGTAAGGAAGGGATCAAATTCAGTAATGAGGTCCAGGTGATCCAAAATGTTCACTATTGCCTCTGAATGCTAATCACCTGGAAGCGAAAGCTTTCACAACAGCAACTACCCTCTTCAAAACTTCTCTCCAATATTGTTTCTCTTTTTGCTGATCAATCAGTTGTTTACCATTATCCTTATGAACTTGTGAATCTTCTTTTAAACATTTCTGTGCGTTTTTCCTCTCACAAAATCTTGAACATAAAGAAAACTAACATGTACCACCAAACAGGCGAAGAGGTGTGCAAAACACTCGGTATTTTTTAGGAGATTGATCTTATTACCGGAGGAGGTTTCGATTAGATAATCCACCAGGCCGCTGGGATCTAAAACGGAGAAAGGTCCTTTCCAGTGAGGGGGGAGTTTATTTGCTTCGGAATGAAGCAAGAGATTACTTTGACACCCGGTTTGAACAAACGCGCCTTTGAGTTTAAGTCGAAGTAGGTGCGGTATTTCTCCAGATTTACTTTGGCGTTCCGGAGAGTGATGTCCGCACATATTTACTAACAGCATACGCAGGTCTAAAACTTACGCGTAAGAGGATGAAATTTCCTCATGCAATCTAGGATTGGACCACAATTCTTTTAAAATGCTCATCGGTCCTTGGACGTTACGTTCATATAACAGCTTAAAGAAAGCGAACCCCAAAGTCCTATGGGAGCCTTCGCGACAAGCAAATAACGCCACGGGGAAGTAGAGGTGCCACTCTTGGGGCTGGTTGTGGCACACCTTCTTGAGTATCATTTTGAGGGTGCCGTTTAACTTTTCATACATCCCGTTAGCGGAAGGGTGCCAGGGCGTAGTAAAGAGGGGCTTGATGAGAAGTCCTGACATACTCAATCAATTCAGGGGTGAATTGACGTCCTCTGTCGGATAAGAGCTCCTTCGGGATCCCTAATCGCGAAAAGATTAAGATTAAAACCTCTGTACAAGAAATGCTGCCAATCTTCTTCATGGGGATAGCCTGTGGAAAACAGGTGGCGCAATCGACTAGTGTTAAAATATAGGAGTGTGCCTCGCTAGACGGGGAATGAATTGGGCCTATTAGGTCTATGGGCTACACGTCCTTTGGAGGTAAACTTCTGGCAAAGGTCACAGGACTTGCAAAAGTCGATAATTTCTTTGGACGCGCCTGACCAAAAGAAATATTTAAAAAACTCGCTGTGCCGTTTTGTTATGACTGAAATGTCCAGCCATTAGGCCATCGTGAGCCATCTTTAAAACGGGTTCGATATATGTTCTCGGCACACTTGATTCGTTGGTCGGGGGACTCTCTGGTTTAACAGAAGAACGATATAATAGCCCGTCCTTCACGGTGTATTCGATCTTCCGATTGCCTCGCACCGTTTCAGTCTCCTTCTTCGTTGCTTTTACCCACAGGGGTTGTAATGTGGGGCAATTCTTCTGTACCTCAGCAAATTAAACATTATTGGTGAGATCGATGCCTGGGGACGATAGGGGTACCGGAAGCGATACATCCTTCTCCGCCTGGGGCCTGGTAACGACCGGCTGAGAAATTGGGTTTTGGGAGACTTGTGCGCTCTGTCCGATGAGGACGAAGCAAAATTTTATCGGGGCCGCGACTACGTCGGCCCATCCGGTGAAGTACTGGCACTGAATATGGCAGCATACCACTAGGAACCTGGTAGCACGAGCTAAAAAGTCATGGACCAACGCTAACCTGTTATACTGGGGGCTTACGGGGGGTAGTAGTTTGTCGGATAGTACTATACAGGTGCAACCTGTATCTCTAACCAAGGTTGACACTCGGCAACCATTTACTGCGCCATTTTCAAACTGGAGCCAACCACTGGAACTTTTGTTGAACAGGAAATTTACCTGTTGATCCGGGGGAGAGGGGGTAGGGGCTGCTGGCGATTTGGCTGGCAGATTAGGCGATAGGGTAGCAGAGAATTGGTGGACCTGGTGACTCGACGAGGTCCTCAGTTGAGAATTTGGTGGGAAATTGTAACAAGTGGCCAGGGGTGCCACACGTAAAGCATACAATTGGTCTACGGGGGTAGTTGCTAGGCGTAGAGCGCAGTAATGAAGGCTTCACGTCTTTTTGTTCTCGCAGGGGGTGAGGCCCGTACTTGCGTGGCGCTTGCACTTTTATGAAGCCGTTGTTTCCCTTGAGTTGGCTTCGGTTAAACCCAAACTTGTGTTTGGGGGAGGGGGAGACTCTTCTTGACATCCTTGGGGTAGAGGTCGTGACTGGAAGCGTGAAGGTCGGCTTCTTCCACACACTCCTTAAAAGTGGACGCTCCTCTGTCTGCTATGAAGGCGCTTAGTTCGCGAGGGAGGGTCGACATCAGTTGATCCCTTAGAATAAAGTCAATTAGCGACTCATAATCATTTTATACTGTAGGTTTGGCCTGGCTGTATTCGCACGGAGCGGAATCTAACCGTATAAAATTCTGGATTCATGTTAATAGCAGAAAGAAGTTCTGCTTTTAGGGTTGAATAATCAAGGGTGGCCTCTGAAGGAAGCGAAATGAATATGTCGCGAAGACGAGGGTTCAATAGTGGAAGTCCCAATTGTTGACTTCGAAGATCTTCTCGAAGTGCGTTAAATAAGAGCAAAAGTCTTTTCATCATTGTATGTGAGGAATTTTCGTGGGGGCACTTGAGCCTGTTCATTTCGAGATCATACGTAGTTTATTTCGACTTGGTCACGGCTTATCTCTCTTTCATGCTGCCTAATTCTTTATCTCTCTTTTGTTTCTCTCTTTGCGTTTCTTCCTTCGGCTTCTGCTTCTCTCGTGCTTTTCTTTCCGCACGTTCGTTACGTTCCTCTTCCTGGAGGTAATCGATTAAATCTTTCCCAGATAAGCCTAGGATCTGCCCTTGCTTATGAAAGCGATCGAATAAAGACATCCCGGATTTGCTACTTTCGACCTTCCACACAAAAAAAGCTACCAGAGCTATTTGAAGCTTTACCCAAAACAAATATAAATTATATTAACGACACAATTATTATAAATTCCTAGTAAAAATCTGGCGAACTCACACACAAAAATATATAAAATAACGAACGAGGGAATCTGACTTACGACATGAAAAAAAAAATGGCGGTTACTATTACCGCTTAGCTAGTATCCTCTTTTAAGGAACTAGGAAAACTGTGGACACACCACACAAGAATGGGCTTAAAAATTGGTTGTTACCCGTTAATTAAAAAGTATATTGTCCTAATATATTGGTGTTCAAATATTCTTGGTAATGTACCTGCTATTAATTGAACTTAGTGCTTCCAAATCAGGTGGGGAGGATTCTTAGGAAGACCCAAAGCCTGAGGCCAAATTATATAAATTTATATATATATATATATATATATATATATATATATATATATATATATAATATATCCATTTACAGAAAACCTACCACCTCTAGATTAGGTACACATTTCTTTAGTAGCTCTCTCAGTCAGTTTAAATTATCCAGTATTAAAAGCCGAATTTTTAGAGCCTACCATATATGCTCTAACTGGATATCGTTTCATGAAGAACTGTCTTATTTAAAGGATTTCTTCAAATTTAATTATTACTTCGATTTCATCTTCGACCATTTAGTATCCAAATTCCTCTCCAAAATATACTATCTTCGACCCTTACTTACTACTGTTTCTAAACAGAAGGTTTTCATTAAGCTATCCTATCTCGAGCATTTGACATCCGAGTTTAACAAACTCATTCTCTCTACCCTCAATAACCATTTCCCTCAATGCCAATTCATTTGTATTAACTCCAACCCTGTATCGTTAAATTCCTTTTTCCTCCATAAGGAGCCAATCCCTTTGGGCTTGCGATCCTGTATAATTTACAATTATACATGTACGACCTGCCACAGTCGTTATGTAGGCCAAACCGGCTTACAATTCAACTGCAGGATCGCGAAGCACTTGAGTTTGTCTCATAGGACTGGTATTCCCATTTCTAAACCTGAAGCCTCTCCCATCAGGCAACATTCAGAGTATCACCATCATCCTCTTAATTCTAATTCATTTACTATATTATCTTCAGCCTTAACTTCTCTCGATTTGAAAATCTTAGAGTCACTATATATCATTAAAATAAATCCAAACCTAAATAATTACTCCTCCTCAATTAAATTATTCACAATATAACCAACCAACACTTCAATAGATTAACTAGCCAACTGACCAACCGAATAAATTTCGTCAGTAATTTTATATGTTTAGTTAGTTTATTTTTTTACAATTTAATATAATGATATTTTTTGTTTACTTCAGTAACTTTTAATACGTGATAATCAAGTCAGTTTGTTATAATTTCACTTTCTTTTTTTTTTAAATATCACTGGGTAATATTATTTAATTCTATATATTATTAGTGTTTTTACTTTAATTTTAATTATTGTCAATTTTATTATTTTAACTTGCCTTCTACTGCTTTTTTTTAATGCATTCTTTCAAGTGTTATCAATTAATGTCCCTTCCCCTTCTCATTAGACGATATAGTCGCTGAAGATGGTCCTCGTAAAGGTCCGAAACGTCCGGCCAATAAATGATTAGTATAATCACCTGGGTCTTCATATTCCTGCTACAAATCAATTACCAGTATATATATATATATATATATATATATATATATATATATATATATATATATATATATATATATATATATATATATATATATTTTTTTTTTCTATATATATATATATATATGTATATATATATATATGTATAAATATTTCATGAGCGCGACCCCGTAAGGGGCACGGCGATTTGCCATCCTGGCCGCCGTGCTGACGGGACTCAGCACCCCGTCCCTCCCCAGCTTAGCCTCTAGGGATTCTCAGGCAGTACAAGGAGGGGAGGGATCTCCCCCGGATGATGCCCCTACGACCACCAGGACCTTCTCCATTTTGGAGAAGGACCTGGCTGAGGCCGGTACATCTGGCCTGGGGGCTTCTACCGGCGGAGGTGAGAAGCGGGTTCATTCCCCGCCCTCCTGTCCTCAAAAGAAAAAGAAGACAAGAAAGAATAAAAAGACTCGGGGCTCCTCTCCATCCGCAAGGGCTGTGGGGACGGATGGGTCTACGCCACTCTGGCAAGCGACCAAGCCAAGATCGGCACATCCGGCCCCTCTGCCCCCCCGGGTACGGAGCTCCTGACCATGACAAAGACCAAAAGTGCACAGGGCGGAGCCTCAATGACATCGGGGCCCCTCATTCATAGGTTATGTGGCGTTTTCGAGCCCGCTGGCTTTAACGCTTCCTCGTTATTTGCTCCACTGATGGCACCATGTTGTCCAAGGGCAACATGATCCATCAGAGGAGAGGATTAGCTAGTGCAATTGGTAGAGAGCCGAAGGTGACCCGTTTCTCCGACGGGAGCCTTCTGGCAAATGCGGCGAATCCCGCCGAGGCGGCCAAGATAAGTGCTCTTCGGACACTTCATGGCACCCCGATGAGTGTGACGCCGCACTCTACAAGAACTTAATGAAAGGAGTAGTTTATGCGAGGGAACTCGTTGACTACTCCATTGAGGACATCACCTTAGAGCTGGCCGACCATGGGGCGGTCAAGGTCGAACGTGTGATGAGAAAACAGGGAGGAGCCTCGAGACCCACCCCTACACTCTTCGTCACGTTCGACTGTGACAAGCTCCCTAGTCGGTGCGTGCCGGTTGGTACCGCTACAGCGTGAAGTCATTCGTGCCACTGACGCGGCGGTGCTATTACTGTCACCGCTTCGGCCATACGAATCGCTCATGTAGACGGGCAAAGTCGGGGTCACCCGACATCTGTGCAAATTGCTCCAAGGTCGCACACGATAAGTCCAAATCGTGTGTGGCCAAGTGTGTCAATTGCAGAGAGCCGCACCCTGCTTCTTTGAAGCAATGTGTCGCATATCTCCTTGAGAAAGAAATCCTGGCCGTTCAGGCCCAGGATCGACTCTTTTTCCGCGAGGCTAAGGACTTGGTCCATGCGCGCCCGGCTCTGCCTGGGACGTCATATGCCTCAATAGTTAGAAAGGCACCCTCTGCTCCTGGCCCATCCAGGCCAACGCGCACGGTTGTTTCCGCCCCTATTCGGAGCCCTTCTGTGGGCTCGACCCAACCCCGGCGCTCCCCTGGTAAAGCTGGCGGCAAAAAGGGTTCATACCCAGACCCGGCTAAAACCAGTGCTCCCCCCTCTTCCCCCAGCGTGACCGTTTCCCGTAAGGCGAAACGGCCACGCGCCTCCACCGAGTCGTTAGACTCACAGGAGGCAACACCCCTGAAGATGGTCGCTAGGCCATCTTCCGACGTTCCCTAAAGCTGTCCCCCGAAAGGAGGACAGCAACAAAGGAGCTTCGGCTCCTTCGCCTATGCCCCGAGGTGTGGCGAGTGGCTCGGAGACTGTGGTTCCTCGAAAAGAGGGCCCCCCGCATCCGAAGCCGCAACGCCCGCCTAAGGTTTTGAGGCGGAGGGAGGAAAAGACTCGCATTGCGAGCCCAACCTCCCCCAATAAGTCCTCGAAAGCGACAGCGCTTTGTCCGGCCAAAAGCGCCCGGGGTTCTGCCTCCGGAAGGCATACGGCCATTCCCGTGAGGGTATTCAATTCGAGGATGGCCCCCGCGTCTCCTCCGAGCTAGGCCTGGAGGGCATATTCCTTCAATGGAATTGCCGTGGACTCCGGGCCAACTGGGTTAGCTGCGGAGGCTCGTCTCGTCCCGTTCCCCGTTAGCTATCTTTTTGCAGGAGACTATGCTAGGCGCGTGCCCCCTGCCTGCCCTCCCGGCATATAAGGGTCTTGCGAGTCCACCACCGCGGGATGGCCCGGGCTGGGGGATGCGCGGTTTACACCCAGCATGATGTCTCCGTTCTTTCTTTCTCTTTAGATACCTCCTTTCAGGCAGTGGCTGTGCAGCTGCACCTGGATAGGAGGTATACTATCATTTCTGCCTACATTCCACCGTCAGTTGTCTTCGACGCGGGGGCCTTCCGCCGCGTCGTAGCACGGCTGCCGAGGCCCTATCTCTTGCTTGGAGATCTGAACGGCAGGCATCCTCTTTTGGGAGATTACTCCATAAATCCCAGGGGACAGGTCCCTGCCGATCTGATCGAAGAGCTTGAGATGGGTGTCCTAAAGTGGATGAGTTTACGCATCACTGTCCGAGAACCGCTTCATTTTCTTGCCTTGACCTATCTTTGTGCTCTTCGGATGCACAGCCTGATTTTGATTGGGGGGTGGTCGATGACCTCCATGGTAGTGATCACTTTCCCATTCAAATATCATTTTCAGGGCAACTGCCGACTGAGAGACCACCTCGGTGGTGCTTGGCGCATGCGTGGTGGCCTGCATTTCAGGAAATGACTGAATTCTCTATCTCAGTCAACGAGTTTAGGTCGGTAGATGAGGCCGTTGAGTTCTTCTCCGGCAACCTCATCGCCGTGGGCATGACAACTATCCCTAGGACGTCTGGCCGTTTTGCACGCCGACCACTCCCATGGTGGTCGGCCGAGTGTGAGACGGCCCTCAAACAGAAGCGTTATGCCTACATGCGCTATAAGCGCCGCCCGAACGATTTCACTGTTGCTGAATTTCGTCGGGCTAGGGCGAGGTTCCTTTATATTTCGAAGCACACCCGCTGCTCTTCTTGGCGGGCATACGCGTCTTCACTTAACGGTAAGACCCCTTTAGCTGAGGTGTGGAAGCGAGTCAAAGGATTCGGGGCAAGTTCTCGCAGGACACCCATCCCGTTCTCTAGGAGAATGGGACCGCAATCTCGGACCCCGCGTCCGTGGCGGAATAATCCTTAGCGACCGCTTTTTCCGCATTCTCTAGCCGTGATGCTGCTCCGCCAGCATTCAATGCTCGTCGTGATGTCGCGGAAGGCAACCGGCTGGACTTTACCTCCAGAGGCGGAGAACCCTTCAACGACAAGTTTACTGTGAGTGAGTTGCGTTCCGCTCTCGCTTCGTGCGCGGACACCGCCCATGGTCCGGACGATGTTCCGTACGCTATGCTTCGACACCTGGGTGAGCGAGGCATGGCCTTTCTGTTAGATTTGTTCAACAGGATCTGGGTGGAAGGTCTTCTCCCAGACTCCTGGCGAATCGCTACTGTGCTCGCCTTTCGCAAGCCGGGGAGAGATCATTCTACTCCGACCGGTTTCCGCCCAATCTCTCTAACCTCTTGCGTGTGCAAGTTGATGGAGAAATTGGTAAATGTTAGATTAGCCGTTTCCTGGACAGCGGAGGCTATCTGTCTTCCGCATTTCGGCTTCCGCAAGTTCCACTCCACGTCGGATGCTCTGCTCCAACTGGAAAATGCCGTCTGCGAGGCTTTCCTTCCTAGACAGCACTACGCCACGGTGTTTTTCGATCTGGAAAAGGCCTATGATACCGCATGGCGATACGGTATCATGGAGACTCTCCACACGATGGGGGCGAGGGGACGCCTCTCAATGTTTATATCTGAATTTTTGCAAGATCGTCGATTCCGCGTACGGGTGCGGGGAGCCCTCTCCGGCCCAAAGGAGCAGGAAGAGGGTGTCCCGCAGGAAAGTGTCCTCAGTGTTACACTCTTTGCTCTGAGCATCAACGGCATCACCTCGCTGCTGCCGGAAGATGTTCTCGCTACGCTCTACGTGGACGACCTTTCGATCTCTTTTGGCGCGGCCAAGATGCCAACTCTAGAGCGCCGACTCCAACAGACATTGAACCGCGTCTCTCGCTATGCCGAAGCGCATAGGTTCCGGTTATCTTTGGCCAAGACTAATGTGGTGCACTTCTGCCGTTATCCACGGCTTCACCCCGCCCCAGATTTGTTTCTTAATTGGGTGCTCCTGGATGTGGTTGATCGCACCGTTTCCTTGGTCTTGTATTCGAACGACGCCTCACCTGGGAGGCTCATATTCGCAGCCTTAGGGTCTCCTGTACCCGCGCCATGGACATTCTCCGTTCCGTGATGTTCAGAGCTTGGGTCGCTAATAGGACTACTGCTCTACTTTTTTACCGATCCTTTGTTCGTTCGAAGCTCGACTACGGATGCGAGTTTTATGCATCCGCAGCCGAGCGTTTATTGCGGAAGGTGGATTCAATCCACCATACCGGCCTTCGCCTTGCGACCGGTGCCTTCCGCACTTTCTCCATTGAGAGCCTGTTGGTCGATGCTGGGGAGAGCCACTCGTTCTGCGCCTCGTGCAGTGCATCACTCGCCTGTACGCGCGAGCGCGGTGCCTCCCTCAGTCACCAACAGCTTTCACTGCTTCCGCAGCTGATCTCGATGTTGCCTATGCCGCTGAGAGACGCCAGTCATACCCTAAGATCTTTGGGTTTAGGGCCAGGAAACTCCTTCGAGAGGTAGATATAGCTCTCGGGCTGGTGGCGCTCCTGGTTCTGCCCAGGACACCACCCTGGAGGGTACCACATTTGCCTCTGCTCCCAAAGCTTGTACGACGCCGGGAGTATTGCGTTCGACCTTTTTGGAGCACACGTCGTGTCACACTGGAACCGTGCCAGTGTATACGGATGGCTCCAAGTCCCAAGAGGGGGTCGGCTTCCACGCCGTATCCCCTCTGTTTGAAGTCAGTGGGGCTCTACCAGGCGCGGCGTCTCTCTTCATGGCCTAGCTGGTGGCAATACACCACTCGGTACGGGAGATTACGCGACGTGCCCGGTTCGGAGACCGGATTATGATCTATGGCGACTCACAAAACGCCCTGAGTGCTCTCCGGGCATTGGAATCTCCGCATCCCATGGTTTGCGATATCCGTGACGCCACGGTTTTGGCGAGCCGTGTGGATGTCGAGATTATCTTCTGCTGGGTTCCTGGACATGTAGGAATTGCGGGGAATGAGCGTGCCGATGAGAGCGCCAAAGAGTCCGCGAGGACTCTGCGACCGGACCAGTGTTTCGCTCTTCCTCACACCGACTACATGGCAGGAATACGGGCAGCTCTTTTGGCTGCTTGGCAAAGAAGATGGGAGACGGTCGAAGGTAACTTAAAGTTGCGTGCCATTGCGCCGCGACTGTTTCCATGGACCTATCCCCCAATGCCGCGGCGACTTCAGGTTGCTTTCTGTCGTCTCCGAATCGGACACACTCGTGTGACGCATCGCTATTTGATGGAGCGCTCGCCTGCGCCCCATTGCAACGACTGCGTTGTCCCCCACACTGTTCGGCACATTCTTGTCGAATGTCCCATTCTGGGTGATCTTCGCACATGATACCTGTCCCGGTACCAGGATGGGCGGGGTCGCTACCGCCTGTTCCTTGTACTCGGGACGAGTGCGTGCACTTTGACTGTTTGACTTGTTGACTTTTGGGGGGAGTCCGGCCTTGTCCCTTTCATTTAACCAGGTTTAATTTTTTGTTTTTGTTATTGTTTTTGTTATTGTTTTGTTATTATTATTTCTTTTTATTGTTGTTTCCTGATCAATTTTTTAAATTAGCCTAGAACTAGGTTGTTTGTTTACGGCGACTTATGCCTAAGTCGGAAGTCGCCAGATAGCCCCTTAAATAATAAAAAAATAAAAAAATCATGAGCGCGAAAGAATGGTGAAATGGATCCAGCATACCGCAAGAAACAGAAAAAAAGGATAATTTTTTTTCGGAAAAAGTTATTTCCTAATTCGAAAAATTCCGTACAGGGGTGAGATTCGAACCAAGCACACTGAGGCAGCAAGCAACCGCTTTGATCTCAATTAAACCGCCCGTTTGACCACTCGGATACGCGGAAGACCCCCAAATCTTCCGAATAAAAAGCTTTTAATGCACGCTTCGCAAGGTCAATCGGGACTATGAACGAGTGAAATATTTATTGGGAATTCAATGGGCAAAGGAGAAATTGAGGTAAACACGCGGCGAATATACAATGTATAAATCTTTCATGAGCGGTATGCTGAATATTCATATATATATATATATATATATATATATATATATATATATATATATATATATATATATATATATATATATATATATATATATATATATATATATATATATGACTTGACTTGAGGGCGCTGGTCATAACGACCCCTTGCTCCGCGTCTGCCTGCTGTCTCTCCACCCGAGTCCACTCTGTCTCGAGTCAGTTGTTCACAATCGTTCAAAGGCAGCCCAACATTCACAGGAATCTGGTTACACCATTTCTTGGGTGGTCTACCTTTGCGGTCTCCTACCTTAAAAGCTGCCTGTATAAGCGCGTCGTACATAGCTTTCTGGCGGTTTTCTCATAAATGTCTAAACCACTTGATTTACTATGGATAAGTGTTTCCGCCATCAAATGAGAGCTTACTTAATAATCACAGCTCACTATATCAAACTGGAATAGAAAATCTGGTACTAGCAGGCAAAGGCTTCCGTGGGTGCTCTCATGGGCGTCACACTGCACGCAGAACTATATAGAAGTACGAGGAGATTATAAAGGATTTTGAGATAAGCTCCAATATCACAAATGTCATCACATACAATGCTGCCAATAGGATTTCTGTCTTTTCCCTGCCAGGATTATCTGATACCACTACTGACACAGATGAAGAGACTGAATTAGAAGATGATGATCTTGATGGTGCTGATAATGCTGAACTATTTGAAGTGTTACTGTCATGGTATGACCAGGTGTACGCTGTTATACGCAAACTGGCCGACCGAGATTAAGGCTCCATCTGGGGAGGGTTCTAAGAGTGCTTTAAATACACAGTTGCTAGGCCAAGGAATATTCAAACACAGCTACAAAAATATACTTTAATAGGAATAAAGATTACATATAGGGCAAGTTAAATGGCAATGCAATAAAATATTGACGGTTCACTGCTAAGATGATTAACACTATTAATTAAGTTTGAAACGAGGGATAATTAATTAAGTAATGATCTTACATTTATGCAAGTTCTAGAGCAAAGTAGATCTTGAGGTTCGTCGCGGTATAGGTGGGATGAGAGTGACGAAGCGGGGGTCAAATCTATTTTACTTTGAAGTGCGGCGAGTAAGGCCAGGTAGGTAAGTTCGACCTTGAACTTGTGGGCGTCTCATGGGACTCTCAATCAAACTTCAGGAAACTGAAGTTGGGGGGGCTCTTATCATTAAGAGGCAAACGAAGGGTGCTTCGGGGATGGCTTTTCCGATCTTTAAAATCCGAAGACAGGGTGAGAAGGGATGAAGCGCGCCTAACTATTTCCACGAACAACACTGAGTGACGACTAGCTCTTCCTTGGCTCTTCGACAATCACTCAATTCTTCTCTGGACGAGAATGTAGTCGATTCCCTCTCGACTAACGAAGAGGTTACGGCTAACGCATTGGAAGGCGGCTTCAGACACAATCTGCCCGTGAACTTTGAACTGTCGAATATATACCCCGAAATTATCTAGACGGGGAGAGAGATTCATCGCCAACAAACTTCCTTAATTGCCTTGGGTCGCGATAAGGGCACATAGCAAGAAGGCGCGATGGCCTTTTAATTATCTTTCGATTGTTCTAATTTTCGCAGTATATTGGGTAGACGAATTTAGAGCGGTCAACGGCGAACTGGAGAAGTCAGGAAGGAGGGGGCCTTTCTTTCTCTCTTTTCAGGACGAAAATTATTTCCACAAGTCGGGTGCGAAAATAAATGTCTAGAACTAAATTTTCGTCAAGGGGGAGATGCTCTAAAAATTGAATTTGCGCAACGATATACAAACAAAATTCGGAAATGAGAGGGGTTAGCAAATAATAATTACTTCAGACTATACGCACAGGTACAATAATCTTTTTTTTAATTAAGCCATACAACACATTGAGTATCTAAAAAAAAGAACCATTACTAAAGACACCCTACAACAAAGGAAATTTATACATACAACACTTCAAACAATTAACCTATATATAAAACAAATCAGCAAACATATTTACAAGGAGATACGCTAATGGTATCTTTAATTTATGGAAATGGGGTATTCTAGAGGATTTCTACTTTAACTATCCGTTAAACAATTTTGAGTACCCTTGAAATACACAATACGGAATTGATATTCGATGAGCAACAGATTCCAACACATTAGTCGTCCATTACCACTCTGGAAATTACGAAGGTACGACAATGGCTTATGGTCACTCTTACTTACGAATTCGGTTCCTATGAGGTATATTCTAAAATTTTGAATTGACCATACTATAGCTAACGCCTTGAGTTCAATGGTGACGTACGCCTTCTCGCGGACAGACAGGTTCCTGCTCGCATACGCAACGGGAAATCCACCCCCATCGTTTATATATTGCATGAGGGCACCACCTATACCATCACGATACGCATCAGTACGAATCCTAAACTTTTTGTTCGGATTCGGGAGTCTCAAAATATGAGCAGAGTTGCTAAGCCAAGGAATTTTATAGGGTTAGATTCCGCTCCGCGCGAATACAGCCAGGCTAAACGTACAGACAATTTGGATTCACGCTTCGGCGTAAATTCCAATTCTGGCTGGATTCCGCCCAAGTATTAAATGATTATGAGTCGCTAATTGACTTTATTCTAAGGGATCAACTGATGTTGACCCTCCCTCGCGAACTAAGTGCCTTCATAGCAGACAGAGGAGCGTCCACTTTCAAGGAGTGTGTGGAAGAAGCCAACCTTCACGCTTCCAGTCACGACCTCTACCCCAAGGATGTCAAGAAGAACCCCCCTCCCCCAGACACAAGTTTGAGTTTAACCGAAGCCAACTCAAGGAAAACAACGGCTTCGTAAAAGTGCAAGCGCCGCGCAAGTACGGGCCTCACCCGCCGCTAGAACAAAAAGACGTGAAGCCTTCATTACTGCGCTCTACGCCTAGCAACTTTACCCACGTAGACCAATTGTATGCTTTACGTGTGGCACCCCTGGCCACTTGTTACAATTTCCCACCAAATTCTCAACTGAGGACCTCGTCGAGTCACCAGGTCCACCAATTCTCTGCTGCCCTATCGCCTAATCTGCCAGCCAAATCGCCAGCGGCCCCTACCCCCTCTCCCCCGGATCAACAGGTAAATTTCCTGTTCAACAAGAGTTCCCGCGGTTGGCTCCAGTTTGAAAATAGCGCAGTAAATGGTTGCCGAGTGTCAACCTTGGTTAGAGATACAGGTTGCACCTGTATAGTACTATCCGACAAACTACTACCCCCCGTAAGCCCCCAGTATAACAGGTTAGCGTTGGTCCATGACTTTTTAGCTCGTGCTACCAGGTTCCTAGTGGTATGCTGCCATATTCAGTGCCAGTACTTCACCGGATGGGCCGACGTAGTCGCGGCCCCGATAAAATTTTGCTTCGTCCTCATCGGACAGAGCGCACAAGTCTCCCAAAACCCAATTTCTCAGCCGGTCGTTACCAGGCCCCAGGCGGAGAAGGATGTATCGCTTCCGGTACCCCTATCGTCCCCAGGCATCGACCTCGCCAATAATGTTTAATTTGCTGAGGTACAGAAGAATTGCCCCACATTACAACCCCTGTGGGTAAAAGCAACGAAGAAGCAGACTGAAACGGTGCGAGGCAATCGGAAGATCGAGTACACCGTGAAGGACGCGTTATTATATCGTTCTTCTGTTGAACCAGGAAGTCCCCCGACCAACGAATCAAGTGTGCCGAGAACGTATATCTAACCCGTTTTAAAGATGGCTCACGATGGCCTAATGGCCGGACATTTCGGTCATAACAAAACGGCACAGCGAGTTTTTGAATATTTCTTTTGGTCAGGCGCGTCCAAAGAAATTATCGACTTTTGCAAGTTCTGTGACCTTTGCCAGAAGTTTACCTCCAAAGGACGTGTAGCCCATGGACCTAATAGGCCCAATTCGTCCCCCGTCGAGCGAGGCACACTCATATATTTTAACACTAGTCGATTGCGCCACCCGTTTTCCACAGGCTATCCCCATGAAGAAGATTGACAGCATTTCTTGTGCAGAGGTTTTAATCTTAATCTTTTCGCGATTAGGGATCCCGAAGGAGCTCTTATCCGACAGAGGACGTCAATTCACCCCTGAATTGATTGAGTATGTCAGGACTTCTCATCAAGCCCCTCTTTACTACGCCCTGGCACCCTTCCGCTAACGGGATGTACGAAAAGTTAAACTGCACCCTCAAAATGATACTCAAGAAGGTGTGCCACGACCAGCCCTAAGAGTGGCACCGCTACTTCCCCGTGGCGTTATTTGCTTGTCGCGAAGGCTCCCATAGGACTTTGAGGTTCGCTCCCTTTGAGCTGTTATATGAACGTAACGTCCAAGGACCGATGAGCATTTTAAAAGAAGGTGTTCCAATCCTAGAATGGATAAGGAAATTTCATCCTCTTACGCGTACGTTTTAGACCTGCGTACGCGGTTAGTAAATATGTCTAGACATCTTTCTCGGGAACGTCGATGTAAATCTGGAGAAATACCGCACCTACTTTGATCTAAAATTAAAGGCGCGTTCGTTCAACCTGGTTGACGAAGTAATCTCTTGCTTTCCTCCGAAGCAAATAAGCTCCTCTCCCACTGGAAAGGACCTTCACCTGTTTTAGATCCCCGCGGCCTGGTGGATAACCTAATCGAAACCCCCTCCGGTAATATGATCTACCACATCAACCTCCTAAAAAATACTACCGCCGAGCTTGCCTAAATAACATAGTCACCCTAGATGAAGAACCGGTCCTCAAAACCGCCTATCCCGTTGAACATTTGTGTCTGGTCCAAACGGTCTGCGTAGAAGCAGACGATGAATATTCCCTGCCGTCTCTTCCTTTGCCCGCCGGAGCCTAACTCAGACTTGGGCGTAAACCCAAACCTCGCCCCTAATGAGAGGGCTCAATTACTTGCCTTATTGGAAGGCTCTTCCGACGTTATTTCAGAATTCCCGGTTTGTTCAACCCAAATTACTCATGAGATTGTCCTCACTACTCAAGATACGATAAAATCCAAACCTTATTCCATACTCCTACATTTACAGCCGACTTTCAATGAAGAGAGCGAGAACTCATTTATATCAGGAATAATAGAACCCTCATCGTCCAATTTTGCTTCCCCATTGTCATGGTTAGGAAGCCTGACAAGTCATTTAGGATATGCGTCGATTTTCGTAAATTCAACCTGGTTACACAGTTTGACGTGGAACCGATGCCCCTAATCGCCTAAAGTCTTCATGCCTTCGAAGACGCGAAGTTCATCTCCGAGATTGACCTCTGCAAAGCCTACCACCAAGTGCCGCTTTCAGAGCAATCAAAACGCTTTACCGCTTTCGCTACTGAAAAGGGGTTATTTCAGTTTACTCGACTTCCTTTTGGGTTGGTAACTGCTTGCGGAAGTTATAACCGGATCATGCGCCGGTTGTTGATAGCCTATCGAATGTGACGTTTTATTTCGATAACGTGTACGTCGCTACTCGTACCTGGGACCAATACATACAGTCTTTGTGTGCGTACACGGGTTCACGGTAAACCCGTCAAAGTGTCACTTTACCTATGACACTATTAACTACCTTGGCTTCCATGTTGGTAGGAACCAAATACTTTCCCAGGACGACAAGGTAAAAGCTATTTTAGAAATGCCCCTCGCCCGAACGAAGAAACAGCTTCGTTCCTTTTTGGGATCTGTGTCATTCTATCGTCGTTTTGTGTCGATTTTCGCCCCTTAACGACATGCTTAAGAGAACGGTCCCCGATCCAGTCAATTGGACCCCTTCAGCGGAAGATCGCTTCCACAATTTAAATGAGAAACTAATCTCTGCTCTATTTGGGGATTACCGAATCCTAATAAAACATTCGGGGTTCGTACCGATGCCTTCCAGGATGGCCTAGGTTGCGCTCTCGTCCAATATAATGACGATGGAGTGGGATATCCTGTAGGATATGCTAGTAGGAAACTGTCCCATCGCGACAAGGCGTTTGACACCATAGAGCTCAAAACTTTAGCCATAGTGTGGTCTATTCGTATGTGTAGGATGTATCTCATAGGTGAAGAATTTATTGTCAAAAGTGATCACAAATCCCTGGCGTACCTAAAAAACTATAAGAGGCAAAATTGCCGTTTAATGCGTTGGAGCCTACTACTCTTGGAGTAACAATTTCAGATCCTGTATATTAAGGGCACCGACAACTTTCTACCCGATATCCTTAGTAGGAATCCAATAGAAGCCCCCCCCTCCCTCCAACAACCTGAGTGTATAGTAAAATTCGTGTTTGACTCATTTTGTAAATATTTGTTTCCTTATTTTGCCTTGTTAATGTTGTTTGTGCATATGTATAAATTAAGTTATCTGTGGTTACACATATGTAAATCGTGTGTAGTGTTATATTTTTTTTCTATGTTGGTAAACGTTAAAATTGTATCTTTATAAGTCTCCTTCTTGATGAAATTAGTTGTAGACATTTTTTTCGCCCCAAAGTGTTCTGTGCTGTAAAAATGTCTTTGGATAGGGAGGAGTGTAGCGGGATTCACTAAAATAGTAGTATTTCCCCACCTCTTAAGATATTACTTAAGGGGAGAAAGCGAGCGTGGCCCCCCCCCCCATCACTGACTTCGCCCTTTTTTTAACTTGCCACCAGGTCACTGAGAAATTCACACCGAGGCATGACGCTGAAATTGAACGTTACCTCCCCGTCATCTTAATCCCCCTCCCCCCAGGTCGGGAGATTACTCATCTATTTTGTAGGTTTGCCTCGAACAACTTTTATGGCTCCACTGCTGGTCGTTCCGTCTGACCCGCTGATCCCGGCCGATAATGAGGGTTCGAGAAGGCCCCTCTGTCTCTCTCCATGTTTTGGAGAAATCCGGGTATATGTGCACCCTCCCAAGGATTACCCACAGATTCGGTTAGACGACCCTTCCCCGAAAGGAGTTCGATTCAACGACGCTCTCTCCCGAGAAATGTTAGTGACGTTCGCAAGCCACGGAAGAGCTGGACATCACACTCGTATCTTCGGGTCTGGGAGAAGAGTCTCTTGAGGCAATGTTAGCCTTTCTCAACCGCATTCGGATCAAGGATTGGAGAATCCGCCCTCCGAAGTTCTTCTGGTGACCTCTTGATGACAAAAGGCCCGATAGCTTGCTTAATCCGAGTTTGGAGAAGTCATCCCCTCCCCTTTCGAAGTTCGACCGGTAACCTCTTGAGGACAAGAGGCCAGCATCTGGCTAAATCTGAGTTTGGAGAAAGTAGCACCACCCTCTTCAGGTTCCCGGCTACTCCCGTGAGTAACCAAGGTCACCAAGACCCCCCCACTCTAAGTTCGCCCCGCTTTACTCTCGAGGGTCAAAGGAACTAAATCGCTCACTACCCTAAATCTCCCATTATAACCATTTAATAAACCTGGATATCCAATTAGTATTCGGAACCTAATTCCATCTTATTCATGTACCTATATATATATATATATATATATATATATATATATATATATATATATATATATACATATTTATTGTGTACCTTTTATTTAATGTGTATTAAAATCTATTTTTGTCGTTGTGTTTGGAATATTCCTTGGTCACGTAACTGCAGCTAACTACTTAAATTAGACTCTTAGAACAATAACATTTATTGCCTTGCTTAGCCTTCTTTAGAGCCCGGGTGCGTATATTCCCGTACACTCGGCCATACTTCGACAATATATATATATATATATATATATATATATATATATATATATATATATATATATATATATATCTTTCATGAGCGCGAATGAATGATGAACATGAATCTATCAAACAGCAAGAAACAGAAAACGGGAAAATCTTTCTTCGGAAATATTATTTCCTAATTCGCAAAAATTCCGAACATGACTGGGATTCGAACTGTGCACACTGAGGCAGCGAGCATCCGTTTTGATCTCAATTAAATCATCTCTTAGGCTACTTGGCTACGCGGAAGACCAAATAATCGTCCGAATAAACAAGCTTTTAACCTACGATTCGAAAGGTCGATCGGGACTATGAAAGAGAGAAAAAATTAATAGGGAATTCAAAGGACAAACGAGAATTGAGATAAACACACGGCGAATATACAATGTATATACAACGCTCGCTGCCTCAATGTGCACAGTTCGAATCCCACCCCTGTACGGAATTTTATTTCCGAAGACAATTTTCCCTTTTTCTGTTTCTTGCGGTTTGTTGGATATATATATATATATATATATATATATATATATATATATATATATATATATATATATAAATATATATATAATATATATATATATATATAAATATATATATATATATATATATATATATAAATATATATATATATATATATATATATATATATATATATATATATATATATATATATATATATATTAGTGTAGTTGGGTAGCAGCCTTTCTTGAATGCAAATTTTATTGAAGACCATTGTGTATTTGCCTTAATTAATTTACCTTTCCTAATCTTTTTTATTCCATCTTGTAGATGGTGGATTACTTGTCCAGTATTCATCTCTTTTTTGAATGAATGTGTTTGGTAAAAAAACAAACTAAATTGCTGAGCTTTCGATCTTATTCGATCATCTTCGGAGCGTTTTGAAATGTTCTTGCCTCCTTTACCATGGCAAGAATTCTTCAGCCGTCCGTGAAAGAAAACGATTTTTAAGGTTTTGATTCCGCCTTGGTTAAACGTAACGTTAGAGAAAATGAGCCACTCTGTGAGTGGCTCATTCCACTCACACGAGTGGCTCATTTCCTCTTACGTTACGTTTAACCAAGGCGAAATATATACCCCTTAAAAATCGTTTTCTTTCACGGACGGCTGAAGAATTCATTGAAAAAACTACGCTTATTCTACATCTCTTACCCGATAAATGAGGAAAAGGAAGAGGCAAGGCTGCCTCAAAAACGTCAACATCCCCTTCACTTTTCCCACGGGGACTCTCCAGAAAACATTTTGAACCTGCTCCTAGGCGACTTTATGTCCACCTATCCCGTCCCTCCCTCGACGGAGTTACGAAGCTGAAATGACCTGAACTGCCATTCATCTAGTCTCGATCCAGCTATGTTGGTCCACTGTGATAGACATAATTAGAGACGTAAAGGAAAATAAGTTTGAGGATTAGCCCACTGTGGAACTCGACGGAAGAGACCCCCTGGTTATGAGGCGATGTTGAAAGCTTTGGGGAAGAGTTCGCTTTAATCTCTAAGGGTAATTTCCGGCCAAGACCACAGGGTAACATGCAACCATACCTGTGTAAGTTGGAAGTAGCATCGATAACCAAACCCTCGGGTGGTGGTAGTTGATTCGATCACCACCCATCATTAAGTTCGCCACATTTCACCTGTCCCAGGCGCCTTCCCTGGTTCACCCATCATCATTCATCCCCCCATTAGGCAGTTCACGTTCAAGGAAGCTGAGTGACGAAGTAGAGGGAGTCACCAAAAACAAATAAGGAACAGAATACCATCGTAAGAATAAAGGGAGCACGAACTTTTACTTGAATCAAGTCATCACTAAGAAGAGATTAAAGAGAAGAAGAAAAATACAGTCAAGAGAGGCCACTCTCTCGAAGGGATGGCCCAAGACATCACAACCAGAATACCACTGCGGACAGTGGACGGACAGCCCAAGCCCAGCAGAGAAAAAGTGTTCGAATTGTGTATGGCAAATTGGGCATTGTCATGGTGATACTGTTGTAGGTAACCTCGGGCTATGTCGCAATCGCGAAAGAGAAAAGGACATGGATGATATCACCAAGGAGAAGGCATTAGAGGTCCTTAGGAGTATTGGGCTGCAGCCAGCACTACCACCACAGATCCTGGCCCACAGGGGCCTGGTTTCCTGGTGACTCGATCGGTAGATCGGGCAGCACTCCAAACAAAACATCAAGGAGGAGATCCAGCTTCCCGCCTACCTGCGCTAAGGTAGCCGAAGTGATCAAATTCAAAAACAGAAGGGATAATAGCGACTACACTCACGTCTTAAAGGTAATCTTTACCGAAACAACTATGGCCCAAAAGGCAAAAGAACATGGCCTTCTAATGTTCAATGTAAAGGTTACTGGGGACCAGATAAAGAAGGGAGAATTCACCCCAGTCCAGTTCTGTTTTAGGTGTTATAAAATGGAGGAACACCCGACTATAGATTGCTAGGAGCCACAGGAAACATGCTCCAAATGCAGTGAAATGGGACACAATTGGATGACGTGCACTAAAAATTTCGAGAAGTGCGTTAACTGTGGGCAAGGACACAGATCAATGGCCATGTCCTGCCCTGTAAAAAAATAGATTATTAAAAGAAAGCATGAAGCGAAGAAGAATGAGGAAACGCGTAGAGCGAATACATCCTACGTTTAAGCAGCAAAGGTGGCCCGCTCTGAAGTGGACACAAAGGAAACTTATTTTAAGCTTCCAACGAGAACTCGACGAAGATTATGACGTGCATCCTTCACGCGCACGCGCGCCCTGGCACGTTCGCTAAAGAGCTGAACCAAAGCTGGCTAAGAACGGGATGGACCAAATGTGGTTCCCGGACAACCCCCCTTCCCTCTGGGGATGTCCTGCAATTGCAGATGGTCCTAAACCACCAATTAAACTGTCAATAAACCTTCAAAACAGAAAAGAAAAAAAGAGAAAAAACAAGCAGTAAAAGTAAAAAAATCCTGCCCCTAAACAAAGACAAGAAATAAGCGAAAAGAGAGAAAATGCTGGGTCTGATACCAATGGTTCCTCGGAATCCTCGGACTCATCGGACACCGAGGTCCTACACACAAAGAAGGCCAAGGGGAAGAAGCGAAAAAGCAAAAGATTGTGTGCGGACAATATTAATCTTAAAGTGTACGCATGCGACCAGTTTCCCTTTCCCGAAGAAATGGAGCCCAGGGATATATTCCATGGGATTAAAGCAAAGCTGTTCAAATGGAAATACGACTAGGAAGTCGACGCTGAAACGGTGGAAGAAGCTCCTCTTAGCCAGAACGTGACTCTACATCACAATACCTACGAGCAGATTTCAAATGCCGAGTTCACAAAGAAGAAAAACGGGAGCTAAAAGAACATCACCCCAAAACACTAAACAGACAACATGGAAAGAGTAAGCAATAGAATGAGGATTCTGACACTCAACGTAAACGGATAGGAGGGAAAAGCTACTGCATATGGAAACATATTCCTAGTACTTGACCCCGACATCATTCTTATCACGGAGCACGGTATTGATACTACATCTGGTCAAATTAAAATACCGGGCTACATAGTGGTCATGAAGAATCATTCTTAGGAAAGGTTTGATGGTGTTGCAATAGCTGTAAAGGGAAACATCTCGTTCAAACAACTACCAGAACTTGATGAATCATTTGTGGCGGTTGAACTCCACACAATGATAGGAGACCTAGTGATAGGCACAGCCTATCAACCCTCTCGTCGAGCCTTTCTCCCGTTAAATAACTTCTACACACTGTTTGGGCACCGCAGAATGGCAATCTTTGGGGGCGACCTCAATGCCAGATGCCGTGCTGCGGGCTATAGTAGTACCAAAGAAAGAGGCCGAAACGTGCAAATGATTATAGGATGAAAAAACATCCAAAGAATAGGGCGGGATTTTTCGACCTATATCACTTCCATATCAGCAACCAAACCTGACATATCTTAACAAGTGAAGGCTTTCCATTCAACTACCATAGTGAGCCTGGTCCAACAGTCTTAAGTAATAACATAGCGATACTCACCACAGTATCTCTCCCTCCAATCTAGCTCCCAGTCCCTCTCAGAAAAAACTACCCCTTGGCCAACTGGGAACGTTACAAGAGACAACTCAGTCAATACGCCCCAGCTGACCTAAGCGACGCGGCCTTGGAGGAGATAGACGGGGAACTGGAGAGGATAACTACGTCCATACTACATAGAAGCGGACCGCGAGTGCATACCCAAGACTGGGTATAAAACACCTCAGCCCAGATGGACAGAGTAGATGAGAGAGTACGCTCGTGTTCACAGGGAAGTGTACGAAGAGATAAGACGGAAAGCTTCTAACCGGGAAAGAAGTTCGCTCCTTCGGTGCCTAAGCACCGAGTTAAAAGAGGCTATCAACCTCTAACAGGGGTAAATATAGAAAAACCTGATAGCCAAAGTCGATAGAGAGCTCAACCTGGCTAAATTCTGGCGTCAAGTCAAGAACCTAAAGGGACTAACCGCAAGAAAGGCTCGAATAAAGGAGAAGGGAGACTATATAGAAGACCCGGCGGTTCTAGATTCAGGAATTTCTGGAGTAACGTCTTTAGGATCACCCCAGAAGACAACGAAGAGTTCGACCAGGAATTCGAAGGCCAACTGATCGAAGAACTGAATCAGTTTATGCACCGCACGAACCCACAACATCAAGTAGACGAAGGAAGGGAGATAGCGGCCCATGGCCATTCCATAACACCAGAGGAGGTCATGACCACTGTAAGAACCTTTGAACAAAAGGCACCAGGCTGGACGGGCATCACCAGAAACAACTTGGTAAATGCCCCACAGCAGATCATTCAGGGATTTACAAACGTTTGCAACGCATCCCGGAATACGGGTTACTTCCCTGAGGGTTTTAAGATAATAATCTTCATACCCAAGGGAGGTAAACCCCCTGATCAACTGGTCAATTACAGGCCAATCGCCCTGCTGGAACTTGTTGCAAAAGTCTACGAGAAGCTCCTAGCTCTCAGGCTTTAAGAACAACTAGCCGAGCTAGTAGCTCACAATTCTCAGCAGCACAGGTTCCGCAGGGGACGAGGAACGAAAACCGCCCTCGCCCTCCTAACGAAAAAACTCGCATGCAGCAAAGCTGATAGAACGTACGTAGACGTGGTGCTGCGGGATGTAAATAAGGCCTTCGATAAGGTATGGCTGAAAGGGCTACAATTCAAGATCCTCAACTTCCACCTAAACCCAATCCTGGAAAGGTTCCTTTTAACTATGTCACGGATAGGAGAGCCCAAATCGCGATCGAGGGCTGCAAGGGAGCCGAATTCGAACTCGAGGCGGGAGTTTCACAAGACAGCTGTCTGTGTCCTTTGTGTACCTCGTGTACACAATTGACCTCCCTGCTCCAGTGAGGTACGATTCGATGTATCTGGAATACACAGAGGAAATCACTCAAATCGTCCCACGTCCATTCAGGAACGCTGGAAGTCAAGCAAGGGCGACAGCTGCCGAGATTGACAACATCAATCGCTATGAAAAATAGTGAAAGATAAAGACCAACCGCCAGAAGTTCATTATAATTCCACTGAACCGCCGGAAAGTAGATGACGTCCTCGTCGACAACGAACTTTATCCGTACTCTAACGAGGGAAAGGTCCTGGGCTTACGACTCTATAAAACAGGATGTAAGGCTCACGTAACGACCAGAGTCTTCCTAGAAAAAAAGACAACTGAAGAAACTGAACCGTTACTGAAGACTCAACGTGCCAAACAAGAAAAAGTTATACATGCCCCCGGTACGCTCCGTCCTGCTGTACCCGGCTGTGATCACGCAGATGGCAAGCTGTACCTCACCCAGGACGATGCAGAGGATTTATAACTGGCACGAAAAGGATCAACCATATTCTACAATCGGTTCTACATGAAAGAATCGGACTAAAACCGATCAATATGGAGATCCAAAGGCTAGGGAGAAAGACTTGGGACAAAGTCGGCCACGAAATACTCCCAACTATCAATAACATTTTAGATATACCAAAAAACAGAAGATGCACCGTAGAAAGAACATATCTATTCCCCAGCGGAAGAACCTGTGCGAGAGAGAATATAATACCTATATACACATATCAAAATACAAAGAAAATTAACTTTAATAAAAAGAGGCGAAGTGCCCAAATTCGAATAAAATTCAAACTCGATTCAAATCAAACTCGAATCAAAGAAAATTAACTTGAACAAGAAGAGGCGAAGCACCCAAATTCAAATAAAAATTCAAACTCAAAATCAAAGAATATCAACTTTAACATAAAGAGGCGAAGTGTCCAAATTAAATTTAACAAACAAAGAGAAATGAAGAAGAATAAATCAACAAAATTAACCAAATAATAATAAGTAAAGGAAGATAGATTAACATAATGAAAAGAGGCGAAGTGCCCAAACTAAGATTTAAACTGAAAATAATAAATGAATAACTAAATACAATAAAACAAGAGATAATTAACAGAATAAAAACCAATTGAAGGGCTTGAAATCAACGACGGAGGAACATATTAAATAAATCAAATAAATAAATATATATATATATATATATATATATATATATATATATATATATATATATATATATATATATTAATAACAATGGAAGAACCTGACAAGAAAAAAGCATGCTAGGGATGCCCTAACACCAGGGCAACCTAGTAAACGTTTTCACACTTTTGAAAACATACCACACATTTCATCACTTTCATAAATTAATTAATTCTTTCACGCACAGTATCACTTGGAAGAATTTTCGATATAACTACGCTCTACGAGAAGTCACAGCCGACAAAGGAGGAAAGGTCGAGGGCAGACAATTAAAAAACGTACCGATTTTTTCAGCAAGATATACCGTGGACGATAATCTCTCTACAGCCAGCCATCTACGGGATTCAACCAGCTCCCCTTCCCCTGCTCCCTTACCTCCGTGAATAAAAATTCCTTTATATCCCTGGCACGTCACAGTGGTATAACGTGCTAAACCCACCCAATCCTTGCCCCGGCGTGACTTGGCTCGCTGAATGTGACTAGAGCTCCGTTGCAACTATGCCGTTCTACTTAGAAAAAGCGTAGCCTGCTGCAAAACCCAAAGGAAAGAGCAAACCTGGATTGGGACGCAGTTACCAACGCGGGGAGGATTATCACCCTTTCCTGGGGCACCGTCCAAGACCACAGAGGAAGACACTACCTTCTCTGTGAGATCTCGGATGTAACTGAGAAATGACCAAAACCCAATAGAGGGGGCGGCACCTCGACTGGAGTCAGTTGATTGGGGCTTCAGTTAACATTAAGTCCGCCATTTTTTTACACCCTCTGAGGAGCACAATCAGGTCCATACTCACTCATTAATCATCACCACATCCGAGTCATTTTCACGATGTCTTTTATCGGCAGAACGGGAGACCCCATATAAAGAAAAAGAAAGTTAAAAACCGAATCAATGGCATACAACTCATCCGCACTCACATTCACACACATAAAAGATAAAACACTCACTACTGATAAACCCACCACCAACAATGAACTCACACTTCTCAACTTAGCCGCTACACACGACACCCTCATCACGAACATAAAGATACACATAGGCCACCAACTCGTCTTACGCTCACAGGAGGCCGCAGTGAAATTTCACGAACTTGCATCAAACACACACTCGCCACACAAGACCTCCAGACAAAATTAGCCGATTGTGTACGAAAAAAACACCAAATACGTATCACTAAGACCAACCTCCTATGGTTGGCTTTCTCCACTGAGGAGGTCATCACAGATCTCTACTACAACCGCACGGAGCAATGGGCAGTAACCACACTCTCCGACGAACACAACATTTCACTGCTGCTAGACCAAGGTATCAAGGCCTGCGGCACCCTAACGCACATACACCTCATCGAGCTACAGCTAAACATAAAACCTACACTGTGCCACCAGTGTTACAAAACCGGACACTCCACATGTGACTGCCAAGTGCAGTGTAGTGGTCCACCACAAACTGCGGCGGTGGCCATGTCGCCATCAACTCAAAATGCAGTAAGGCCCGCTCTGACGCCGTAGCGGCTATACGGTGTCCTCAACCCATCAACACAACCACATACCCTGCCCCTACCCCTCTTCCCCTCACAAAAACATTCGCTGCTGCTGCCGGCGTAACGGTGTCCACACCTCTCCTTGTTCTACCCCAGACACACTCAACCCCAGCAGCAACCCAGACTCACCTACATATTCCGACACCCGCCCCCACCCAGAGACCCCCACTACCCGATACCTACCCCTACCCCCCACCACACACCCAAAGCTACACCTGGCCGCCTTGCTGTCAACGGTGGCAAAAAACATTCCGAGGAGTGACTCCCGATTATACTCAAAGATACTCAACACACTGTTCGCCTCGCACGGTCTAGAACATATCACCTTCCCCGAGAAGGTGTTCTCTCTAATCAACGAGCACACACGCAGAATACCCGCACTCCTCGCGACCACGATGGGCACGAACACCTTCCCTCCTGGACCCATCGCCCCCTACCCCCCTGCCCCCACCCCAGCCTTCTCCAACCCTTCTATCTCTGCCCCTCTTCCCACTGCTCCCACCTCTCTTCCAACCGCCTCCTCTCCTCCCTCCACTGCTACCACTCCTTCCGCCTCCATACCTAAATACTCCCCCCACCAGCAGTACTCTTTCAGCATCAACTCCGCCCTTATTGCCCCCCCCCCTCTCTCACAGCCTCCAACCCCTCTCCCATTGATACCACAACCGTCACCGTGACACCCAAGAACACTACACCCACTACAACACCCCGCATTAAACAAAAAAAGCTCTACCACGAACCCCCCTCCCCACGCACACAACCACGCGTAAAGCCGACCAAACCCCTCCCTGCTGTTCCCTCATCTCCTCCTTCCACCCCTCATTCTCTGCGGTCCTAACCTCATCCCTCTCCCGACTCCCCTCTCATAATCTACACCTCCCCTACCATATCTAGGCCCCCATCTACTAGCTCTACTCCCCCTCCCAGACTCTACTCTGTCCAACCATCCCTCCACGACCACCACCCACTCTCCCACTCTCTCTAACCCTCCCTCCGCAGGACACGCTCTCCCAATACCACGGCCTGCCCACCCAATAACACCACAGGCGACGTGCGTAAAGGTACTCGCTCCCCACGCTTCCTGGGCAATAACCAAGGAGAGGAGAACGGTTCCGGCTAAATCAGCCTCACGCGCACTCCATCCACGTCAATAGGACACCTCAACCTAACACAACTAAACGGACGCAGTTGGCACGGTATTCGCCATACTGTTGCTAACTGGATCCTAAACTCACAAAGACCTGACATAATACTTTTGAACTCGACCAGCATACACCCTCCCAACAACAGATTGCGCATTGCAGGCTATCACACATATATAACTCGCAAAGCACCGCATTTAGGATCAACGATCCTAATAAAGCGCTCTATACACCACTCACTCACCCAAACACACGATGACTATTTTCTAATCTGCATGTTAAAGACAAACTCCGGTCCCATTCTAGTGGCCACGCACTACAGACCACCACGCCTACAATTAAACATAGAAATCCCTCTCCTGGCTCTATCAAACCATAACCTTCCATTGTTCTTTGCGGGGGACCTCAACGATTTCCACTCAACACTTCTTTCCAACACCACGAATGATGCAAGAAGGTATCTGGCTGGTGCCGTACTGCTTTATCGCTGTGAGTACATCGAACCGGCCTTCCTCACATTCTTCGGTCCTCGCGGAGGAACCACGTCTCCGGACGTGGTCTTCCTCAACGACCACGCTACACGCTTCCACACTCACATCTCATCGGGTCCCAACGTACTCTCTGACCATATACACATATGTCTTATCATATCCACATCTCCCATACTCATACCCACACCACCTCTCTTCGACTACAAAAACACGAACTGGGAAGAGTTTAAGAGACACAACAGATAACACGCCACAAAACCTCGACCTGGACTAAACCAGTCTTAAAGACTATAACCACAGCACGCGACCTACATACACTACACAAAACCTACACATGCATAAAACACTTCACATATTCCATACACAGGCAGAGACTGATTACACAGTACAATAATCACTACACTAGAGGCCCACGACAACACAGCATCAATCACTTACGTGCCCGCATCATACAGTGCGTGCAGCTAGATAGGAACCGGCAGTGGCGAGATGTCGTCCGCAACGCGGACGACACCTGTTGCACTACCCCTCCTTCTTCTGACGGCACGTAAAAAGGATGCTAGGCACTGATTTACCCAAAACCATCACCATCCAAGTAAACAACCAAACGCGCACAGACACTAAATTCATCCTCGACGCATTTAGGTCCCACTGGGACACAGTACATACACACAACCCACCTAAACCACACGGACGGGAGCACTTCCAGGAAGTCCAAGAGTGGTGTCGGGCCCACGCTCACGAGCTAAGGCCCGCCCCCCTGATACGAATGGAGCTGCTCGACTACACATCCACACTGACCACTCCCATCACCGTCGAGGAAACAAAAGACTACATTAAAACAACACCAAAACGTGCCACCGGCCCCTCCGGGCTACCAGCCACACTAATACACAACCTCCCCAGAAACATACATTCCCTACTTACACACCTATTCAGCGCCTCACTAGCCTCAGTCCACTTCCCCAAAATATTCAAAGTCTCACAATATACTTCTACACAAAACGAACAAAGACCCCAAACACCCAAACAACTACAGGCCTATTTCTTTATTAGAACACCTTTGCAAAATACTCGAACGTATGATCAATTGCCGCCTACGGGACTACCTAGGCGAGAGGGACTGGTTATCCCCCCACTAATATGGGTTCAGGAGAGGCTGGTCCACTCAAGAGGCTGTGAACATCGTTCATGACAGAATACAGAAAAAACGCCAGGTATATCAAAAGACACTCTCCATCAGCAAGGACGTGAGGAAGGCCTTTGATAAAGTGTGGCACAAGGGACTTCGTTGGAAACTCGCCAACAATACGGAGTTACCTCTCTGCACCAGAAGACTCCTCTCGCACTACCTCACTGAACGGGGATACCACATAAAATGCAACAATACCCTCTCACAACCCTTCACACCACGCTCAGGCTTTCCTCAAGGACGCGTACTGGCACCCGCACTTTACATCATGTACACAAACGACACCCCACGCCCACCCAAAAACTTTTGTCACACATACACAGTGTCCTACGCCGATGAAAGACCATTCTCGTCAGCGGCCGTGGACCAAAAGAAATCGTGCTCCACGCACAAAGAATACTAGACGCTAAGAAAGATTACGAGGATAAATGGCTGATTGCCACGAATCCTCAGAAGACACAGATGACACTCTTCGACGCAAGAGATCACTTCATGCATAACCTACAAATCTTCTCACACACACCAGACATTAACCATCTAAACCCAACAAGGCTCGAATACACACAACATACAAAAATAATTAAGGTGAACTTTGACAAACCCCTTAGGTTTAATATACTCGTACACCAGAACATAACCCAAGCAAGAGCCGCACGTTCCAACAAAATGCTTCACAGGTTCTACCCTGCGGGCAAAAAACTAAAGTTACACCTTTACAAAAAACTCGTGCGACCTCAGCGTACGCCCCACTGTCACTTATAGCTACGAGTGCCACGTGAAAGCAGAATGCTCAGCGCATTCAGAACTTCGCTCTGAAGCACGCTGGCCGCCCTCCCTTGTACACGAGAATGTCCACACTACACGACAACACCAAATTAGCACCCCCCAACAAATACGCTCACACCAGACTCACAAAACAACTCGGGAAACTCGTCAGAAACCCATTATAAACGGCACTACATGTAAGACGGTATGCGATGGCACCGCGATACCCCGCGGCCCATGATCACTCGCAACCCTACCGTTCTTCGTATAAGCTAAAAGCATCATGAATAACGCGTTTCCCACTAAGCAGACACGCCCTCCTTCTTGACCAACCTCCAACCGTCGTCCAATCACGAACACCTCGAGACCAACCTAACCACACCATGCATCGGTGTCTAGCCACCGACCTATCAACTCTTCCTATCCTCTCTCTAGTTATTTCCGCAACCTCTTCCTCTACGACTACCTGTTCGCCTGTGTTATATAGTGATCCCTCTTTGTCCTTTCTATACACATCATTCATTCATTAATTGTCTGTCTATTTGTCGCTGAGATCTAGTTCTCTGGCAAAGGAGGCAAAGGAAAATGAGGTTTGAAAACGTGCTTCTTTTAACGGCAGTTAATTCAGAGACGCCGAGATGTCGTGAGTATGGTTTCCGGCTGAAGTTGCACGTTAATTGCCGGTTTCTTCATTTGAATGATGACGGCATCGGCCATCCACAATCTTCTACGATTTTGGAGTCTCGGGATGATGGAGCTATCCTGATTAAGTTTTTCACGTGTTACAAGGAAAGTTACAAGGAAAGGAAGTACCCTAGGAGACATTACGATCCATTTAAAGAGGGTACCTTTGGACTAGCAATCGAGCGGGCACATGGCTGCTCAATTGTTTTGCGTCCTTTAGCGGCCACTTTTCAAGACTTTGTCTATTCTTGACTTGAACTGGTCAACAGATTCACTGTTGACAACTTCCATGAGAAGTGCGTTCCACTTACCGCAGATACTGTAGGTAAAAAAAATTCCACACAGATTGCGGTGGTAACGCTTCAGTTTAAGTTTGAAGCCGTGATTGCGCGTTCTGTTCTCACTCAGTGTGAAAATATCCCGGTAGTCAACATTTACCGACTATCAAAGTCAGACTGATAGGTTGGTAGTTTGACGGATGGCTGGGGTCTCCTTTCTTGAAGATCGGAGTCACCTCCGCCTCACGCCAGTCTCTAGGAACGCATCCGGTCGGGATTAACATGTTAAAGATAGCGCACAGATGTCGTGATACTTCATCGCACACTTCCTTCAACACCTTGGATAGAAACCCATCCGGTCCAGGGGACTTATTCGTCTTTAGGTCAGCGATCTTTTTCTTTATTTCTCCTTCGATGAAGTCCATTGCCTCCAGCTTTTCCCTCGAGTAGGAATCTGTGGGCTGGGGGGTGGGACCACACTTTAGTAAACACTGAAGAGAAGTAGTCATTGAGAAGGTTAGCATTTTCTGCATCTCAGTGAGTTAATGCACCCTCCTCTTCCACTAAGGGCCCAATCCTACGATGGATTGGTTTACGGCTATTTACATAGCCTAAAAACTCCTTGGGATTCTCCTTGCAGAGTCTCGCTACTCGGAGTTCCTCAGTACGCTTAGCCGCCCTTATTCTGGACTTCACTCTCCTGGCTAGACTCCAGTACTCGTCAAGGGCACCCGAGATCTTCGATCGCCGGTACCCCTTTCTCTTCTCACTAAGCAGTTTTCCGATTTCTCGATTAAACCACTTTGGTTGAGCAGAAGACCGACTGGGGCATTTCAGAGAGATGCAACTTGATTGAAGACTCATGAACTTATTTTTGAAATTGTTCCACGAATCCTCAACCTCTTCGCATACCGCTAGCCTTACATCAGTCAGCCCAGCACGAAGGCTTGCAAAGTTTGCTCTTCTCAAGTCAAGTTTCCTTGATTGACTGGCAACAGAGCTTACCTTCGGGATCTTGACTCTAAATCTAACTAGCTGGTGATCACTGCCACCGAGCTCTTCGCCTACAGAGACATCCTCAACGATATCATCCTCAGAGGTGAAGACCAAGTCGAGGATATTGTATCCTCTCGTCGGTTCTCTGTCCCATTGGGTGAGCAACTCGTTGTTAGCGAACTCCAGGAGTAGCGTGCTCTCGCCACAGGCTGCTCTGGTTTCCCAGTCAACTTGTCTGTTGAAGTCGCCCATAACGATGCACACTCTGCCTTGAACAAGCTCACCCAGCAGCTAGTACAGTTCCCTGTCCTTCTCAACGGGTTGGGAAGGGGGTCTGTAAAGCACCAGGGTCCTGTATCTGACAGTACCTATCTCTAGGTCATCGCCTAGGAGCTCGTGATCGGATATAATGTTGGATTTCGTAGATTTGATTGTATCCTTGACATACAACATTACACCGCCACCCTCTCTGTCTGGCCTATCTTTGTGGAAGAGTTGGTAGCCAGGAACCGTGAACTCGCCTTCAAAGTCTCGGTTTGAGGTTTTTATCCACGATTCTGTTATGCTACCATTTCGGGTTCTTCCGTCGCTACGAGGCCACGGAGCTGAGGAAACTCCTTCCTGATTCACCTCGCATTGAACAGAAGAACTTTCAGGGAGTCCCCGACTGTAGGACTTCCTACGCTCTTCAGGTTCCCTGCTTGTTTGTTGGCGAGGCACCCCTCTTTGCGACCTGTGAAAAGGTCGTTCCTGAAGTGACACGGGCGCACTGGCGTACGTCCGCCCTCACTCTGAGCCGGATACTCCTTTCGGTCCTCTCTACGACATCCTGGATCATGTTCGACAGAAAGGCCTTTCCTTTAAAGGAAAGATGTACCCCATCCGTTTGGTAGAGATCATTTCTACCATAAAAAGGGCGGTACGGGTCCACAAAAAAGACCCCCTCTGCCGTACACAAATCTGCCAGGCGCCGGTTTAAAGAGACATTCATCGAGTGAGCGGTCCGTGTTGGACCTCTCCTCGGGAGCATCCAGACTACCACACGCTTGCGGATTTTTACCCCACAGTCGTCCACGGCACCCATGACCGCGTGAAGGATTTTATCTGTAGGGCCTACCCTACCTCCTCTCAGGTAGAGGTCGTTTCCACTGACCATCAGAGCAACGACTGAACTCTCAGAAATCTGTGATTTCTCAGCCTCTACTCTGATGTAGTGGTTACCACATCCTGGCAGGCAGCTTACCTTCACACTAGTGCGAAGGCGGGCCGCTAGCAGGCACTGCAGACCCCGTACTTGAGAATCACCAATAAGGGTGACTCTTGCACATTTGTCTGCAGGCGACTTAGTCTTTTCTCTTGGAAGCGACTTGCCGCTTTCCTCTAGTATCTCTACATTTTTCTTTTTCTTCTTCTTCTTCTTCTTATTTTTCTTGTCTTCATTTGTTTTCTCTTCCGTTTCTCTTTTCTCTTCTTCTCTTTCCACTTTTCCTTGCGCACCAGTAACGCTCGAATCCTCTACACTGCGGTGAGCTGCATTAAGGTCGTTTTTCTTCTTTTTCTTTTTCTTCTTCTCCTTTGCTTCTGCGCATGGCTGAAGTGGGACTGCCAATGCAGTTTCACCTCCTTGAGCTGGAGTCACATCGGCGGAACCACCAAAGTCAGTGTGACTTTCGTCTCGATCTGACTGGGCCTCTAGTTTAGAAGCTAGCTCTAGGATTTTCTCCTCGAGATGCCGAATCTGAAGCGTGTGCTGCGTTTCTAGGGTCTGTATTCTACTTTCCAGTGCCCTAGATTTTTGTTCAGAGGTTGTGAAGAGATCCTTGAGTTCATTGCAGTATGTCACTGCCTCTCGGATCTCTCCTTTAATGATGCAGTCGGTGCATATACTTTAGGTTGGCATTTCGAAAAACATCCTTCCGGGAATTTAACGCACCACTTATCCTTCTGCTATATCGCACATGTATATTTGAGTGCAGCTGGACCTTTTTTCCCTGTCATTTTGAACACTTTCTCTCTTTCAAAACTTTGCGACCAATTAATAGAAAAAAGGGGGTTGGTGAGTTCCCCCCGCGTGAGTCGCTCCCGCCTATCGATCGGAGAGGTTTCGGATCTTTCAGAAGGCACGCTCCATGTGCTGCTGTTCGTCCGACCGAGTCGTCAAGCCTTGCCGTTCCGTGGCTCCCAACCAAGCATCACAGACGGTCCCCGAAGGGGCCATCGATTTGTCACTAGGTGAACAACAACGAAGCACGCCCCGTACTAAACTCCTACTAGTTCCCTTCGCGACGGCCAAGATCTCGGAGCAGCGTTCAATGGATATCCCGCCACACCAAGTAACTCGACCCAAGGCTTTTTGTTGACCTAGCAAACAACATGGGAACAAAAGGCCGTCATCACGGAACAATGCTACCAGAGGCACCCGTCAACAGTCACTGGGAATGGTCAATAATTATGCGCCAGGAAAGGGGTTAACGGGGCGCTACCCTCATCCCATTCATCGTGCCCCAACGCCTAAGACCCCTCAAGTCCTAGTCTCTTGCAACCAGTGAGCGTCGATTGGCGTTGTTTATAGAGGTTCCAAAGCCTCTCTTCTGACGCGTGAGGTAGCTGCCAGGTCCTTATAGGTAGATAGATGAAAAAAGGGTAAGAGTGACATGATAGGTATAGGGGTTGTTTTTTTCGTTGTTTTTTTCTTTTTGTATAAGTAGAAGAAATAGGATTAATGTAAAAAAAAAGAGGAAGGATAGAGTAGGATAAAGAAAGACAAAGAAAGACGCACTTAGTCTGGAACCTAATTTCTGACCAAATCGACAAGGGAAACCCTGCCAGGGGGGCCAGAAGATAGGTACCCTCGCCAACATAGCTTGAAAAGTCAAAGGTACGCACAAGCTCTCTTCCCGCAACAAGGGGGCGTCACCTCTCTCTCTACTTTCTTTATGAGAGAGAGAGAGTTGTTAGTACCATGAGAGTGGGTGTGTTTTAATCACGCCATCTTAAAGGTGAGCTGTCAGTCGCCTTGACAGGGTGTTGGAGGTTATGCGGATGTACTTTGAAATGTGGTGTTCGCAGTTACCGACTTTGTACGAATATTCGTAGATGACGTTAGTCTCCTGGAGTTCGCTCGTTGGAGGGAGACAGCTGTTCTTAATGATGCAACTACTTGTTTTCTTGGTCTTTTAGTATATAATTAGATTAATATCCGTATTATGGTCGGTTGGAAGTCACGTTACGATGGAGAATGGCTTTGAGAGCCTTTTCCTTTTCACGGTAGCTGGTGTTTATATTGGCCTTGTAATAAAGGTCGCTATTACTCTTCTTCGGAATATACCTAACGCCAGGGCTAGCAGCCAAGTTCATTTTCTCTTTCATGGTGGCGTCAATGGATTCTTGTGGGTAGCCGTTGTTAACGATAACTCGGAAAACCCTCTTAAGTTCGTATCAACAGCCGTCTACGATGATAAATGAGAAATTATCCTATTAACTAAGGCATTGATGACATCTCTTGTAACGTTCAGGACATTCAGGGGAACCGTTTAAGCAGAAGCCCAAGTTCGTGGCCTTAATGTATACTTGGGTCACAAATTTGGACTCCTGGGCACTTATGAGGATATCAAGGAAGGGAAGGGATCCTTCATCTTCTGTTTCGTGGGTGAAATTCAGACACGAGTTGTTATTGAATGTTTCAACTCGGCCGTTTACTTGTTTAAGGTTATTGATATTCAAAATTATGTCATCGATATAGCGCGCGTAGATGGGAGCTTAGGCCCTATATTCCTCTTAAAAATCCTTTTTTCAACTGAGCCCATGTAAAAATTGGCAAAGAGGACGCTAAGGGGTGACCCCATCGCGACGCCATCGATTTGCACATACATTTTCCCATCGGGACCGTAGAACGGGGCTTCTTTTGTGCATGCTTGGAGGAACTGTCGCAATATGTCTTCGGGAATAGTGAGGGGTGTAGAGCTTTCAATGTTCCCGTTGATGAAACCATCGAATTGATAACCAATGCCATTTACCATACTGGATTGGTGCGAATTTTCCATTTTCGCTCAAATTCGTTAATATTGGCAATTTCGGACGCTGTGATTCTGGCCATGGTTGAGGGATGTCTGTATGTGCTGTTCGCCACTATCGTAATGTCGCCGGCGAATTGGATATATGTTGTTGTATCGTGACCGGCCTAGGTAAATTCATCGTATATATGCTATAAAGTGTTGGGCTTATACAGCCCCCTTGGGGGACACCTTGGAGGATTTCGTAGTCCGGGCCATCGAAGCCTGCTATTGCGATGAACGCCAACCTGTTTGTTACATAGTCGCAAAGGCATTTGGTTAGGGCGGAGGGTATCCCTAAGTCTCTCGATTTTATATTTCAGGCCTATTTTCCAAACTTTATCAAACGCATTTTGGGCGTCTCTGAGTACGATGTATGTGTAGTTTTTATCGTATTTGGCCTTTGCAAGTGTTCTACCAGAATGGCCGGGGCCGTCTCGGTATTTCTGTTCTTTCTGAATCCGTGTTGATGGTTTGGAGTCAGTGTTTCTCTTCTAGGTGCTTGATTAATCTATCGTTTATGGCTCTCTCCATTAATTTTGCCACTGTCTCCAGTAGTATGATTAGCCGAAGTTTCCTGTGTTATTTGGTGGCTTACCAGGATTTGGTAGAAAGATAATCTTCCCCCTTTTTAGTGCATCTGGGAAATATCATGCGCTTAGAGGGGCGTTAAATACTGCTGCTATTTGTGACAAATGGTGACTGGTGCGCGTATTAGCTTTTCTTTTGTTATCCCCGATGCCCCAGGTGACTTCTGTTCAGTAGCCTTGAGCATTCTTTGAATTTCTTGTAGGGTTATCGGCTCGATCCCTTGCTCTATTAGTAGTGTTGGTGAAGCAGCTATGTTGGAAACTATTTATTGGCGATTTTGTTCCAATTCCTCTACCACTCTTGCTTCGTGGTCGCCGTCGAAATTCTCGTTTTCGCTGGGGGAGATATCAAAAACCCTCCTCCAGTGCTCTCGGAACGCTTCTTCAATTTATTGAGGCTCCTTTTCCTTTCCATCTTCGTTCTGAAGTTTGATTTTTAGCCTCGGCTCTCTTTTTCCCCTGGCGATGTCAATTTTCTGCCATATTTTTGTAGGCTTTAATTCATCGTTTATGGCTTCCACGAAAAGGTCTCACCTTCTGTTTCTTTCTATTTTTATTTCCTTTATAGTTGGTCTTTCACGCGCCGCAGTTTTGCACGGTCGTCTCTCTGAAGGTCATATCGTTCGATTGAATCTGTTGTGTATATATATATATATATATATATATATATATATATATATATATATATATATATATATATATATATATATATATATATATATATATATATATATATATATATATATTTCCTTTTCGAGGTTTTCTATTTGGGCTGACCTGATTGGATGCGGTAAAGTTCTGTACGTTGTAGAGGAAACATGTCTTTTATCTGCCCTAACAAGCGCCTCCATGATGTCGTCAATCTCTTGGTCTATTTCTTCTAGTGAAGCCTCAGTTAGGTTTCTCTGACCGTAATTGGCGAGCTCTTCTTCGTAGCTGGTCCAATCGGCCTGTCTATGATTTCCTCGGTTGGCACTTAACTTGAATGGGATCCATAGATAAAGTCAAGACAACCATTTCGTGGTCGCTAGTTGATGGAGGGCCTTTCTCTATGTCGTAATTAAACTGAAGGTTCGGGGTTGCTAAAACTATATCTCGTTTTGTAGCACTATTTTGGCCCAGATAAGTTGGAAATTCAGGTCATAGACGCTCTACTATCCCTCTTTCCAATAATTGGTCGAGGTTTCTTCTGGCTCTGTTGTAGTTCTGAGTGTAGCCGGAGGCTCTACTCCGGGTATTTAAATCGCCCATGAAGACTGTTTGGTCTCTGTGGCCAAATATTTCTGTAAAGATGTGGAGGGGCAAGAAATCTCTCCTTGGGGGTTGGTAGCCCGTTGCAACTATTAGGTTGTCTGTGGTTTTTTTAATGCTAATCGCTAGATATGCTTCGTCAAGGTCTTTGAGTTTTTTGAAGTTTATATCTTTTCGGATGGCCATAGCGACGCCGTCGTAATTGATCTCATTTGCTCAGAAAGAATCTCTTCTCATTCCATCTAGCTACGTTGTGGCATATTATTCTTAATTTTCTTGCGTGTGCCATTATTTATGTTTTCTTTATTCCTGGCTTCTTCTTTTCTCTGCTTTATACGCTTCACGCTCGATGGACGATTTTGTCCTTCCACTTCTTTTTTTCTTGAATTCTTCTTTTTTTTAGCGTATAGCGTAGTTCCTGCGGGATTTCTAAGTTGCCTGCTGTTGACATTGTGAATACCTCACGTTCTGAATAGGGGCCTTCGTATTCATATTTATAGAGTCCCTTTTTAATACTTTGTGCCAGATCTTCGTTGTTATCGGGGAAGGGCTTTTCCTCAAGGGCGTAACTCGTTAGATTGAAGCTTTGATGTTCTTCTTCTCTTTCTTTCACAAGTTTTGGGGAGGGAGCTGGGCTTGCTCCTTCTTGAGCTTGGTTTGCTGTGTTCGTTTCCTTATTGTTGTTGTTGCATATGGCGACTTCCATCTCCATCTCTTCTTCTTGTCTTTTTTGCGTAGTCTTCCTTAGTCTTGGGTCTCTACTCGTTGCCCTGTTGGTCTCTGTGGTTTTCTCTTGGCTAGGGGTCTTTTGCTATTCTTGAGTCTTGTCTAAATTTCTTGGTTTATATTGGATGCTCAGTATGTCCGCCGATGGTGGGTTTTCAGGGAGCCACATTTCATCTAAACCGTTGTTTTATCACAATAGATTTAATTCCCTTGAATATGAGCCCGGGTTTGCTACATTCAACACGTGTGCGTGTAGAATACAAGCTAGTATATTCAGAGACTCCCCTTGTTTAACTTCAATTACGTGTTTTACCGGCTGGACTTTTTCGGCTGTGGCTTTAGCCACTTTAGCGAATGTAATATTCTGCTTTTCTTCTTCTGCTCTAGCACTTTCTCTTTTTTTATTTTCAATTTGCTCACGCTTCATCGGGCATGCAATTGCCAGGGTACGATGGTTTCCATTGCAATTTAAACATTTTTTAGCCTAAGAATTACATTCCCGCCGCCTATAGTTTTTTTCGCTACACTCGGAACACCATTTTATATATTTTATCGAACAGTCCCTTGTGTTGTGCTTTCAAGCGCGTAGCAGTTGAAGCAAGTTTGTATACTCAAAATTCATCTGTTCCTATTTGATCGGGTGTGATTTTTAAATTAAACGCGAGAATACCTGATTCCCTCGCCTTCACAGCCATATTTGTTTCGCGGAATATTTACTTTGAATACGTGAGAATACTCCATAGTGTTTGCATGATTAATGAATTTTATTACTTGTTTGACTTTTGCCCATGGTTTTGCTCTCTCTATCTTCTATTTTATCTCGTCCGCGTTATGGTCTCCTATCCAGGGGTCAATTTGACGGCACTATACAGTCTTCTGGGCCTCTATTTGAGGGGGGCACTTTAGCCTCTAATCCAATCTTTGTTAATTCCTCCGTAAGCTTGTTCCGAAAGAATTTTATCCACATATCTATCGTTTTGGCAAATTGCGATGTAGGAATTAATGTAATCTAGTAGCCTAACTAGCACTACACCGAGTTCCCGTAGATTATTTGGAATACGTTAGTCCTGTCGGGGTTTTGCGCGCCCTTCTGGACGCGCAAAGGGACCCGTTTAGCGGTGTCCATCTTCTCGCTAAGTGGTTCTTTTCTTTTTCTTCATCGGCTAAAGAGAAGGAAAAGAGAGGAGGTAGATATAGCTTGCTGTTATATCCGTTGATTCTAATCGGTTTATTCAGCTGGCGCGTCGGTATTCCCTACCTACCTACCTATACCCTAGGCCAAACTGTGTTTGCTCCACCTGTCCGCCGCTCACACGGGATCTAACCCGTCACGGGCTAAGCTTCGGCCTGCGCCAAGTTAGCCGACCGGTTCAGATAAGGCTCCCGCACTAGTAGGTATCTAAGGAGACTTCAAGCTTTCCTTCCCGACTTGCCCTACAGAGAATGGATAGGAAAGTAAGAGTGAGTCTTTGTGCTGAGTCCAGTAATTGTCTCGTCTGACAGTTAAGGTTTCTTCTGTAACTTCTTTCTTGAGTGAGGAACAATGCAAAATCGATGAAAGTCGCTTTACAAAGTTGAAGGTGTCGATTGCGTATGATTCTTCGTAAGTAAGAACAATTTATCCGCTATCCGTCAAATAGTCAGACAATCTGAGCCTTCCAATTTTATGTTTCTTCTAGCTCTTAGTTTTCCCTTAAAAATTTTCGGCGCCATTATTGGCCAATTTTTGTAATACTTATGTTCTCGTAGAAATACTATATATAATATAGCAATTTTTTGAATAATTCCATTTCTGTTCATTCCCTGAAGATGACCTAACATGGTCAAAAGTGGTCTAGGAATAAAGAACGTCATTCGCGGACGTTTTTTTCTCTCCTCGAAGACTCCGTTAAAAAACTTGTAAGAAATATTAAGAAAATACAAGTTAAAATTAATAACGCTGCCACAGCTGTGGACTTCAATAGAACCTACATACAACATGGCCTTTTACCTAATTATATATATATATATATATATATATATATATATATATATATATATATATATATATATATATATATATATATATATATATATATATATATATATATATATATATATATATATATATATATATATATATATATATATAT